>CM068378.1:69700304-70300304 GCA_034770075.1 Aralia elata | reverse complement strand
TTGTGTACGAAAGCTGCTGATCCCAATGGCCGCATATGGCCCAATTCGGGCTTTCTGCCGGTCCACATTTCATATGGGGTGGATTGTACTGATTTTGAAGGTACACGATTAAGTATATACATCGTAGTCAACAATGCATCACCCCAATAAGAGATAGGCAAATTTACTTGCGCCATCATAGATCTAACCATGTCTAATAATGTCCAGTTCCTCCTCTCCGCCACACCATTTTGTTGCGGAGTTCTAGGGATTGTCAGTTACCTGATTATCCCTCTTTCTTCACATAGTGTTTTAAACTGATCGGACAGATACTCGTGGCCTCGGTCAGTTCTTAGTGCCTTAACACTTTTGTCTAACTGTTTCTCAACCTCAATCAAATAACGTCTAAAACATTCTAATGCCTCAGACTTATGAGAGATCAAGAAAGTGTACCCGAAGCGCGTATAGTCATCTATCATTGTGAGAAAGTAGAAACGTCCATGCCTTTCTTTCACATTCATAGGGCCACAGATGTCTGAATGAATGAGTTGCAAAGGTGTTTCTGCTCTAGTAGCTTTACCAAATGGTTTTCTAGTTGATTTATCTGCTAAACAATATTCACATGTGGGTAGATTGACCTTAGCGAGTGGGCCTAAAAGACCTGCTCGAGCTAACCTAGCCATTCTATCCTGTCCAATATGGCCTAATCTAGCATGTCATTGAATTAAACTATCATGATCATTTTCAACAAGCAATGAATAAGAATCATCACTATTAATACTAGAATTAATAGTATCCAAAACCATAAAACCATTTGATACAAAACCATATCCAACAATATTCGTCCCAAATGAAATTATTACAGAATTATTCTCAAATATAACAGAATATCCCAAACGTAGTACTGATAATACAGAAAATAAATTTTACCGTACATCCGGCGCATAAAGTACATCATATAGGGTCAATGCTGAGCATCCTCACATTTCCAGTTTGTAAGTGCCAGTGCCTAGCACGTCCACACTAGAATCGTTCCCCATGTATACTTTTCTGCCAGCCGGAATGCGGCGATATTCCACAAATCCACTCCGATCTATAGCTATGTGGTCCGTTGCTCCGGAGTCTACAATCCACATATAGAGAGAATGAGCAATAAAAACAGTACTTGATACTAAGCACATAGATAGATTAGGACTAGGAATTACCTCCTTCGGCTCAGTGCATTCACGAGCGAAGTGTCCCGCCTTGCCACAGTTATAGCATGCCATCTTGGCCTTGTCCTTCTTACCAGATGTTCGTTTGTCCCTTTTCCGTTTGCCGGCACCTCCACTCGCAACCCCTTTAGGCGCAGTGGGATTACCAATCTTTATTTGTTGAGCCTTTAGGCGTTCATCTTCTAGTCGTTTAGTCCTCAAACGCTCAACCTCCAGCTGCTCAGCTTCTAAGCGCTCAAGGTGATGAAAAATATCTTCCAAAGATTTAATGTTTTCATTTTGAGCTATGTTAACCTTGAGATAGTTCCAATTGTCGGGAAATGAGCGTATCACTGTCCGAATTTGCTGTTCATCTGACAAAGGGTTGCCAGCAGCTCTTAACGTTTCAATCATATTCGACATGACCTGAAGATGTTCTCTAAAGGTATGTTCAACTATCTTTTTATAACTGTTGAATTTGGTAGTTAAGAGATGCAACCTAGCCATGTCCATTTTCTTTTGGGAAAAGAAAAGAGGAAAATCTTATTAGAGATATTCGATTAGTTCACCACAGTATATTAATCATCTTTGCCGCATGAATTAAATTAACATAAAAATAATGTGACATAAATATAGAAGGGAGACTAAGCCAGGCTTTGGAATCACAATCCACATAAATGCCCAATTATTTAAATTTAATTTTTCAGCGCATTAGACGTGTAATTTAGAGAATAATTTAATTAAATTACTACCATCTAAATTACTCCCACTAGGAATAAGTGTACATGTGTAATAATAGCAAGACAATTTAATTCCAAGTACCAACAATTAATATTCCAAAAATATTAACAAAAGGAATCAAATCATAGGCAATATTACTCAATTAATATACCAAGTATGCTATAAACACATGAGAAAACTTCCAAAAAATTTCTAACAGTAGATTATCACAATAAAACATTACTGTAATTTTTCTGGAATTTTCTGATAATTATGCTAATTATTACAATTAATAAACCAGAGCATAATACAATTGGAAATTAACAAAAACATCCAATTATAATAATATTCCAAAAATTTTAATGAAAATATTAATAATAACCCAATTAAAATTTTCTGTAATTTTCCAGAATTTTCTGATAAATAAAACTATTTTATAATGAATTTTCATTAATAAAACAATTAAAGAAATCAATTTCTAAAAATAAAAACAAAAATAAAAAACAATTTCCGGAATCGGGTCAAGCGTGCGGGTCGGCGCGTGGGTCGGAACAAAACCGCGGGTTAGATCCGGTTCAATCAGTTCGCGGGTCAAGAAATCCGGGTAAGCGGGTCGGGTTATGGGCGAGCGGGTCGGACTGGGCGAGATCCGCGCGGGCACGTGAGGCCCACGTGCGCCACTTATAACAGCAGGCCGCACATGGCGCGCGCGCGTGGCAAATGGCGGCGGTCTGGCGCGCGTGCAAGCCACGCGCCGCCTTACGCAGCTCATTTCACGACGCCGCTTTTTCTGTAATGTTCGACTGGATCATTTGAGGCTATTAGTATGCTCAAAACCCATTTTGGGAGCACCAATATTGAGGGTGTGATGAACGTGAATCTCACTGAGAGTGGGATTCCACTTCATCTTCAACCTCCAGCCATCCATTAATTGCAGAAATGCCATTGTGCGAACTAAACTTTGAAAAATCATATCTCTTTCAATATTTATTCGTTTAATGCGTATAATATGTCGTTGGAAAGCTTACAACACGTACTACGCATACATATCAACAAAAATATAAACGAACAAATATACAGAAAGTTATGACTACTCAAAGTGTTCGGGTTGATAATGTTTTCAAGCTTTTTAAACATTCATCAATGGAGTTCTGTGTAAACTACATACATGACATACATATGATCGAAATATGCATGCTCTAATACCAATGAAGGGATTTAATACCATGTACGCTAGCATAAGTTTACAAATCTGAGAACGAAAACATACCTCTTAAAGCGTATTAATTTCGGTGCGGAAAATCTCGAACAAATACACGACCCAACGGCGTCTCCGAATTATAATCTTTGTAAGATGAAACCGGAGATTAATTCACGATCCGTTCAACAAGAATATTACCGAATATTTTGGGAGCTCTATATTTTGCAGTGTGCTTATTATTGCTTCATGCAATATGCTCTCTCAATACCTTATCAGATTAATATCCGATTCTTCTAATTTGCAGAACCAAGTTCAACATATATGGAAGGAGAGAGAGGGAAGCTAGTGGGGAGGAGTCACGGGTGCAATAGGAAAATGCATTGAATCATTAACCAATCAACCAAACATGGGTGTCCCACTCCTTAAAATAATTGTGTCCTCCACTCATAATGTCCAACACATAACCCCGAGGTTCCCCAATTATAAAATACTTACAAAATACAGAATACTACAAAAACCCCACCCCACCTCCCATTTTCACACTAGTGCTACAAAGATTGTACCACACAGATGGGAATTTGCCAACGACTTCTTCAAAAAAGGAGAAAAGCATTTACTCTGCGAGATCCACCGCAGAAAAACATCTCAGTCGCAGGTAGCCCTCAACCACCACCATTCTCAAAGGAGAAAGCATTTACATGAATCCACCGCCCCTTGGAATATCAAGGTCATATGACCCCCCCCCCCCGACCCCCTGGTTCCGCCTCTGCCTAGATATCAGGTAAAAAGATAAAAGATTAATATTAAACATTGGTTCACTTTCTAAAATTAGGAAAATTATAGGGTTAAAAGTGTTTTTAAGCCCCATAAAAATAATATAGACATAACACCACCATATACTCTCCCTGCTGGCTACTTTCATAAACTCATCCAACCTAGCAAAAACTGAGCAAATATATGAATCAGAATTAAAACAAATGCATTTTCAGCTGTACAAGAGTACGATTATATGCTTTTATTCCTCTCTCTTTCCCTTAGAACTAGAACTCCCACCATCTAAGATAAAAGGTGATAGCATAACGGTAAGACCTCTGTTTTTACTGTGTAAAGTCACAAATTTGAGTCTATCCCTCAGAAAAGTCAGAATCAATAGGTGTTGCATATTGATGGTAAGTTTCTCCTAGGTTCCCCTCGTAGCCACTTTCCCAATATCCTCTAAGGCCCTATGATTGAAATGTTTTCTTAAAATTAAATTATAATAGTATGGATTCTCAAATAAATAAAATAAAAATAAAAAAACTCCCACCGATTTTTAAATTTGTATTCAACAAAGATTATTAATCCTCTGTCCTAAAATCTAGATCCCAAATTATCACTTATCTAAGGTCTACTTTCATAATCAATGCACTAAATTTCATATAATAAAGTTGGAAGTGTTACAAAGAGATTTACACTGTAGAATATAACTGAGAACATGAACTGTGATATGAGCGAGCAGTGGAATGCAATTTGCATATTGGAAGCTGATAAGGGTGTACATTTTTTGTTTTATTTTATCTTTCTAATTTTTTTTTTATCTCTTTTACACTTTATTTATCTCCGTCTTTCTACTTTTACACTTTTAGCCAACCTTGACTAGCTTCGGATAAAAAAGTGTTGTTATATATATTTAGTTGATTGGTGTAAAAAATCAATCCAACTTCTAAATTTATTTTTCTCTCTAAATATTTTTCATCAATATATTTCTCTCACATCCATGCATCCCACTACTCTACATATTTTTTAATATTATTTTTTTCTAAAAACAATTTTTTGGCCAACTTAATTTAAAACAGAGGAGCACTATTTTCACATTCATGCTTGATATTTTCACAAGATAACTTCTCACAAGAGTGGAGTGAGTCTCACCTTCATGTGAAATGAGTACATGTAGAAATATCAAATAAGTATGTGAAAATATTATTCTCCATATAAATATTCTTTTTCACCTATCACGTTCTCTTTTTAGAATTGTTTTCCCCACTCATTTGTTATTTTCTCCCTTCAAGATTTATTTTGTCCTTTAGTGACACTAATTATTATTTTTTGCGTCTCCTCCTCTTACAGCTACAAAGTTATTTTATTTCACATCTTTGTTCTAAAAAAAAAAATTTGACCAACTTAATTTAAAATAGGAGAGCACTATTTTCACATGATCATAATTGATATTTTCATAAGATCACCTCTCACACAAGTGGAGCATCCCACTTTCATGTAAGAGGAGCATATGTAAATATATCAAATATGTATGTAGAAAAATCATCCCTCTTATAAATATTCTCTTTCACCTATCACTTTCTCTTTTTTAGAATTGTTTTTTTTTCTCATTTGTTATCTTGAAGATTTATTTTGTACTTTAATGACACTTTAATTATTATTTTTAGTTTCTCTCCTCTTACATCTGCAAAGTCATTTTATTTAACATCTTTGTTCTACAAATAATTTTTTAATCATCTTAATTTAAAATTTAAATAAGGGGAGTACTATTTTCACATGCATATTTGATATTTTTACAAGGTCACCTCTTACATGATAGAGTGGATCCCACTTTTATATAAGAGGAGCGCATGCGAAAATATCATTCCCCTTATAAACATTCTCTTTCACCTATCACTTTCTCTTTTTAGAATTGTTTTTTTTTCTCATTGTTACTTTATCTCTTCAAGATTTATTTTGTACTTTAATGACACTAATTATTATTTGTAGTCTCTTTCCTCTTACATCTACAAAGTTATTTTATTTCACATCTTAGTTCTAAAAATAATTTTTTGACTATCTTAGTCTATAAAGGAGTATTATTTTCACATGCATATTTAATATTTTCACAAAATTACCTCTTATACGAGTGGAGTGGGTCTCACATTCATGTGAAAGAAGCAAATGTGAAAATATCAAATACGTATGCGAAAATATGATTCCTCTATATAAATTAATGATCTTATTTCAAAACTTTTTAGTCAGTTGTATTACAAATAAATGATTAACTATTACAAGTCGCTGCATGTATAATTACATCTTAAATATTTATGTAATATTCTCATTCTATATAACTCATATTTGTTCAATAAAAAAATAGAAACATAAAATAAGAGTAGATAAAATAGTTAAAGAGAGAGAATAACAAAATTTTGAAAGAGAAAACCTAGCACTACAAGAAAAAACCCTAATTCCGACGGAATATTCCGTCAGAAATGAGCCTATTCCGTCGGAATAACGTTATGTTCGACAGAATATTTCGTCGACCATTCGGTCGGAAATAATGTCGTCGACCTTAAGTCCATCGAAAATTCCGTCGGGAATAAATATGTTCGACGGAATTATTCCGACGGATTATTCGTCATAACTATCTATGTCCGACGGATTAGTTCCGACGGGATAAGTCCGTCGAAAATAAGTTGGGACATGTGTCACTCTCCAGCCGATCGTGCAAGCCTTATATCTGACGGAATTTACGTCGGACATTAGGGATATTCCGTCAGAAATGTTGATTTTTTTTATTTTAAAAAATAAATTATTAACCTTATTTCCGACGGAAATTCCGTCGGTGTTACCTTATTCTGGCGGAAATAGCATTTTTTTTAAATAATTTTTTTGTTTTTACAATTTTCAGATTGTTAAACCTCATTTTTTGTACCTGCAACCTGCTTTATCCCACATATATACACGTTTTCTAACAACATATAACATTAAACTACACTGATATAACTTATAATCTACAAAGAATCAAACTAAATTAAAAGATTTACAAAACTAAACTAAAATCCATTGATTTACAAAGAATCAAGATAACTACAATGATGTACATATATAACTACAATGTTTTACAAAACAAATTGAAAATCATCAGGCGGGGGTCGACGTTGCTGTTGTGGTGTCTCTGAAATTCATCTCCATCATCCCTCACTCTACAGCTTGCTCGGCATCCAGCTACCTCTGTAGATAACATATAGATTCTCATTCAATATTCGTACAACACTCTGATATTTCAGCACGACATTAGAAGAATGAGGATGTCTATTATTATGACTTCCATCAGAATCAAACCCTAGTTGTCTGCATGCATTTCAAAGTTTGACAAATCATATAATCAGCCCCTTTGTCTTCATGTTTGTATCCAGCATCTCTATTAATCATATACGATATAGACCAATACTATATGATTAATAGAGATGTTGGATACAAACATGAAGATAAAGGGGCTGGTTATATGATTTGTCAAACTTTGAAATGCATGCAGACAACTAGGGTTAATGTTGATGGAAGTCATGATAATAAACATCCTCATTCTTCTAATATCGTGCTGAAATATCAGAGTGTTGCACGAATATTGAATGAGAATTATATATTACAATTACAATTCATGTAGAATATACCTGAGTAATGATTATGGGCATGGGAAAAACGGAGCGCATCCCCGCTATGGTGTATGCAAATCCACGTCATCATCCCCCATAGTGCGGTCTGCATCGTCAGCTCGATCACCATCACCAGCATCATCAACATCGCCACCTTGTTGATACAATTAAAAATGTAACTCATTAGTCTGTATGATAAAATTAAAGAGACAGTATGAAAATGAAATAACATGCAGATTAATTAACTTAAAATAAATATAATACTTGAGTAGGTGGGGCTAACTCCCTATCGGGCCAAAAACCTCCGAGAGTAAGGTAACCACCAACTGGAGCACCTCGTCGTGTATCACGACGAACTGCTCCTGCGGGATACTCGTACTCTCGATGGTAGCCCTTGCTGCAATATCTTGAGCTAGCTGGTGAAGGCGAGCTCGGCTGGGCAACTCCTGACGACGGATAACCGGATCCGTACGAAACGTCTCCGACACCGCTGTCATGACCCTTTGAAAAATCTCGTCGTCCAAGCCAGCGCCTGTAGGAGATGGTCCAACAGGTGCTCTCGGGCGCTGGCTAGAGTCTGCGAAAATAAATATAACATTACTAACTAATCAGTTGCAGTTAATTTATCTTAACTTATCAGAAATAATATTACCTTTAAGTAGTGTATACGCCGGTATCTTCGGCATGCCCAACACTCGATACATGCTGGTACTGCTACTAGGGGGATCCTGAGACAAAACCAATAGTCTCAGCTCCTTATCCCGAGATAATTCAATCTAGGGCGGAGGGATGGTGGAATCTAATGGCTCAGAAACCCCCCTAGCATCCCGCAACTTAACTACACACTGGTCCCGAAGATTCTGAAATCGGTCCTGTAATTTAATTTGTATGTGTAAGTTAATTAAATCATTTTATTAATTACCTAATATTAATAACTACTAAAAATTAATTGATATTACTCTTACCCATATAGCTAATGTTGCGGGAGACACGCTAGACTCCTTAGGCGTGTGGGCTCTATCCCAAAACTCTAAAATGGTAGAAGGTCAGCCCAAGCTCGCCCACATGCCCTAATAAATACATTCAAATAACATTTATTAAGTATGGTAATGACACAATCGAGAATCATGCAATTATATAAAGTAATATAATTGCGTGAGTTATATTAGACACTTACTATGCCGAGTCGATATCTACACGGACAGTGTGTGGAACTGCTGGCGGACGCCCAAATAATCCGAGGTTAGTCCCTCGCTGACGTCGACAACCAGTATTTGAAAGTTTAAGTGATGAAATTATTTAAATATAGTATTTTCATATGCGTTAAACAATTAATATCCAAAACGATGGAAACTTACTAGTTGATGACGAAATTTTCATATGCGTTATACACAGTGTACTACTAACCAAATTTCAAACATCAAATTTCATACCCAAATCAATATATAATACCGAATAATCTCATGTTGCAGCTAAATGAAAATCATTGAACATGCATAACTTGAAAATTAGGAGAGAACGGACAGAGGAATGGAATGGAGTCGAAGGCAACAAACTGTCGACGACGGCTGGGACTTAGACGGCGGCGACGACGACGGCCGGTGACAGAAGGGGGTTGACTGAGATAGTAAGAGATGAGAGAGAGAGACAGAGTGAACACGAGAGAGAGAGAGAGAGAGAGAGAGAGAGAGATGATCGATGCGGCGGCTGAAAGAAATGAAATCTGATTTAGGTTTTATAAGTTATTTTCGACGGAATTTCCGTTAGAAATAATTCCCTCGGACTTATGTTACTTCTGACGGAAATTCTCTCGAAAATAACTGTAGTTCCGTCGAAATTAGGGTTCGCGCTGACGAAAAACTTTGGCGCCAAAGTGGACCTCCTACTTCCGACAGAATTCCGTCGGAATTAGATTACTTCCCGAGGGACTTATCTTCGACGGATTATTCCGTCAGAACTAAGGTAAAGTCGACGGACTAGAATCCGTCGAGGATAATTTCGTCGATTTTAAACTTGTTTCTTGTAGTGTAGTAAGGAAAAATAAACTTTCAAAAAGAGCTAGACAAGAAGAATAAAAAGCAAGAGATAATATTAGGGAATTATTATTTCAACAATTAAAAATTGATATTTTCACAAGATCTTTTTCACATAAGTGTGAGACTCATTTACTATTCATGCTATAGAGACCCCGTGAAACTATCATTTTATCTTGTGAAAATATCAATTTTTTAATTTTAATGAGAAAAAATAGGAGGAGAAAAAAAATTCAAACACGTTTTATCCATAAAAATTTTACAAAGCACATCTCTTTTTCAGTCTCTCTAGAAAATATAATGAGTACGCATACATTAATAAGTGGTTGTGTGACCGGGCTCATTATTAGTCCACTTAAGCCCATCACATGCATGAGCCAAATTGGACAACCCATTGTGAAAGTATATAAAAAATATGAAATTTGGTTTATTCATTTTTTCTTTTAAAAATTATATATTGTTAAAAAAAGGTTTTGAATTTTATAAGTTACACTAATAAAAGTAATTTCATTATAATTTTACCTGTATTTTTATTCTAATTAATATCTTAAGAGCATTTGGAAAATATTTTTATGGCAAATCTTATTATACATACACACATATATATATATATATATATATATATATATATTCAATATAAATATCCTTATTTAATAATAGCTTTAAAAAATTTAAAAGTTTATATTTTCTCATACAAATGTAATATAATAATTATTTATCTCTATAAAATGAATTACTGAATTTTATATCACATAGAATGCAATTACTCTAGTTGAAATAAAAAAGAATGTATAAAATGCAATTACTCTGGTTAAAATAAAAAAGGAATGTATCTAAGCAAATAATAAAAACCTAAGTTCAAATTACATTAGCACATTAATTTCAAAGTAAAACAAAATATTATTATGACAATACAAATTTATCAAGGAAATAATAAAAATAATATAAAGCATAAGTCATAAAATTTGACCATTAATCGCATTGCAATCGATTATAAATGAAAGAAATTAATAAAAAAAATGAAAATGTATTTCTTACCCACTATAATCTCCAAATGAAATGCTATGAATAACAATCTTAGCTGTATGACCATCACCTTTGAATAAAATCACCTGCACAATTAGGTGAAAGAACAAATACATTAAAGTTAATATAAAAAAGTTAAAAGATGAAACAAAAAAAATATTACCTTTAAAAGATGAATATTTAAATTCATATCTTGTATCGAGAATAGCCTTTTTGGGATTGCAAAATCGATGTGTGGTTGTGGCTCCTTTTTGTGTCTCATCCTTATGTGATATTAATCTTAATATCATAATCACTCGATCCAAATTTATTCGGTTAACATAACCATGAAATTAACCGTGTAGGTATTTCATTAAAATATAGAATTTTCTAAATAATTAAACAAAAAAAATAAGAAAATAGATGATAATTTTTGTAAATCTAGTATAGCGTTTGCGCACAAGCACGTACACACACACTATATATATAGAGAGAGAGTGAGAGAGTGAGAGAGAGAGAAGGGGAGACATTGAAGGCAATTGCTAGATACCGAAGATAAAGAGCGGCCGCCTGAGAAAAGATGTAAAATGAGATGTAAATATAATGAAACCCTCGTAATATTTTTTTTATATGAAACATAAATAATATGTTTGTTTGGAAACAAAGACCACCTGTTCCAAATTCGGATTATAATATATTCCGGTCAAAATAGCTAAATTTACTAACCTTGAATTTCAACTTGTGCCAATAGAATTAGTGTTCAAAGGGTCAGGATATTTACACTTAACAATGTCATCAATGCAATTTTTACACACATTGTCATACCTTTATGACCCATTTGGTTGGACAAAATCATTTTAAGGTAGAGAGAAATGATGGTCAAAATCGAAATCGGGTCAGAATGTAATCGCAATTAACACTTCATTCATGCGCTTGGTACATTTGAAAAATATGTCAAAATGGAGTGGAATAAACTACTATGGCAAAATATGCTTCAATATAAATTACTTAATTCCCTAAACTAGTAACTTTTCCACTTTGATGATCAACCTTTTAATTTTTGCAATCAGGTAATCAAACTTTTATTTTTTTTTTTTCACTTATGTTATATTGGGCATGTCATATCATAAATTGATGATGTAGCCCCTTGATTAGGCTAATCAATGTTTTTGTGCAATTGAAAATGTTATTTTTAATGATTTTTTCACATTTTTTAAACATCAAAGGATATGATAAAAATTCATCAAATTTATGACGTTCTTAGTCTTTGATATTCAATAAATGTCAACAAAAAAATCATTATAAATATTATTTTAAAATATATATAAGCATTGATTGGCCTAGTCAGGTTCATGTCAATTTATGACTTGGGATGTCCTACCACCAAGAAGAAGAAGAATAAGAAGAAATCAAATGAATTTTTTGCAACCTCTTTGAACTTGGTACTCTTCCCAAACTTCAAATAGAAGATTCTTATGTCTCAACAGCTCAGTGCAAAGCCATCACTGGTGACGAGGCAAAGTTTAGCACTCAGTCTTCAAAACAAGAACAATTTGTTGTTGAGCAGCTCTAGAGCTTGAAGGAGAGTGTTCCCAAACCTTCTGAGGGAAAGAGAACCTTGAAAAAGTAAAAAGGACTTCGGAAGACTAATCGATGAAGACACCATTGAGGATGCAATGACTTTGGTAGCTGAAAATTGGAGTGATGCTCCCTAAAGCTAGCTTAGGGTAGTAAAACGATCAATCAAAAAATGAACAGGAAGAAGATCCCTCCCGTCCATCACTCGATCAAGAGTAGCTGGGGTTGGCCCCAACTTAGAGGTCAACAAAGTGCGAATATCTGCAGTGGCAAACAGAGCAAAACTCCCATGCATGTCCATATTAGAAATGCGAGCCCATTCCCTTAAGGTAGGGGTTAACTCTGTGGAGTCAAAGCGAACGAAGATCTTCTCTAGGAACCAATAGGGAGAAATACCCTCAACAAAACCAACTGGAATGGGAAAACTCAAAAAACTCATTGAATAGCCCAACCATCGCCTCACCAGATCTTGATTAGGCAAAGGTAGATCACCAAACCAACCCCTGAAGACCTTTGCATATACCATGAGCAGGCTCGAATGAAGTGGATCAAAACGCGACATCTATAAAATCGTATCAATTGGCCAAAGCATGTCTAAATAAGGCATCCATGCATGTATTGAGAAATGAGTGTCACATATAAGGATATAATGATATGATATGCATCTGATATGAAAATAAAATAAGCATCCCACATTATGTATAAGAAAATACAACTATTAAGTAAATAAACATCCCATGCATCGTAATGTAGAAACTACCATCATCCATATAGAAACATATATCCCTACAGCATCATCATGAACAATAAAAATACACAAGTTTGAGAATTTGAGCAAGGCACAGACGCCTCGATAAAATCTAGTCTAAATCCAATGCCTCCTCAAAGAAATCATCAGTGGGAGAACTCGTGCCAGCACCATTTGGACATTGGCCAGAACGACTCCCGCTAGCATCTGCAGTCTCCCGACTCGCTCTCCAAGCAACACATATGTCAACAAGATCCTCTCCTCGTGATTTGACATGGAAGTACAGAGCCGCCACCTGATCTGACAGTTGCCCGATCTGATACTCATGACGACTCGGCTCTTGAACGCAGCGGACCCAGTCACTCATCAACAAATACCCTAGTACAAGGTCCCTCATGTAATGCGTGGCAAAAGTCCGAGCTCCAATAGTGAGAGGCTCCTACCACATCCGGAAGACGTTAGAGGTAACCGGCTCACCTGAAAGATCTAAACCTGAGATGCCCTCCAAAGGGATCTCCCGAACCTGCTCACTCGCCTGCCAAAATTGTCGTGCCAGGGGATGATGGGGAATGCGAATGGCCTTGGTGACACAACGAAAAGCTCTCTCTCCTATGTACAACTCCCAACCACTGGTCATCAACAACGGCACCTGGCCATTAATTATAATTCTTTATTTTAATGATGAAAAATATAATTATAATTCTTGATCTTAATGTCAGACACGAACATAGTCATTCAAGAAAAAAAATCAATCAATCCAAGTTGTGATAAAGTTATTGAAGTCATTTAGTTGGGATAAGGTTTGAGTGTTTTTATTATATAATTCTTGATCTTAATGTCAGATGCGAATATAGTCATTCAAGAAAAAAAAAATCAATCAATCCAAGTTGTGATAAAGTTATTGAAGTCATTTGGTTCGGATATAGTTTGAGTGTTTTTATTTCCTTTAGACTTTATCCGAATTCGTAGTATCTTCTTCATAGGTTGCATGTACATTAGGTTGTATCTACATTATATTTATGTATGTTATATTTATATTTTTTTTATTTTAAAATGCTATTTTTATGTATATTATTTTTATATATTCTTTTAAAAATAAATCAATTATAATAAATATTTATACTTAACTTCGTTCCAGAAATAGTCTTCCAAAAATATATTTTTCTTTCGTTCTAAAATATATTTTTACTATACACATTATTTGTACATGTATGTATAATTAGATTACGTATACATGCATAAATATATATGTATATAATACACCTCTCCGCCCAATCAAAAAATTCCTTCTAGAAGCTATATAATGCATTTGATCTTTATTCTTGAGATAAATGGAAAAGTGATCAATAGTTACTAATTGATCCGAATTGCTCTTTTTGGTCCGGTTTCACAAATTCAAGTAAAGTAACTTTATCATCTGGATGCTTTCAAAAATTCATGGGTCAACAAAACATCTTCCAAAATCTCAAAATTTATTTACTAATTTTTGAGTTGGCAATATAACAAAGGAGAAAGAAAGTACAAAAGATCTTTTCAAAATCTCTCTTGTTTTTTCTTTTCTTTTTTTTTCTCTCTCTCTCTCTAACATCTGGCCAAGCAAAAAGTTTACAGAAAAAGAAATTAAACATGTGCTTAAATTAACTTTTTGTTTGCAAAAGAACATGGAAATTATCAAGTACATAATACATATATGTATAGTCTAGTTGGCAAAGAGAGAAAAAAAACCCAGTACAATTCTAAATTGGCAAAATCTTTATGCTCGCGCGTCTTCTTTCTTTTCATCCGGCTATACATTACGAGAATTCAAAATTAGCTTTTGAGCTGGCAAAGAATTAAGAAGATAAAGAAGTACATAATGTCAAAATCAACTCTCAATTCTCTCTCTAACGGGGTCTATATGATGCAAAAAGGGAAAATTTCTTGGATTTTTTAAAGCCATTTGATCAATCTTTTTCTAAATAAATCCAAGACCTTCATTTCATCCTCCTTTGCCTATAAATACCCTAACTATTCCTTTCTTCATTTCCTAATCTTGCCAAGAAAAATTATTGCCCACATTCTCTCTATACTTCATCTCTCTCAAAATTCTCTTAAGCTAGATTTTAGTGGGTTTTAAGAAATTGAGTGTTTAAAGAGCAAAAGAGCTTCATTGATATATATATATATATATATATCACTTACATATTGCTCATATATACAAAATAGCACACACTTGATTATATTTTTGTGCTATCTTATCACTTTCTTATTTATATTTAGAGAATAAATTATATAAGGATGGCCTGTAAAACTGATACAATCCTGATCAGGCTCACATCAAACCTTAATAACTCAACTCAAGTCTCAGGGATTTATCAAGCGATTTTAAATATTTGGGCTGAAGTTTATTCAAAGATGCTTAAAATGGAGTTCAATTCAAGACCAATTTTAATCAATTCATGTGGCAATTTACATTCTAGCAAATTCGCATGCAGGCAACGGACATTCCAATTCTAATCAGCCAATCACGCGAGTTTCCTAGCATATTCAGGACTTAACCTTTACATATGAAGGACTTAACATATTAGCTTCCTATATCATGTGGGTCACGCGGTTTTCAAGTAAACAACTAGCTGATTTTGTTCTCCACGGATTAATGAGTTCCTAATAATTAGTGGGTTTCTAATTCCAAATGAAGGAAGGCTTCAGATTTCTAATTCAACTTTGGACGCGGATTTCCTTCATTATTAGGGTATTTTCAGCATGTTTTAGATTCTTAATGTAATTAGAATATTTGATAAGTAGGATTTAATTTCCGTATTATTTATTAGTTAGGATTTGGTTTCCAAATTAATTTGGTAAGTTAGGATTTGGTTTCTAAATTAATTTGTTAAGCTAGGATTGTGTTTCTAGTTGATTTTATAATTCCTATTATGATTAGAATTACTTTTGAGTAGTATAAATAGGGGACATAGATGATGTACTTGATATACTTCAATCAGATTTATTCAATACAATTATTTGTGAGATTATTCTCTACTTTTGGTTCTTTGAGAATTTCTAAGTTATTTCTTAGTTTTCTTTGAGATTCAATTTTGACTTATCATACAACAATACATAGTTGTGTGTGGCGTCTTCTACCACATCAATCGTCGATTGTACCAAGATTACCGCTTACATATAAGCGAGGGGTTAAGGTGTCGTTGGTGTTCATTCAACGCAGATTTCCGAACGCGAGCAATTGTACCAAGATTACCGTCTACATATAGGCGAGGAGTTAAGGTGTTGCGAGCAATTCACCGTTCAACTTTGCTAGAAACGATCCGGGCGACGACCACCTCACGTAAGCGTGCCGTGGAATCTATCATTTGGTGTCAAAGCTAAGTTCCTAACGAGTTACTTATCCTTTATTTTTCGTGTTTGAATATATATTGAAAAAAAAAGTTAAAAAAAAAGAAAAAAAAAGTGAGATTCGTGAAAAAAAATGATTGGTGAAAACACAAAAAAAAATCGTGAGTAAAAAAAAAGATTATTATTATTATTATTTGTTTCAATTGATTGGGTTCATATGTTTCGTGAGTATTGAAGAATTCATTCGAGAAGGGCGTAATTTGGCAATTGTGAATTTTATATTGGTTATCATACGTCACACTTGCTATATTTGTTTTGTGATAAGTTCTTGTTGAATTGATAGATTGTAATATCCCAGATATTTCGAAAATTTAAAATAAGAATTTAATAAATAAAATTCTTATTAAGGGATGGAGTAGATTTGGACATATATGTATATATGTGTTTCATATAATGTGAAGTATGTGATTTTGTGTAATAGATTAAATGTGTATATATAGATGTGAAATATATACATATATTGGGTAAAATTAATTAATTAATTAATATTAATTGGTTGAGATTAAATTAAAATTATATTATGAAATAATATAATTTGAATATTGAGCCTTAGACGATGATAGAATTATTATAAATTAAATTTTCATATATGAGTTAATTAATTCACTTAGTTAAAATTAGTGAATTGATGTATGTACTTTGTTCTAATAAAATGAAGTTTATATGGATAATATTTTGTGTAAGTGTGATGAGTAAATAAATATATGTGATATATATTTATTTGCTAGTATGTGTGTTATGTATTTGCTAGTAAGAAATTAATCTAGGTTGCAAGCCCAATGTATAAAATAGTTGTGGAGAATTTAGTTGGCCCAAATTTTTGGTCTAACTTTATATGAGAAAAGTCCAAAGAATTATAGTGTCAAGCCCAAATTTTAAAGAATTAAGATGGCCCAAGTTATTTAATTAAAAACTTGTGACAAGTCCAATGAAGAAGCCCAATGAGAATTTAATTTAGTAGCCCAAAATAATGGGACATATGTTAGTAATTATAACTATGGTTAGGAACTAACCATGTTTGAGTTAAATGTAGGAAATTGTGAGAAATGATTATATTATCCAAGAGAAAGTGATTAATGACTCATGTGTCCTAAGAAGGAAATTGCTAGGAAGTTTCCTAGTAATTGGAGAATGACTATTTTGTCCCAAAAGAAAAGTATTAATGACCATGGTATCCTTGAAGAAAATTTCTAGGAAATTTCCTAATAATGAAGGAAAGACTATTTTGTCCTTAGAGAAAATTATTAAAGACCATTATGTCCTAAGAGGAAATTTCTAGGAAGTTTCCTAGTAATGGGGGAATGACAATTTTATCCTTGAAGAAAATTGCTTATGACCATTGTGTCCTAGGAGGAAATTTCTAAGAAATTTCCTTGAGATGTTTTAAAGACCATTATGCCCTTCCCTAGCAATGGTTGATGACCATTTTGCCCTTGATATTTCTTATGTAATTGAGCCTAATAAGGCAAATTTCCAGCACTCTTCTCTCATTACACTCCCTCCCGTAGCCTTAGTTTCAGAAAATTAAGAGAGGAAGAAGAGAGAGAGAGAGAGAGAGAAAAAAAGAAGAGAAAGAAGAAGAAGAAGAAAGAAGGAAGAAAGAAAATCCTAATTAAGGTAATAACTAAATTTTAATTCATAGAAATTCTTGAATAATTTTCTTTTGAAATCTGAAATCCTTACCATATTTATGTATTTTGTTTATGTCTTTAATGGTATGTAACCATGGAGCATAAAAGAGGAAGCAAAGTTATGAAACAAAGAAAAGGAGGAAAACTAGCTAAAGGTATATACCTAAACTCTTAGCAAAATATTTTGATTTTTCATATGGATGTTAAGTTTTATGAAGTAAGATCATGATTAAACTTACAAGTAATGGTTTAGCCATGGATTGGTAAGAACCCAACAAAAGAATTCAAGAAAAGAAATAAAATGAAAGAAGAACAAAAACAGTTTTTAAGCCTAAAAGCACTAAATTTTAGTCCACTTTGGACTTTTACCATTTGAAATCTATAACTTCTTTTTGTGATCCGTCAAAGAGTGGTGTTAGATCTATGAGTTATCTGATGAACCCAAGTAGAATTAATAAAAAAGATTAAACGGATCAACCGTGGTGTAATTTTTGGCAAAACACTTCCTGCCGACAAAAATCTGGAAAAATGAATGAGTCTCCTGGCTAGTTTCTTTCGTGGGTTGTTTCGGTCACTTTAATTACTCTAAAAATTCTGGTCTTTTGTGATATGTTAGTATATCAAGTTAACTAGATTCTGTCCAAAGATGAGAATTTTTCGATGTCCTGAGAGGGAGTTATGGCTTTTACAAGAAAATATGATTTTAAACGTAAACTGCTATAACGCAGCGAATACAACCCAGAAAATTATGAAAATTTAACTGGGATCAGTATATGGTAGCATGAGTCTACCGTATAAATTTCATAATTTTTGAACATACGGATAATTTATGATAAATGTACCCATTTTGGACTGTTTTAGCCTATTTAAAAATAGGAAACGAAATTGAAAAATTGTAGGAAAATTATTTTGTAACTAAAATACTATATACTGATATTCCCCAGAAGATATAAAAATAATAAGTTGTTTTGATATTTTTCATATCTTTAATCAAGTTAAGAATACATGAGAAAATTAAGTTATGTTAAGTTGAAAAATGTGTGGATGTTATTTTATTTCTTAATGACCATTAATATGATATGTTAAGATTTTATATGGGTAATTTGGTTATTTTTAATAAAATATTATGTGTATGACCAAATATGTATGTTAACTAAATTAAATAGTAAGGATAAACAATTAAATTAAATTGTTCATGAGTCTAATAAATGATTAAAATATTATTACATAATTAATAATATTAGATTAAATTATTATTAGATGATTAAAATATTATTAAATGATTAATAATATTTGTAATGATTAAGACATTAATAAATGATATTAAGTGATCAAAATATTATTGAAGGGTTAATAATATTTGAAAGTGAATTAAAATATTATTGAATGATTAATAATATTAGAAAGTGAATAAAATATTATTAAATGATTAATAATATTAAGAAGTAATTTTGAATATTATTAAATGATTAATAATATTAAAGTGTGATTAGAATATTATTAAATGATTAATAATATTTCTAAGTGCCTAAGATATTATTAAAATATTATTAAATGATTAATAATATTAGACGAGAGTTTTAAGATGTTGATTAAGTGATTGAAATATTATCAAAGGACGATAATAATATTGATGGTTTAAGGTGTTATCTAACATTTGATTATGTGGCTAAATGTTAGATGATTTATTTATAGAAGTAGCAGTATTATGTGATATGATATGATATGCTGATTGAAAGATCAATCTTATAAATGATAGGTCTTTCATAAGAGATTAAATTAGATTGTGTAGCAGTAATCGACGGACGAGGCAAGTTCTTAACCCTAAACTTCTTACGTTATTGCAAGTTTCCTAACTCAAACTTGAGTTAATATTTTCAAGCATGTTAGTGGTTTAATTATTGTCAATTATTCCACCTCAATGAAATTTATTGTTAATCGCACTTAGTGCAAATTGCATATGTTTACCTGGTATGAAAGACTGATCACCTTGATTACCAAATTTATTCATGGTCATTGTTGGCCACTCAGCGTTATTGATTCAGTTATTCATTTATTGAAATTTGATTATCGTTCTTTCACAATTATTATATATTGTTGAAAATTCGAAAGCTTATTCTTTTTCAATCATGATATATCTTTCTTGTATTTAAACTTGCTGAGCAAAGTAGTTGCTCACTCTTGCTATATCATGATAATATTTCAGTTAAGCTCAAGTGCTTCAGGAAGGACAAAGCCAAGAGGAAACGTTTTACAGAAACTTAATATGTGTTAACTATTATATTACCTTATGAAAATGATTATGTAAACCTTTTGAGTTATTAAGGTATGTATCAAGATAAAGGTTGTAGACCTTGGGAAATGTTGTAGAATACTCTGAAATAAACAATGTATGTTTATATATTCCACATTAGTTATGGAACATGTATACGAAGATGATGTATCGTGACGCACCAAGTTCGAGGTTCAAGGGACACGGATTTGGGGGCGTGACATAGATAAACTGTGATATTGTTTGGTGAATTCAAAAAGAACCTATTAGAGGGAATTTGAGTGGTAAAAGGCAAGAGTGGTGAGCATAATTAAGGGTAAAAGTCAATTGTGTGATACACGAGCGTTTTCATAATTGTGTGATACATTGTTGAGCGAAACACATACGGCAGTGTGTGAGGAAAATTTTCTTTATCTACTAACCTTTGTTTTTGCAGTAATCATGTATGGATATAATTGTAAAAATAATTATGAGTGGCAAAAGAGATCTTTTCAAGGTAGAACGGATCCAGAAGCTTATTTGAGTTGGGAGAAAAGGAAGGAACGAGAGTTTGGCTATCATAATTATTCCGAGCACAAGAAGTTCAAACTTGCAGTTCAAGATTTTTTCGGTCATGTAGCTACATGGTGGGCTCACTTTGAACGTGAAAGGACAAGATGTGGAGAGCATCCGATCGATACATGGAAAGAGTTGAAAACCGTGATGAGAAAGCGGTATGCCCCAGTACAGCCTAGCAGGAGGAAAAAATATGCAACTCCAAGATATGTCGATCAACCTTCAAGGCGATCAACTTGGGATGATGAAAGAAATGATCATAGACATGGAGGTTCGCATCGGTGGTGTGACGCCCCGAAAATCCACCTGCTAGCTTCTTTTAGCCAGGTCGGACTTCGTGCTCACGTGTACAACCTTTACATAATGCTATAGAAATTTTAACATCTAATAATCAGAGTAAAAATGCGGAAAAGTGATAATATTATAAAATATCATTTGTTCATTGTTACAACATTCCCAGGTTACTTGTTCTTAGTACACATAAGTCCTAAAAGACTTAAAAACAAATCTCCATTTATCTATCCGACACTTGCAGTATTAGCAACTAGTTAGTTCCCAGGAAAGAGGGGGCTTTCCGTTAAAACGGCGCGCAATTAGATGACCTAACCCCTTTCCTCGTCAGAATTTTCTAGACATTGCCAATAATATTAATCTAGCATAGTTTAAATCTTCTACATCTTCAACTTAAATCTTTATACCTCTGTAACAAATTTGGCGTTCAACCTTAACTAGTTAACCACCAATTAGATATTCCATAATATATAACTTCTATCTATCCAAGGTTCACAGTATCCCATAACAGATAATAGTTCTCGTCAGAACGTTAACTGTATTTGGATACCCTCACTTGGATATATAAATTTATATCTGATGTATATCTCTTTCATATCGATAGTTCCTATCTATCTGACATTCACAGTATTAATGATAAGATTGTCCCTAGAACTGAGGGGCGCATTCCGGTAAAGATGACACCTTACCGGCGCTCATTAAGTGTAACCTCAGAGCTTATAGAACTATCAATATCATTCAAATACCCTCATTCAGATGTATAGTTCATATAGATACTGTATTAACTTAGTACAACTATTCTAAATAATTTAAAGATCAGAGTATAACGCATTCGATATAATAAAGGATGATAATATACTTCATACCGTTAGGTTCGGTTACATCGTTCTCAGTACTAAGTTATTACAACAAAGCCTTTAAAAGACTTAAACAAAGTAAAACTAATTAACACGGTCGTTTCCCTTTGGTCGTCTTTGAAGTTCCGGAATTATCATTTAAGACTGCAAAAGAGATTATACGCAAGAATGAGCTACAAATGCTCAACAAGTTTATTTGAAAACGTAAACACAATGTGTTTGATTTGAAAGATGTCAATGATGTATAACTGAGGGTTCTGTGCATGAACCATATATTTCAATTAGTTCTATCAGTCTTCAATGACTTAGAACCGCTTGATTTCGGATATCTAATAGGGAATCAGCCTAACCAATATCCTAGGAGTATGCATATCATCCTACAATTTTGTGTCGATATATAATCAACATTTACCACCACCTTATATCAAGGTGTTTCAATTCACCTTACATCAAGATGTTCCATTTCTCAGTATAAGATGTCGTACCAAAACAATTTGGTTTGACACAACATTTTATGCTCGAATAAACAATATATGAATAATGATTCATTTCTTAAGTTATGCTGAACAAAAAGCAATAACTTCACAATAATTGATAGCAAGATGTAATAGACTTGCTTAAATATAACAAGGTTAGAAGACTTGCCTCGTATATCTTTTACAGTTAATATAACGGTCTAAACGTTCGTCGTAAATCCTACACGATTATAAGTTTATGTAGACAAATAAGCGTTTAACGATTAAATCTTTTAAGTTTTATTCCGAGTATTATAACCGCTTATAAATAAGACTTCTTCTACAATATATGAAATAATTTTAGCATTATAACTGCTTACAGAATGAATATTTTTTAACTATATTTAAAATAAATTGAGCATTATAACTGCTTGAAAAATGAATATTCGGTTACTATGGTTGAAATAAATCGGGCATTATAGCTGCTTATAAAATGAATATTCGGCTATTATATTTGAGAAAATTTCAGCATTATAACTGCTTATAAAATGAATATTTTTACTAAATAGTTGAAGAAATTCGGACATAGTAACTGCTTATAAAATTATATTTTCTAATATATAAGAGAAATAAATCGGACATTATAACTGCTTGTAAATAGGACTTTTGTACTATATACTTAAAATAATTTGGGCATTATAACTGCTTGTAAATAGGACTTTTGTACTATATACTTAAAATAATTTGGGCATTATAACTGCTTATAAAAGTATATTTTTAGAAAAATAAAAATAATAACCACTAGAGTAATACCTCTTGTAGTTGCTAGCTTTACTTCCAATCGTGCAGCGCTTCGATGCTTAGAAAGTAATTTTTATCTCACAATATCTCTCAGAATATAAATATAGAGTGTTTGTGCTCTTGAACTGCTCTTGAAAAATAGTAAGGAATGAATGAACTGAGCTTGCTATTTATAGAAAAACCAAGTTTCGCTAATTGCACGTTAGGGGCTCGGCTTATTACACTTTGGTACCTAGGTTAATTATACTTTAGTACCTAACAAATTCTTAGAATATTCTTTTAAGCTCCTCAATGAAAATATCTTCCAAGCTCGACAATACAGCTTGCAATCTAAGCTCCTCAATGAAAATATCTTCTAAGCTCGACAATGCAGCTTGCAATTGAACCTATCTTCTAAGCTCCTTAATGAAAATATCTTCCAAGCTCAACAATGCAGCTTGCAATCTAAGCTCCTCAATGAAAATATCTTCTAAGCTCGACAATGCAGCTTGCAATTGAACCTATCTTCTAAGCTCCTTAATGAAAATATCTTCCAAGCTCAACAATGCAGCTTGCAATCTAAGCTCCTCAATGAAAATATCTTCCAAGCTCGACAATGCAGCTTGCAATTGAACCTATCTTCTAAGCTCCTCAATGAAAATATCTTACAAGCTCGACAATACAGCTTGTTACCGTAAGCACGACAAAGCACTATATTAGTTTAAGCATGACAAAGCAGCTTACTAAAAATAATTTGTCGGGATACTTATTGGTGAAATCGTGGAAAGCACGACAAATCATTTTATCAATATAAGCACTACTAAGCAGCTTGACAAAAAAAATTTATTTGACCTAATTCATCATTTACACTATATAATCGCAAAACACCTGCTTCGAAATATCATTTCAATCTTTATTAAGCACATATGTTACAAACTTCAAATCTCATTAGGGTTTAAGGTTTTAAACTTCTCGATACCTAGTTTTAGGTCACTAAATTAACCTCTAACCATATACGATCGTACTTATAAGCCTCATAAATATTCAAAGTATTACATGTGGCAATCACGAGAAACTCCTAAAGTGTATAGGGAACCATTCTGTACTAAGCTAAATAATGCAAATTAGAAACTCCTTTCTAATTTCATTATGTTTTGGCCAAGGACTACAGAGTTATCATTTATCGAATCACATAGGACATTCACATCTTTTACTAGACGTGGTAGATTCTTTGTTGATCATTCACCTATCTCCATGTACAACTTATTATACCCAATCATACCCTTTGATATACCCTAAAGGTCCTAAGGGACATGTCAAAGTATAACTCATCATACACAAGATACTATGATGATCTCAAGTCCAAGGATCACTTGTACTACTATCACTAGAGGAATTCCTATTGACAGGGGAGTAAAACTCCATTAGATATTCCTTAGCGAGCCACGTTCAGTGAACTTATTCTCCAATAAGCACCTACATACTTGCTTTAGTGTCTCCACATAAATGATTATGAGATCAATCATCCTCTTCCTAAGAGCAAGCAACGTATGTACTAATCTATCCGGATTCACTAATCCCCTCTTTTAGTAATCCAACGATTAGGAACGATTTTAGTTTGTGAGCTATCTATAATTTAGATCTCATTAGCATGATCACCATCATTATTTTAAACGCATTGCTCAAAACTATGGGTTTATCACATTTAATATAACAGCACCATGTTGATAATGTAAAATGCCTTTTAAGAAAATTAATTCTTTTATTAATAAATGAATACGATTACAAAGTATATGCTACATCATATCAAATATGATTGGCTTATATGCATACTACTTTCAATCTCCTACTTGCACTAAAGCCAATCGTCATGGTATCTAATACCCATCTTCTCTAAGTGACGATCAAACTGATGTTGTGTTAAAGCTTTAGTAAATGGATCTGCAATGTTGTCTTGAGAGTCCACACGCTCCAGGGTGACATCTCCTCTTTCAATGATCTCTCTAATCAAATGAAATTGCCGCAACACGTGTTTGGATTTCTGATGAGACCTGGGTTCCTTAGCCTGCGCAACAGTTCTGTTGTTGTCATAGAATAAAGGTACGGCTCCTCTAATGCTAGGAACCACTCCAAGTTCAGTTATGAACTTCTTCATCCAAACAGCTTCTTTTGCAGCTTCACTTGCAGCTATGTACTCTGCCTCTGTCATTGAATCAACAACTGTTTGCTGCTTGGAACTTTTCCAACTCACTGCGCCAACGTTTAAGGTAAACACATACCCTGAAACGGATTTACTGTCATCTTGGTCCGTTTGAAAACTTGAGTCTGTATAGCCCTCTAGTTTCAATTCAGATCCACCGTAGACAAGAAATACATCCTTAGTTCTTCTCAAGTACTTTAGGATGTTTTTCACTGCCTTCCAGTGCTCTTCTCCTGGATTCGACTGATATCTGCTTGTTACACTAAGTGCATGAGCGACATCTGGTCTAGTACATATCATACCGTACATGATAGATCCTATTGTTAAAGCATAAGGAATCTTACTCATACGGTCTCTCTCATCGGGTGTCTTTGGGGCCTGTTTCTTTGAGAGATGTATTCCATGGCTCATCGACATAAGACCTCTCTTAGAATCTTCCATGCTAAACTTCTTTAGCATCGAGTCAATGTAGTTTCCTTGGGTCAAGCCAAACATCCTTTTAGATCTATCTCTATAGATCTTTATCCCTAAAATATAGGATGCCTCACCCAAGTCTTTCATAGAGAAGTGTTTAGATAACCAAATTTTGATCGACTGTAGCATAAGAATTGTGACGCCCCCAAATCCGGGTTTCCTAACCTCGAATTCGGTGCTCACGATTTCTCAATAACGACATACTTTCTAACTAAATGCGGAATAATAAACATACATTGTTTATCGAATAGAATTAAAGTCTTACAATTCCGGTCCCAAGGTTCTTTAACCTTAACATAAAACGTACCCTTAATACAATAAAAAGGTTCACCTAATCAAATAACATTCAATAATAACTAGTACATAGGTACTATCGGGCATCTATTCCTGCACCTTCCCCTTTTCTTTGTCTCCTCTAGACGTTTCTGCCTTAGCTGAAATAAAGATCATGATATAGCAAGGGTAAGCAACTAATTTTCTTAGCAACTATATACATAAGAGATATATCATGATAGAAGGAAATTTTTGCTTTCAATGTTCAACAACAGTATAAGGGTGTGAAGGAACATGAATTAGTAAACAACAGTTGAATATCCGAATAATTGAATGACAATTACTGAGTGGTTTGAAATAACCAAGGACGTTTTTCAAGGTTCTCAGCATGTAAGCTGGACCTCTTAAAAAGTTTTGGTAATCGAGGGGATCAGCCTCTCATACCCCGTGATTTATGCATAAACACTTAATAACCAGCATTGATATCATGCCTTAAACAAGTTTATCCTTTTCTCAGCCAAGAGTTCTTACCACAACAATTTAATAAGAACAGCTTTTAAAATACCATTGTCTTAACCAATTTAGACATGCTGGATCTAGCTGATACAAATAGCATAGATCGATCTCATAAACAATTCATACTTGAAAGAACTTTAATTAAATTTACAGTTCAATCATAATAGGATAGGAATTCAATTGCACAATGTGCGAATCTCAATAATTAGTATAGATGTGAATAATCGACAATAATTATTCACTAACATGCTTCGAAAATAATAACTCGAGATTGAGTTAGGGAACTTGCAATAATGTAAGAAGTTTTAGAGTTAGGAACTTGCCTGTTTGCTCAGCTACAAATAATTCTAGCTTTAACTATTTGGCCTTGAAGAACCTAGCATAGATAATGTCGGTCTATCAATTAGTACTGCGTGGTTGTACGCCGATACGCTTACTTATGCTATTTCTTTAACAATTTAAGAAATTCACATAGCACACAGTAAATAAACTATAGCAAATTTTATAAGGCACTTAATTGACTTTTAGGTTGATGGTTTAAATAAATCAACCATGTATCCCTTACGTAATAAACATTTATTAATCCCTTAAACAATTAATTATAATTGTTTAATTACTTTTTCTTAACTAATATTCATTTATTAAACCCTTAAACAATTAATTATAATTGTTTAATTAATGAGCTATTTAAACTCTCTCTATTTTATTAACTCTATCTTCATTTAATAGTAATTCATTAATTTAGTTATTAATAATAGTAATTAATAACTAATTATATTCACTTATTATTCAATTGTTAATTAAATAATAATCGAATTATAAATTTTAATTGTCTTTAATTATTATTTAAGATTAAATAATAATTAATTAGGTTTGTTTATTATTTAAAGTTAATCAAAGAAATAAATAATTAATTAGTAACTATGAATTATCTTTAGTTATTATTTAAAAATAAATAATAACTAATTAGATTTATTTATTATTTAAGGTTATTCAAATAATAGATAATTAACAAGTATGAATCACCTTTAGTTATTATTTAATAATAACTAATTAGGTTTATTTATTATTTAATGTTAATCAAATAATAATTAATTAGTGAGTAAGAATTATCTTTAGTTATTATCTAATAATAAATAATAATTAATTAGGTTTATTCATCATTTTAATCAAAGAATTATTAATGAACTTCTCTTTAGTTATCATTTAATAATAATAACCAATTAGATTTATTCATTATTTAAAGTTAATCAATAATAAATAATTAATTCACAATTCTAAATCATTGCTTTAAAATAGATAAACAATTTATTTTATATGAAAAATATATTAGCATATTCTGGAATTAAATTTTGTAAGGCTATTTCATTACTTTTATTCATACTAAATTATTAGTTAAAATAGTCAAATATTAAATAGTTATTTTGCTACTTTATTTATCAATCAAATAAAAATTAAATATTTATTATCTTTGTTTATTATTTATTGATAAATAATAAATAATTACTTACTAATTTATTCATATTTAATTATTCTTTAATATTAATCAAATAATAGTTAAATAATAAATAATTATTTGATTGATTTTATTTATTAGTTATAATAACAAATTAATTCACAAGTATATTATTAGCCCAAATTAAAAACCAATATTTGGGCCAATGATAGCACAGTTTAATTGCTGACTCGACAGTCACTAGTGATGTTCTAAGTTCCTGCAAATTACCTTTAATTGTGCAGTTCATTATTCAAACATTTCCAGAGTATAACACTGGCCTAATCTTAGCGCACCATCAGAAAGCCAGAACCATAAGGTTCACAAGGTTTCAACACAACCCAAAACAAAACAACACAATACCAGGTTTTTCCCAATCAAGCCATACAATACAGTTGCCAAAACAATGCATAATATAAACTAATACCAACCTAGACTATGGTTTGATTCCTATAAGCAATATGTACTGACTACAGGATCAACACCCAACGAAACAATGCGTACAGATAAATCCCAAATGTCCATACAATACAAGCCTAGCACAGTACAAATTAACTGCCAAAATCCCTTACGATTTTTCAATGTACAGAGTCCCAACTATGAATCAACACAATACAATACAAGATGTTTAAATCCCAACCATTTAATACTATCCCAAAACAGGGGAGCAACACAGTCCAATCCACAGAAGAAAGAGAAAAAAAAAGAGTATGAAATGGACTAACTAATTCATCACAGCTTGTATACCTTCCTGTCGTTCGAATTGCTACCTTCCTTCTTCTCCCAATTCACGCCGGCGACTGACTTCCCTTCTCCCTCTCTCTCTGTGATTATTTTCCCTCTAATTCGAATTGCAAAAAAAATCCTAGTAGCCTAATTTAGGGTTTGGGTGCCCAATTTATAGAAAATCGATTACCCAATGAACTGGGTATTACCTAAATTGGTCGGCTAAGGACCGACGGTAGGAGAAGGTGACTGTCAATTGGTAATCTGCGTCAATCCCATCCAATTCCAGCTGTGACTTGCCGGCAGGGCCTCGAGCCGCGCACTCCTGTCGATCGGTCGCTCGACGCCCAAGTCCCCTGGTTTCTTCGACAGATGCTCGGTTCTTTAATTAGTCCGCCGGTCGCCGCAAGCTTTCGCCGGTGCTCGCCTGGCGACCCACCTTCCCCGTCTCGTCCGACTGAATCGAGCCCTAGCGACCCCTACCTCTGATGCTCGGCTATTTGATTTGAGATGTTAGGGTTGCTAGGTTCGGCTACTCCCTTATTTGCTACCGATCGAAGTTCCCCCAATTTCTTGCCGATTTCTGTCTGGTTCGAAGGATCGAATCCTTGCTCGGTTATCCCCAACCTAAACCCACTAATTTCCCATTTGCTCGGCTGTATTTCCCCCAACTTGATTGCTCGGTTGCATCTGATGTGAGGGTTGAGTTTGATTTTTGTTGGGTTCGGTTGTCCCCCAAATCAGTTGGACCGACCCAGAACAATGGACTAACCCGGTTGGAAGGAAAAAGGATGGGCTCAACAAATAGTTGGGCCGGCTGAAAATAATTAAAACAAAGTGGCCCAAAAGGAAAATAACAAGGGATTTGGGCTTAGTCCAATTAAAAGAAAAACAAAATGGTCCAATTATATTAACCACCTTGTACCTCTAATATAAAATAACTAAACCCATTAATTATTTAAAATATTTATTTTACCCATAATTCTTTATTCGAATTATTTAATCCGATAATGAAATGAAATTATTTATTTAATTTCCTAATTTTCTTACCAATTAAATGTTAGGGTTAACTTATTAATTATTCAACTTTTAATGAGTCCCTTTAATGCGAGAAAATTATTGGACCATATATTTAGATAATTAATTAATAATACCTACATGGGTCCAATTAAATTCATTAAATAAAATGAATTTCATATATTAAAATAAATCAATACAATGTTTAAAAAAATTCTCGGACATTACATCCTCTCCCCCTTATAAAAATTCCGTCCTCGGAATTTCAATCTAAGGTTACTCGAATAACTGGGGGTAATTTGCTCTCATTTTCTCTTCGAGTTCCCACGTGGCTTCTTCCACCGCGTGATTTCTCCAGAGAATTTTAACAGAATGAATGGTTTTATTCCTCAGCGTTTGCTCCTTCCTATCAAGTATTTGGACAGGAATCTCCTCATACGATAAGTCCTTCTCGACTTGAATTGGCTCATAGGAAATGACATGCTTGTAATCTGGCTTGTACGGACGCAGCACTGATACATGAAACACGTTGTGAATGTGCTCAAGTTCAGGAGGTAATGCTACCTCGTACGCCACTTCGCCTATTCTCCTTAATATTTCAAAAGGTCCTATGAACCTAGGGCTCAGCTTGCCTTTCTTCCCAAAACGGATCTTCCCTTTCCAGGGAGATACCTTCAAAAATACATAGCTACCAACTTCAAAGTCTCATTTTTGACGATGTAAATCGGCGTACTTCTTCTGACGATCCTGGGCCGCTACTAACCGCTGTCTTATTACTTTAATGATTTCCACGGTTTGTTGTACCAATTCTGGTCCCAACAATCTCTGTTCACCAACTTCATCCCAACACAACGGCGTTCGACACTTCCTTCCATATAACGCTTCGTACGGTGGCATACCGATGCTAGCGTGATAACTATTGTTGTAAGCGAACTCTACCAAGGGCAAGTGATCGTCCCAGCTGCCTCCTAAGTCCATCACAACTGCCCGGAGCATATCCTCTAAGGTTTGAATTGTTCGCTCACTCTGACCATCAGTCTGAGGATGATACGCCGTACTCATTCTCAACTGTGTTCCCATTCTTTCCTGCAGACTTTTCCAAAAATTTGACGTGAAGCGCGGATCTCTATCAGACACAATAGATACTGGCACTCCATGTCGCGATACTATCTCCTTCACATAGAGTTTCGCCAACTGTTCCAATTTATACCTGATCTTGATCGGTAGAAAGTGGGCAGGATTGGTCAACCGATCTACGATCACCCAGATGGCGTCTAGACCCTTTTGTGTTGTCGGGAGTCCTACCACAAAATCTATAGTGATGTGCTCCCACTTCCACTCGGGAATCTCTAAGGGTTGCAACAATCCGCTCGGCCGTTGGTGCTCTGCCTTGACCCTCTGACAAGTTAAACACTGGCTGACGAATTCTGCAACTTCCCCTTTCAAATGCGGCCACCAATAATGTTGACGAAGATCTTGATACATCTTGGTGCTTCCCAGATGTACCGAAAATCTCGTATTATGGGCCTCTTGTAATATTTCTTCCCTTAAGTCTGGTACATAGGGTATCCAGATCCTTCCCTCGAACCTCAGCAGACCTGTGCTGTCAACCTTGAACTTCAACGTCTTTCCTTCCGATAGTTGCTTCTTAATGCCAATGCATTCTTCATCAAATTCTTGAGCCTCCTTTATCTTATCCAGTAGAGTCGGACCCACTGTCACGGTGAACAATTTTTCGTCCGTCTCCATTGGATACTTAACCTCCAATTCCAGGCGTCCAAAGTCCTTTATCAGCTCTGCCTGAGTTGTAAGCCTCATCAATTTCTCTCTGCCTTTCCTACTCAGGGCATCCGCTACTACATTTGCTTTGCCTGGATGGTACAGAATCTCACAATCGTAATCCTTGATCAATTCTAACCATCGGCGCTGCCTCATATTTAGCTCCTTCTGAGTGAAAATATATTTCAGACTCTTGTAATCTGTATATATCTCGCACATCTCTCCATATAAGTAGTGCCTCCAAATCTTCAATGCGAACACTACTGCTGCTAACTCCAGATCATGAGTCGGGTATCCCTTCTCATAGTCCTTTAGCTGGCGTGAAGCGTACGCAATGACCCTGCCGTGCTGCATTAGTACACAACCAAGGCCCTTGTGTGACGCATCACTGTATACTACAAAACCTCCAGTGTCATCCGGTAAAGCCAACACTGGTGCTTGGCTCAGTCTCTTCTTCAGCTCCATGAAACTCTCCTCGCACTTCTCCGTCCAAACGAACTTTACCGTCTTTCTAGTTAGATTGGTCAACGGTGATGCTATCTTCGAAAAATCCTAGATGAATCTCCGATAGTATCCCGCTAACCCTAGGAAACTTCTGATCTCCGTTGGTGTCTTTGGCTGCTCCCAGTTGATAATGGCTTCCACCTTTGCTGGGTCTACCGAAACACCATTATTGTCAATGACGTGTCCAAGAAACTGCACCCTCTGCAACCAAAATTCACACTTCGAAAACTTTGCGTACAGTTTCTCCCTTCTTAATGCCTCCAGGGCAATCCTTAGATGTTCAGCATGTTCTTCCTCTGACACTGAATACACCAAGATATCATCGATGAATACTACCACGAACTTGTCCAAATACTGCTTGAACACTCTGTTCATCATATCCATGAATGCCGCTGGTGCATTTGTCAGGCCAAATGACATAACTAGAAACTCGAAATGTCCATAACGAGTTCTGAATGCCGTCTTCGGAATATCCTCTTGTCTCACCCTTAGTTGATGATATCCCGTCCTTAAATCGATCTTCGAAAAGTATTTCGCTCCCTTGAGTTGATCAAACAGATCGTCTATCCTGGGCAGCAGATACCTATTCTTAATCGTAACTTTGTTCAACTCACGGTAGTCGATACAAAGCCTCATCGAGCCATCCTTCTTCTTTACGAACAGAACTGGCGCTCCCCATGGTGACACGCTCGGCCTAATATAACCCCTGTCTAACAATTCCTGCAGTTGAACCATCAGTTCTTTCATCTCTACTGGTGCCATTCGGTAAAGCGCCTTAGATATCGGTGCCGTCCCGGGTACCAAGTCGATTGCAAATTCTATCTCTCTATCCGGCGGCAGTCCCGGAAGTTCATCTGGGAAGACATCAGCGAATTCCCTTACAATGAGTATCTGACTCAGTTCACCCTCGACCCGTCGAGTATCTACCACGTGAGCCAAATAACCTATACAACCCTTCTTAAGCAATCGCTTCGCTTGCATCATCGTCAGACAACAAGATTGTCTCGGCGATTTACTACCATAGAACACCACCTTTGACTTACCCGGAGTCTGTAGGTGTATGCACTTTTTCTTACAGTCAATGACCGCCCCGTGGCTCGCTAACCAATCCATCCCAAGGATTACATCGAATTCTCCAAGACGAATCGGCAACAAGTCCACGTTAAGCTTAAACCCTCTCACATCAGCACAACAATTTTTATAAATGTAGTTTACGGGGATAATCTCTTTGTTCGCTACTTCTATATTCATCGGGGGTTCTAACAGTTCACTAGGCAAATTAAATCTTTGAGCAAATTCATCAGAAACAAAAGAACATGAAGCTCCCGAATCAAATAGCACATAGGCATCTATGTTGTTGATTGGAATAATACCTGACACCACCTCTCTGGATGCCACAGCATCTTGTACTGTCATGTTGAAGGTCCTCGCTGTTGGCTTATTTGGCTGGGCTGGTCCTCCACTGGTTGTCCTCGAGTTGTTGCCCCTATTGCCGTTTCCGCCATCCATGTTTCTCTTTCGGGGACATTCCTTGCTCCGATGTCCTATCTCTCCACAATTGAAGCAACCTCCCTTCTTCGCCTTAGGACAATTGGGCGAGATATGCCCTTCTTGTCCACAGGTATAACAGACCATCTTTCCCTTCATGCACTCTCCCGAGTGACCCTTTCCGCACTTCCCACATACCGGCCTTTTCTGTTGTATGCTCCATTGCTGAATTTCAAAATTGCTACCCCCACTGCTCCATTGACGCTTCCTGCTGTTGCTGCCACCACTGCTAACATTCACATTTACTCCTACCTTCTTCTTGTTCCTTTCCCGATTATATTTAGAAACCGCTTGACTCCCACCTTCAGCAATGAGAGCTTTCTCCAACAAGGTTGAGAACGATGTAATTTGCAAAACCGCTACCTTGCTGTAGATCCACGGCTTTAATCCATTCTCGAACCTCCTTGCCTTCCTCACCTCAGTGTCCACCTGATGTGGGGCGAATCTAGCCAATTCATTGAATTTTGCAGCATACTCTGACACTGACAAATTTTCTTGTTTCAATTCCAAAAACTTGATTTCCATTTTCGCCTGCGTACTCTCAGGAAAGTAATTCTCGAAAAACAACGTCTTGAAAGCTTCCCACGCCACGACTCCAGTTCCAGCTTTGTTCTGATTGGCTTCCCACCAAAAGTTAGCCTCACCCTTCATTAGGTAGGTAGCAAAAACTGTCTTCTGCTCCTCAGCGACTCTAGCAATGACAAAGGCCTTTTCAATCTCCTTTATCCATGACTGGGCCTCTATCGGGTTCGCTGTTCCTCTAAACTCCGGAGGCCCTACTGCCTTGAAGTCTTTAAAATTGGCTAAGTGGTTGCCTGCCTGGTTTCCTGTAGTAGTGGTTTGATTCCGCAAGGCTTCTGCCATCATGTTCACAAAATCTTGCATTGGGTTTGGTGGAGTTTCCTCTACATTGTTAACTGACTCTTCGATCCCTTGGTTTCATAGGATTCGTCTGGGCGGCATTATCTATTTAAACAAAGTCCTAGCACGTTACTCGGGTTTTAGTAACGTATAAGTATTTAACATGCAATACAATATTGTACTCGAACAATCGCGTGACCATCATGTGGGAGCTCTAGATTACCCAACCTCGGGAATTCTACTTTTACCCGATTAGTGATTTAAGTTGCTAATATACCGATTCAGTCTCACTGAATTAACATAATCATTGCATAAATGGTATATCAAGTAAAATTCTCAAGCACATACCATAATAATGCATCTATATTCATATACCGACTTAAGCGTCTTACACGTTTATCACAAGCATATTGTCATAATTGCTACTATCCCATTTAATATAACAAAAGGTGGGATTCACTTAAACCATTCTTTCCTACCTACATAGTTGGGAAGTACATCCTACATACGAATTACCCCGCACCTTGCTGAGGTTAATTCAAACTCTAGTAATTCAAATGATAGTACCAATAACACTGCTCAAGGCATAACCACCTACTTTTACTATCCTCTAAGGGACACAAGGTGAATACAACTCAACGCTTGCCCTTGCTACTAGAGGACAGATCCATCCATCTGGCGTCGAACTGCATCCAGACGATGTCTAAGGCTCGCTCCAAATCAACTATCTTCGCATCCTTAGCCTTTACCTCATCCTTCAATTGTCCTAACTGCAGCTCCCTTAGCAGCAGCCTCCCTCGCAACTCGGCTAACTCAGCCTGGGCCTGATAAGCAGCGTCCTTGTACTGCTGTTCAGAAATCTGGTGGATGTGGTTCTGCGCCTCTAATTGTTCAGCCTTTACCTCTAGCTCGGCGTTCCTTGCCAGCAAATCTCCTATCACATCAGGCTCTATGGGCTCCTGGGTCACTGGACAGCTATCTTGACTCTCGTTCGACATCCTACAAACACCACACAAATAAATCAACATCAGTACCATAATAAAATATATTCATTGATGAAATGAAATGATATTTTATTCGGTACAACTAGAACTCTATGAATCTCCCCGACCCATCACCTACATACTCTATGTGAGTTTTCTACTAAGGTTGTATCCTAGGTTTCTTGTTCCTAACGTTTATAACCTATAGCTCTGATACCAACCTGTGACGCCCCCAAATCCGGGTTTCCTAACCTCGAATTCGGTGCTCACGATTTCTCAATAACGACATACTTTCTAACTAAATGCGGAATAATAAACATACATTGTTTATCGAATAGAATTAAAGTATTACAATTCCGGTCCCAAGGTTCTTTAACCTTAACATAAAACATACCCTTAATACAATAAAAAGGTTCACCTAATCAAATAACATTCAATAATAACTAGTACATAGGTACTATCGGGCATCTATTCCTGCACCTTCCCCTTTCCTTTGTCTCCTCTAGACGTTTCTGTCTTAGCTGAAATAAAGATCATGATATAGCAAGGGTAAGCAACTAATTTGCTTAGCAAGTATATACATAAGAGATATATCATGATAGAAGGAAATTTTTGCTTTCAATGTTCAACAACAGTATAAGGGTGTGAAGGAACATGAATTAGTAAACAACAGTTGAATATCCGAATAATTGAATGATAATTACTGAGTGGTTTGAAATAACCAAGGACGTTTTCCAAGGTTCTCAGCATGTAAGCTAGACCTCTTAAAAAGTTTTGGTAATCGAGGGGATCAACCTCTCATACCCCGTGATTTATGCATAAACACTTAATAACCAGCATTGATATCATGCCTTAAACAAGTTTATCTTTTTCTCAGCCAAGAGTTCTTACCACAACAATTTAATAAGAACAGCTTTTAAAATACCATTGTCTTAACCAATTTAGACATGCTGGATCTAGCTGATACAAATAGCATAGATCGATCTTATAAACAATTCATACTTGAAAGAACTTTAATTAAATTTACAGTTCAATCATAATAGGATAGGAATTCAATTGCACAATGTGCGAATCTCAATAATCAGTATAGATGTGAATAATCGACAATAATTATTCACTAACATGCTTCGAAAATAATAACTCGAGATTGAGTTAGGGAACTTGCAATAATGTAAGAAGTTTCAGGGTTAGGAACTTGCCTGTTTGCTCAGCTACAAATAATTCTAGCTTTAACTATTTGGCCTTGAAGAACCTAGCATAGATAATGTCGTTCTATCAATTAGTACTGCGTGGTTATACGCCGATACGCTTACTTATGCTATTTCTTTAACAATTTAAGAAATTCACATAGCACACAGTAAATAAACTATAGCAAATTTTATAAGGCACTTAATTGACTTTTAGGTTGATGGTTTAAATAAATCAACCATGTATCCCTTACGTAATAAACATTTATTAATCCCTTAAACAATTAATTATAATTGTTTAATTACTTTTTCTTAACTAATATTCATTTATTAAACCCTTAAACAATTAATTATAATTGTTTAATTAATGAGCTATTTAAACTCTCTCTATTTTATTAACTTTATCTTCATTTAATAGTAATTCATTAATTTAGTTATTAATAATAGTAATTAATAACTAATTATATTCACTTATTATTCAATTGTTAATTAAATAATAATCGAATTATAAATTTTAATTGTCTTTAATTATTATTTAAGATTAAATAATAATTAATTAGGTTTGTTTATTATTTAAAGTTAATCAAAGAAATAAATAATTAATTAGTAACTATGAATTATCTTTAGTTATTATTTAAAAATAAATAATAACTAATTAGATTTATTTATTATTTAAGGTTATTCAGATAATAGTTAATTAACAAGTATGAATCACCTTTAGTTATTATTTAATAATAACTAATTAGGTTTATTTATTATTTAATGTTAATAAAATAATAAATAATTAATTAGTGAGTAAGAATTATCTTTAGTTATTATCTAATAATAAATAATAATTAATTAGGTTTATTCATCATTTTAATCAAAGAATTATTAATGAACTTCTCTTTAGTTATCATTTAATAATAATAACCAATTAGATTTATTCATTATTTAAAGTTAATCAATAATAAATAATTAATTCACAATTCTAAATCATTGTTTTAAAATAGATAAACAATTTATTTTATATGAAAAATATATTAGCATATTCTGGAATTAAATTTTGTAAGGCTATTTCATTACTTTTATTCATACTAAATTATTAGTTAAAATAGTCAAATATTAAATAGTTATTTTGCTACTTTATTTATCAATCAAATAAAAATTAAATATTTATTATCTTTGTTTATTATTTATTGATAAATAATAAATAATTACTTACTAATTTATTCGTATTTAATTATTCTTTAATATTAATCAAATAATAGTTAAATAATAAATAATTATTTGATTGATTTTATTTATTAGTTATAATAACAAATTAATTCACAAGTATATTATTAGCCCAAATTAAAAACCAATATTTGGGCCAATGATAGCACAGTTTAATTGCTGACTCGACAGTCACTAGTGATGTTCTAAGTTCCTGCAAATTACCTTTAATTGTGCAGTTCATTATTCAAACATTTCCAGAGTATAACACTGGCCTAATCTTAGCGCACCATCAGAAAGCCAGAACCATAAGGTTCACAAGGTTTCAACACAACCCAAAACAAAACAACACAATACCAGGTTTTTCCCAATCAAGCCATACAATACAGTTGCCAAAACAATACATAATATAAACTAATACCAACCTAGACTATGGTTTGATTCCTATAAGCAATATGTACTGACTACAGGATCAACACCCAACGAAACAATGCCTACAGATAAATCCCAAATGTCCATACAATACAAGCCTAGCACAGTACAAATTAACTGCCAAAATCCCTTAGGATTTTTCAATATACAGAGTCCCAACTATGAATCAACACAATACAATACAAGATGTTTAAATCCCAACCATTTAATACTATCCCAAAACAGGGGAGCAACACAGTCCAATCCACAGAAGAAAGAGAAAAAAAAACTATGAAATGGACTAACTAATTCATCACAGCTTGTATACCTTCCTGTCGTTTGAATTGCTACCTTCCTTCTTCTCCCAATTCACGCCGGCGACTGACTTCCCTTCTCCCTCTCTCTCTGTGATTATTTTCCCTCTAATTCGAATTGCAAAAAAATCCTAGTAGCCTAATTTAGGGTTTGGGTGCCCAATTTATAGAAAATCGATTACCCAATGAACTGGGTATTACCTAAATTGGTCGGCTAAGGACCGACGGTAGGAGAGGGTGACTGTCAATTGGTAATCTGCGTCAATCCCATCCAATTCCAGCTGTGACTTGCCGGCAGGGCCTCGAGTCGCGCACTCCCGTCAATCGGTCGCTCGACGCCCAAGTCCCCTGGTTTCTTCGACAGATGCTCGGTTCTTTAATTAGTCCGCCGGTCGCCGCAAGCTTTCGCTGGCGCTCGCCTGGCGACCCACCTTCCCCGTCTCGTCCGACTGAATCGAGCCCTAGCGACCCCTACCTCTGATGCTCGGCTATTTGATTTGAGATGTTAGGGTTGCTAGGTTCGGCTACTCCCTTATTTGCTACCGATCGAAGTTCCCCCAATTTCTTGCCGATTTCTGTCTGGTTCGAAGGATCGAATCCTTGCTCGGTGATCCCCAACCTAAACCCACTAATTTCCCATTTGCTCGGTTGTATTTCCCCCAACTTGATTGCTCGGTTGCATCTGATGTGAGGGTTGAGTTTGATTTTTGTTGGGTTCGGTTGTCCCCCAAATCAGTTGGACCGACCCAGAACAATGGACTAACCCGGCTGGAAGGAAAAAGGATGGGCTCAACAAATAGTTGGGCCGGCTGAAAATAATTAAAACAAAGTGGCCCAAAAGGAAAATAACAAGGGATTTGGGCTTAGTCCAATTAAAAGAAAAACAAAATGGTCCAATTATATTAACCACCTTGTACCTCTAATATAAAATAACTAAACCCATTAATTATTTAAAATATTTATTTTACCCATAATTCTTTATTCGAATTATTTAATCCGATAATGAAATGAAATTATTTATTTAATTTCCTAATTTTCTTACCAATTAAATGTTAGGGTTAACTTATTAATTATTCAACTTTTAATGAGTCCCTTTAATGGGAGAAAATTATTGGACCATATATTTAGATAATTAATTAATAATACCTACATGGATCCAATTAAATTCATTAAATAAAATGAATTTCATATATTAAAATAAATCAATACAATGTTTAAAAAAATTCTCGGACATTACAAGAATATCATTCCCTATCAGTAATATATCATCAACATATAATACAAGGAATGAAACAGCGCTCCCACTAACCTTCTTGTACACATATGGTTTATCCTCATTTTTGATAAAATCAAACTTTTTGATTATCTCATCAAAACGGATGTTCCACCTTCGAGAAGATTGCTTCAATCTATAAATAGATCGTTGTAGCTTACAGACTTGGTTTGTTTCAACCGTTGAAATAAACCCCTCTGGCTGAATCATATATACATTCTCCTCAAGCTCTCCATTGAGGAAGACCGTTTTCACGTCCATTTGCCAGATCTCGTAGTTATAATAAGCTACAATTACAAGCAAAATTCAAATGGACTTGAGCATAACTACTGGTGAGAAGGTTTCATCATAGTCAACTCCTTGTCTTTGTTTGAAACCTTTTGCAACCAGTCGGGCCTTATAGGTCTCTACCTTGCCGTCTGCTCCAGTCTTTCTCTTAAAGACCCATTTGCACCCAATAGGCTTAATACCCTCAGGTGGTGAAACCAAAGTCCATACTTGGTTTTCATACATGGAGTCCATCTCGGATTTCATAGCTTCAAACCATTTCTCTGAGTCTTTACTACTCATAGCCTCTCTGTAAGTCAATGGATCATCATCTCCTATAATGCGTACCTCATCATCAACTTCTATGATGAATCCATACCTATCAGGTATCTTCGGTACTCTTCTAGATTTACGAATAGGTTATGGTACAATAGGTTCTTCCACTTGGTCAGGTACCTGACTTTGATCCGTAGTATTTTGTGGTTCTTGAACTTCTTTAAGATATATCTTACTCCCACTGACCCCTTCAAGGATAAACTCTTTTTCCAAGAAGGCAGTGTGTTTTACAACAAACACCTTTTGATCAGTAGGATGATAGAAATAATATCCTGATGTTCTTTAGGGTATCCCACGAATCTACATTTGTCAGATCTAGTTTTCAGCTTATCATGCTCAAACCTTTTGACATAAGCTGGACAATCCCAAGTCTTAATATGCTTAAGATTTGGTTTTCTCCCTGTCCATAACTCATATGGAGTCTTTGGGACGGATTTGGTAGGTACCTTGTTAAGTAGATATGCAGCCAATTCTAGGGCATAACCCCAGAAGGATACTAGAAGGCCGGTAAAACTCATCATGGAACGAACCATGTCCAATAATGTTCGATTTCTCCTTTCAGATACACCATTCAACTGTGGCGTCCCTAGTGGAGTCCATTGTGAGATTATACCATTTTCTTTGAGACAATTTAGAAACTCATTGGTTAAGTATTTCCCTCCTCGATCCGATCGAAGAATCTTAATACTCTTACCAGTTTGCTTTTCTACTTCACTTCTGAATTCTTTGAACTTTTCAAACGATTCAGATTTGTATTTCATTAAATACACATATCCAAATCTAAAATGATCATCAGTGAAAGTAATAAAATAAGAATACTCTCCTCGTGCATTCGTTGTCATAGGTCCATGTAGACACCCAAATTTTGCACTTCGTATACTAACCCTGGCAGGAGGGAAAATTCGTCCATTGAGCCGGCCTACGAGAGCGAAGGATGGGCGCAAGTGCGAACACTCGACGCCACCGCGACGATTTGCAAATCAAAACCGACGTAACAACAAGGCCGTCTGAAGTGTGCATTCCCGAATGATGTGGCACGTCTCCCAGTAATTCTCGGACTGCAAAATACGAGCCTGTCGGCGAAAACCGACGTCACGACACGAGAATCAAGGCGTAGCACGAAAATTGAGAAAGTCAAGCCAGCCAGCTGCGGATTGATCTGCGGCCAATAAGTGCGCCTTTTGAAAACACGGAACTCGAAACACGGAAACTGAAAATCAGCTGAGTGGAGGGGCGGCGGCCAGCCAGCCGCAGATCAATCTGCGGCCATCTGCGGCTGGCTTTGGCCAGCCTATTTCAGCTCATTCCCTCATTCAGCATACAGGGGGTTAGCAGGCGGAGAGAGAGGAAGAAAACAGCAGCAGTAGCTCGGGAAGAGAGGAAGAAATAGGAAGAAATTGCAAGAAAATAGAGAGAAAAGAGAGGAAAAAAGTGAGGAATTATATATTTTTGTGTAAGATTATATATCCTATACCTTCTACTCTATTCAATATACAAATTCATACACATTGTGAGGATTATTTGCAAGGTGAAAAGACCATTTCTATAGCAATTTTGATATATCATTTTGTTAATCTTTTTGTCAATTGGGTTATGTGAAATGTAATTTTCTTGTATATTGTTGTGGATACATGGATTAGGGACCATTAGTGAAGGTTTCCACGGAAACAAATGCTTCCTAATGACCCGAGGATGTCCATTTAGTGAATTAATTTAGCTTGTTATGTTGATGTATTGTGCTTAGTTTGTTTAGATTATCATTTTGGGATATTGTGGTTGTTTGGCCATCTTGGATGTGAGCCTAGGAACGTGACCCCGTGGTCCAAATCCGATGATGGACATCTTTTGATATAAGTAGTAGGAACGATGTAATCTTCATTGTGAATATGTAATCGTCGGGCCTTAAAACGACGCCAAGGCGAGAATCGTGTTTAAGGCCCCGTCATAATGAAAATATGTGATTGTGGGCGTTCGGGGTTATTTTGATGGCTTACATGCCCGTGAATAACCTCCTACGCATTATAATGTTTTATTTGAATTGCAACGCCAAAAAATTGATTTCAAAGCTAAAACGATAAAGATTTTCATAAGATCAATCAAATTAGGTTAGTAGCATCACGAGGATAAGAAATTGGGGGTGCTAAGGAATGTTGATTTCTATCTTAACGAGAAGGCAAAAGAAAGAAATCGTTTTCAAACATCACAAAAATGGTTTTATAAAAAATAATTAATGTTTTATTAAATCCTTGTGCATAGGGTTAAAGAGATCCTAGAGGTTGCCCATCATTTGTGTTATGAAAGCAACGTATAGATCTCGATTCCTATTTCGACAAAGGTTTAGAAAACTCTTGTTTTGCCAAAACAACACCTAATGCAATCTCACAATTTTGACAATTAAAATTAAATATTTTCTCATAAAGCTTTCTCGTACAAACCGAAGGACATTCTGAAGCATTCCCAAAAGAAAAACACAACTTTTCCGAAAACCTAATTGGTTTCTTCATGCAAACTCACCACCACATTCACAAAGGCACACACACACACACACACATACACATTTCATGAATTAAAGGATAGGAAAGTATCAAGATTGCGGTAACCGTGTTTCACGGAAGTCGGGGGGTGCCTAACACCTTCCCCTCGCTTAAGCAAGCCCCCGAACTCTATGAATCTCGGTTTGTAGACCAATTAATTCGGAGTCACATATGAGCCAGCGATTTATAAAACTCGGATGAGTTGGTACATCCATTTCAAATATACCAACTGGTGACTCTGGTTAATTGGCTCATCATAAAAAACGATCTTTCAAAATCCCGTTGACATTAATGCCGACCTTTTCCAAAAAATCATCTAATCAAAAGGCTAAAATTGGAAAGGACTAAAATATCGCCAAAGAAGCGACATTTCCCGGCGTCGACAGTCCACATACGTCTGTGTGTACCAACGCTAACCACTCTGTAGCTCTTTCTCCTTTTCCACTAAAAGGGGATTTAGTCATCTTACCCATGAGACAAGATTCACAAGTTGGATATGATTCGTAATCAGATAGCTCTAAAAGCCCATCTTTATGCAACTTGGTTAATCTTGTTTCATTGATATGACCGAGTCTACAGTGCCACATAAAGGTATAATTAACATCATCTCTTTTTCTTTTCTTAGTTTATTCAATTTGAAGTATATTTTCATGCAAGTCAAGTATGTAAAGTCCATTCAGTAAATTGCCAACACCATATAAAATATTTTTATTATAAATAGAACAACTGTTGTTCTTTATTATAATATCAAAACCATCCATATCCAATACAGAAATTGAAATAATGTTTCTAATAAGTGTTGGAACATAATAACAATTATTTAAACTAATGAACTTGCCCGAAGGCAATGCTAAACAATAAGTTCCTACAGCTAATGCAATAACCTTTGCTCCATTTCCCACTCGTAGGACAACTTCATCCTTGTTCAGCTTTCTACTTCTGCTTAGTCCCTGCATATTATTACATATGTGAGAACTACAGCTAGTATCCAATACCCAAGTAGAATTTTGACTTTCAGAAAAATTAAGTTCAATTATGAACAAACCTAGATCGGAAGTCGAAGCTTCTCCAAGCTTCTTCTACTTTTGATCCGCAAGATACTCCTTGCAGTTCCTCTTCCAATGTCCCGACTTGTTACAATGGTGGCAAATTCATTTGCTATCAGGATCAGGTTTCTTTTTATCCTTGTTCTTCGCCTTGCCCTTAGCCTTCTTGTTTTTCTTCTTTTTAGAAGATACCTTGGGTCTCTTCCTTTTCTTGGAAGAATCATCCACTAGTAAAACTTAGTTCTTGTTAGATGAGAAGTGACCTTCAACAGTTTTCAGCATGTTAAGTAACTCAGGTAAGCTGACGTTCAACTTATTCATGTGAAAATTCACAACAAATTGTGAGAAGGTGTCCGGGAGTGACTGCAAGATCAAATCTTGGCTTAACTCCTCATCCATCGCGAACCCAAGTTGTTCAATCAAATTGATCATCTTGAGGACATGAGTCTCAAAGGTAGTGCCCTCGGTCATACGAGATCGGAAGAGTTCCTTAGATATCTGATATCTAGCAGTCATACTTTGCTCACCATACAACTCTTTGAGGTGCAACAATATAGTAGGAGCATCCATAGTTTCATGCTGACGCTGAAGCTCGTTACTCATGGATGCGAGCATGATGCATTGAGCCAAGATTGCATCATCTTACCACTTTCTGAAAGTAGCAATCTCTTCCTCAGAGGCTGTTTCTACAACATTTGCAGGGACTAGCGAATTTAGGACGTAAGAAATTTTTTCAGCAGTGAGAACAATTCTCAGATTCCTTAACCAGTTCGTGTAATTCGGTCCGGTCAGTGAACTTATTCTCTAATAAGCACCTACATACTTGCTTTAGTGTCTCCACACAAATTATTATGAGATCAATCATCCTCTTCCTAAGAGCAAGCAACGTATGTACTAATCTATCCGGATTCACTAATCCCCTCTTTTAGTAATCCAACGATTAGGAACGATTTTAGTTTGTGAGCTATCTAGAATTTAGATCTCATCAGCATGATCACCATCATGATTTTAAAAGCATTGCTCAAAACTATGGGTTTATCACATTTAATATAACAGCACCATGTTGATAATGTAAAATGTCTTTTAAAAAAATTAATTTTTTTTATTAATAAATGAATAAGATTACAAAGTATATGCTACATCATATCAAATATGATTGGCTTGTGTGCATACTACTTTCACTTCAGGAAGGGAGCTATGAGAATAACTGAGAGACGAATAATGGGGCAAAAGAAGAGGATGTGTGCCTCGTATTACAAGGTCAGAACGGAATAGGGCTATACAACGTGCCCCCCATCAGAACACAAAGTAACCATCTATCACTTCTATGGAGACTCGGGAGGAATAGGAAAATGACGCTCTTGGGTAACCTGCTAGGAAACATTCTAGCTTTGCTGGTAGCCCAAAAGAAAATTATTAAGTTGCCCCCGCCTGCAGACCCAAAAGGAAGGAATTACGATCTATTAAAGAGGTGTGCATATCACTCAAAGGTTTCAGGCCACTCTACAGAAAAATGTTGGGTTTGAGACACAAAATACAAGACTTGATCGATAGCGGAGAGATCATGGTACATAATGGAGAGCAACCCAAAGGGACAACCAATTTAAGCATGAATATGCTGGAAGAAGAAAGCGAAGCAAGGAAAAATAGGAAATACATACAGAGGTTTGAAAAATCCCCAAGCGAGGCGGAAGCAAGAACTCCACGCGAAGGCCTAGCCCCCATAGCCATACCCAACTCTCCACCAACCAACAAGGTTGTGGTATCCCGAGATGAGTTTGACGAGTTGAAAGGGCAGATGATCAAATTATCAGATCTAGTAAAGGAACAGTATAGCTTAATTCGAGGAATCATGTCAACAAATCAAGGCGTACTCACTGCAAGTTCAAGCCAAATAACTTCATTAAGTCACCGATTGACTTTGAATAACAATCCCAGAAATAAGTCACTCGGTGAGAAGATCAGATGTCTCGACATGACCTTAGCTCAAATTAATGAAAACCCGGTAGTCATTGGAAATGAAGATTCAGTTATGGATAGATTTCCAAGAAACCAATATCTACAGAGGTTTAAAATCCCTAACTTCGTGAGATATACGGGTATCGACGATCCTTATGTTCATCTGAAGATATACATGGGACAACTAGGAGTGCAAGCTGAGGATAAAGTCCATCGCGTGCAAATTTTTTGGAGAAGTCTCACTGACAATGAAACAACCTGGTTTACTATATTGGATGAAGCAAAGATTAACACATAGGAAGAGCTTATACAGGCCTTTTATCCTAATATAGTTACCAGATACAAATGGCACCACATCATTGTAGGCTAATGAGGGTGACTAAGAAGACAAATGAATCTTTCAAGGATTATGCCCGAAGATGGAGGTCATTAGCGAATCGGGCAATTCCACCCCTAGAGGAACAAGAAATGGTCAAAATCTTTGTCGAAACACAGGAATATCATTATTACGGAAGTATCTTATCCATAAAAGATATGTCGTTTGCTAAAATTGCCATAAAAGGGGGTAGGGTGGATAAGAAAATTTAAGCTGCAAGACTAAAGGATATGGGAACATTGAGGGAAAAGACCATTGCCGATACCTATCCATGCGATAAGAAAAGAAGCTTCCAACAAGTGAGAGGGAACACTCCAGTAATTCTACATGGGAGCAATAATGATATGACCCCCGAAGAGTACGATCTTTGTGACCCTAAAAATCAGGGAGAAGCAAACACGAAGAAGACTTCACAAATAAAATTCCCTCTATTACAGAATCTATGGAAGAACTATTGATGAAGTTAATGGAACAAAAGAAAATTTCAGACCTTCCCCCTCCTATGGGTATAGGGGCACGAAATTACGACCCTTCACAGCACCGTGCTTATCATTCGAGAGGTCCGGGGCATTCCACAGAGCAATGATGGTCATTTAAAAACTTAGTGAATGGTTTGATCAAAATAGGGGAGATTGTGATCGCACCTGCCATTCAAGAAAATGACTCAATCCACAATGGGTCTGCTCATGAAAGGCTAGAAGGAGACAAGATAACAGAAGAGGGGTTGAATCTAGTAATGAAAGAAGGAGAATGGTCGGTAGTGCTAACAAGGAGAATGCAATTTCAAAAACACCAATTACAAGAAAGCTTGACTCCATGAACCAGCAAAAGACGACAAGTTTCGAGCAAGAAAATAATAAAGTCGGAGCTAGAGGAAAAAGCAAAAAGAGGCGCCTTATGTCAATAATAATCAAACCCTCAATAATTGACCAAGTGAATGTGAAAGATCGCGGCCTTAACAAAAATCCAGAAACAAACTTCATAAAGGTTGTGGAGAAAGCCATACAATGGAATGAGGAAATTCAAATCTCATTCAAGCCAACAAGTGATTCTAGTGAAGGATTGGGAATCTCGAGGGACAAGGAATTTGAGGCCTGTTATCTATCTTAATGTTTATCTGCTATTTCATCTGTTATCCTAACTCAGCTATGTCAAAAAAAATCAAAAAAAATCAAAAAAAATCAAAAAAAATCAAAAAAATCAATCTTATGATATCCTTGGCGTGAACTACGTAAGACCTAATCGCCTTTCATAGGAGTACGTAGGTAGCCAATTATGGTGCAGTCTAATCCTTATAAAAACTCCCAAAACCCTTTCAACAATTTAGCAATCACCAAATACGACTCTTCAACAACTCATTAACCCATGAAGTACGAAAAGACTTGATCTCCTTTTGACCTATAGAAGTAGGTAGGCGGCTATCGTAACGAAGTCTATCTCATACCCGACAACCTGTTCTCCAAGACAAAAGCTACAAATCAAGCCTTCCAGATCAAACCAAACCCGGTTGAAACTGTCACATCTCAAACCTAGTCGAGCTCTTAAGATCCAATTCAATGGAATCCAAAGGCATCTCGACATCAATCATCGAAGCGGAAGCGATAACATGAAGTGAGGAACATAATAATATATCAAGCATGATCATCAGCAGGGACATGCAAATAAAAAGAAGATCGCGATAAATATCGACTCAACGATGTTGAGTAACTATATGATGGCCCCTCTCGTGACCCTCAAAGAGTTGATACCCTCAGTCACAGACGTCAAAGCCGAATGCACCTGTAAGGCAGAAACGATGGCAGGGGCACCCGAACATCAAAGCGCATACCCTTTATCTGATCACCAGTGGGTCCTAAGGTAAAGAATCTTTGTGATCTTGGCATCTTATCAACCCACCCGGCAAATATACAGCGAAGCGACTACCTTGATAACAAACAAGACTGGGGCAATTTTGAAACCAACGACAACTCGACATTAGGGCATTCATCGGCCATCCTAAAAGGGAAAATGCTCAAGTCGATGCCCATAGTGCGATCCTATCAGCATGCGCCGTCATCATTAGAGTTTTCCTCATATTATTTCACTCATTAGCTGGTACGATCATTTGGTCTTTTTCAATCATAACTTTCTCAAAATACAACGATCCACTTGTAAGGTATGACACTTTCGTCTCTTTATTTATTTTTTGTCTCCATTTACATATATTAGCGATGGTAAATAGTTTAAGTATAGATAAATCCTGCATTAAAGCCTAAAAAGAGAGGTTTTGGAAGGAGAAAATTTTATTTGACTTGTTATGAATTGGATCAATTTTGACGAGCGTCCGTGGAGCAGGAATCACGAGTATGATCAGAAGATTAAAACTATTCGACCTTTTGATTAAGCACAAAATCTTAGTTCAAAGTGTTGTTTGGAGCAGAATCGACCTTATATGCATGTCTGCACTTTGCGTGTGCCCTGACTCTTAGTCATGGGGTATAAAGCTATGACGGCAGTAATGACAGTGCGAAGTCAGAAGTTAAATAATGGCCAATCTAATGTCTCGAATCGTGGCCTGGGTTACTCGAGTAATTAAGCCTGAGGGGTGTCTTTACACCTGGTGCCCTAAAGCCATCTAGTTTGTGAGTCACCGGCCCAACGCTCGCTATATGGGTAGCTTTGAGCCTAAGAAAATGCGCATTACGAAAGGGATAGATGTTAGAAGAAAAGACCTGAGCAGATTTGAATCGTGGCTTGGGTTACTCGAGTGACTAAGCCTGAGGGGAGTTACACCTGGTGCCCTAAAGTCGTCTGGTTTGGGAGTCACCGGCCCAACACTCGCTACATGGGTAACTTAAGCCTAAAAAAACGAATCTTGCATAAGGTCAGGCGAAGAATAAGTAAAGTAGACCACCCAACTTATCTCGAAGTGTGGCCTTTGTTACTCGAGCAAGTAAACCCGAAGGGGTGTCTTTACACCTAGTGCCCTAAAGTCGTTTAGTTTGGGAGTCATTGGTCCAAAACTCGTTAAATGGGTAACTCTGAATATCCTAAGAAAACGAGACAAGTTAAGTAAATATAAAATCAAGAAGAATAAAAAAAATTGAGCGAGAGAAAATGAGATCATCTACAGTCATGGAAGAGAAACCCCTACTAATGGTTACGACATTCATAGTGCGCATATCTATGACATCAATTCTGCGAAGAACGCCACCGAGAATGAAGACGAAGTACCTTTGATAAAGGAAGGTAGTTCTTTTGAATTTGATCTTACTCATGCATAATGTCCATGGATGCTTAAAAGTTTTCTTGCGATTTCATAACTTGTCGAAATAAAAATAACTTTGAGATTAATATATACACGGCACATCATTCACGATTCATAGCTTGCTTAGAAATGATTCATTTTTAAATACAATTTTAAGTCCTTTAGATAAAAATACTGCGAATACGAGTTAAATGGTAGAGCGAATAAGCATTCAATTTTGTATACTTTAACTTTTTATGCCTCATTGACGAGATTATACTAATCCTTATGTCGGAGCTATCCCCGATGGCCTGAGACGTCAAGCTTTTTGCGCATTTTGTTATTTGCCCGGTGTGCAGGATATTTCTCATTATGGGTAACTTGGCATGGTCAACAAAACGAGTTTCTTATATAAATCCCCGATAACAGCGCACACAAGGGCTGGGCATTTTTAAGATTCGTTTAAATGGAAGGAGTCTAAGGCTGGACCAAGCTTCTTATCAGAAGAAATAAGGGACTCTCAGAAGAAATTATGATGAAATAAGCTCACTACGACAAGGGAAGGGAAAAGATAGAATTCCTAAGGGAATTCTACTTAAAAACGATCGCCTTATCGGTAAAATTGTATCATTTGACTAAACAGGGGTCATTTCCATCCAAGCATATATACAATGGACATGCATTACGATAATGAAAATGAATGAGCATGCAACGACTAATGAAGCGAATCCAAACAAAAAAATACATAGACATCATCCATATATATAACATGAAAACATAAAAGAAAAAATATACAATGAAAGGGGCACAGACGCCCAGCAACTAATACAAGTCTGCTAAATTAAATCTAAATCATCTACGAAGGCAGTGCCATCATCAAACCGGCCAACTCTAGTTAAGTCCTCCTGACTCGGAGCCTCTGGTTAAAGTTCAAGTCAGGACAATAAAAGGGCAGGGCACCTCCTCTAGAAATGGCAGTAGCACGAGGACCAACGGTCAAACTAGAGCCTAATCCAGCAGGATCACAAGTGAAAGCCTTCGCTGGATCTCCTCCTAACTGACAAAAGAGAAACGATAACTGATCCACCTGGCAAGTCAAACTAGCAATCTGATCCCGATAGGTCAGCTCTCGACCACAGGTCATCTAATCAGACATTATCACAGACCCCGACACGAGATCTCCTAAGAAATGAGTAGCCCAAGTCTGTGCACCAAATATCTGAGGCCTCCACCAGGCAGTAAAAGCCTCTAAGGTACTAGGGCCATCAGATAACAAGAACCCATCCATGCCCTCCAAGGGAATCTCCGTAATCGGCACGTCAACAGGCCAGGATCTCCGAGGAAAAGGGTGAAAGGGGATACGAATCTCCCCTGAGACACATCTGAAAGCTTGCTATCCGAGATAGAGCTCCCAACCTCCGTAGAATAACATTAGAACCCGACGAGTGGACAATGAAAACTCTGGCCCACTCGAAAAGCCATCCTCAAAACCGACAGACAGATGCTCCGATGAATATGGAACCCAGGTCACGTCAACGGCAATAATCAACACAAGCCGAAGACGGCAATGTGCGAGGCTATCTGAAACAAAGACCTCCTCTAAAGTAGTATGATGCCATCGACTACCTTGAGGATATGTATCCAAGCCCAGAGTGGTGATGAGATAAAGACATGGGAGTCTCTCATAAGCCCAAAACTGAAATATCAACAACGACTACATCAGAACAATGACAAAAACCCAAATAGAATGAAAGAACGAAATGAATGAAATAAATCGGAAAAGGAACCTACCAGGAGAAATGGAAAGAAATTGAGCCAAGCATCGGTCTAATCCTCTGAAAGAAGACGCATCTTGTGGAGAAAGGATGCAAAGGTGAATGATACCCAATCATAATTTTTAATACGATCAATGTCTCGAAGAGCTCCTACTAGACTGAAATGGCCTGTAGCGAAGTTGATCGCCAGAAAATAACCCCCCACAATGATCAGAAAGAGACGCCGTAAAAGACAGTCACGCTCAATAGGGTCGGCCAGGAATGGCTCTGATAAGGCCCCTCGGATGGCCTCAAATGCTAAGGGGGTGTATTCAATTAAGACTTTTAAAGACTTTTTTAAGTGACAGATTTTTGTAGAGTTTGTGGATTTTAATGACTTTTAAAGACTTTAAAGACTTTTTTATAAAGACTAGATGAAATAAGTGACAGACTTTTATAAACTTTTTACCAAGACTTTGGTAGACTTTTGTATACTTCTAATATATCTTGCAGCTTATATTAATTGTTAATTAGCCCATGTGTACAACCTCTCATTTGAGAAAGGGAGTAAATATATGCTTCAAGTGGTGAATAAAATGTAATTCTCCACTCTCCACTGTATAATATAAAGACTGGAAAATGTTCTACCAGACCACTCAAAAAACCCCCAACAAAAATAAATAAATCCCCTACAAAAGGGATTAGTAAAGATCGAAATTTGGTAGTTAGATATTTGTAGGACATTTTTTTCAACACTTATAATTCAATTAAAAAAATAGTATCTCTTGCAATTTTATGCATTGATTTGTTTATTCTAAGTTAAATAAATAAATATAAATAATAACTCCTTTTAAGAGATGTGCAGTGACAAATTAGGATTTGAGTTCAGTGCAGACAAAATTTTATTTTTATTCATAAAAAGTATTTTAAGTACAAATTATAGTAAAGTAAATAAAATTAAGATTAACATACAATAGACGCCTTCTGTTCTAAAATCTAAAATACATTTTTAGAATAAGAACCTTAAGAATATTTTTATATTCGCAATGTAATATTAATTAACTAAGAATTCAATAGCGGAGGTCTCAGATTAATTAACTAATATTCACAATGTAACATTAATTAACTAATATTTTTTTTGTCATAATTAACATTAATTTTCATACAACTCACCGACCCATCTTCTATCTTCGCAGCCTTCCATAGGGGAAAGTCTCACATGCTTATTACCAAAAGACAAGCCCATATACTAATTCTATTTCACCTTCTCTCTTTTTCAAATATTTAGAGGTCTTTGGAAGTCTTTAGAGATGAGATCAGACTTTGGATATAAGTACCTCTTCTTCTAAAGTCTGTCAAACTCTATCATTTGATAGAAATCTAAAAAATCTATGACTTTTTGAATACTAAAATACTTTTATAGACTTTGTAAAAGTCTCAATTCAATACTATCTAACTTTTAAAGACATTACAAAAGTTGTAATTGAATACCAGTAAACTTTTATAAACTCTTTAAATGTCTTGATTGAATACAACCAAACTTTTAAAGTCTTTAAAAGTCTTTAAATGTCTTAATTGAATACACCCTTCTAAAGTACCAGAACGAACATTGCAGGCTTTGAAGGCCGATCGCACGGAGAAAAATCCTAATAGGGATCGAACAGTGGTCGGTCAAATGTCGACATCAAGGAGGACCCGTTGTCCGGTGAACTCAATGCCCGTGATGTAGCGCCAATCCAAAGGTGTCATCATCACCTCACAATCCAACAAATGAAGGGACTGACTCTGATGAAACCATCTCTCAGACAGAGCACGAGGTAACCCCAGGGGCAGCGTCGGGGAGCTATAGTGAAGAAATGCTCGAAGCCCCAAGAATCTACTCGAGCCCGATAATCAGCGTGGAGGGCGTGATAAAAGGAGTAGACACTAAACCAGTTGCCCCCGAAGTTGTGCACACTCCGGGACCTATAACACGAAGAATTGAGACGACATTGAGACGAAAAAAGAAAGAAGAAGAAAAATGGATCAAAAATGAGAAAAGACGGACAAGCATTGAAGAAAATATATCTTCTTTTATCTAATTGGCACCAAGCCTGTTGAGGACGAGACTCAACAAAAGTGTCAGGTACGAGACCTGATGATCAAACCCGTTGGGGACGAGACTCAACAAAAAGTGTCAGGGACGAGACCTGGTGATTAAATTCATTGGGGACGAGACTCAACAAAAGGTGTCAGGGACGAGACCTGTTGATTAAATTCGTTGGGGACGAGACTCAACAAAAAGTGTCAGGGACGAGACCTGATGATTAAATCTGATGTGCTATCGTAAGCAACCAAAAATAAAACCTTACTGCGAAAGATAATAATGTAGCAGTACAAATAAGAGTCGATCTCACAGAGAATGATTAGTCTAAGTTTATACTTTGTTTACCAAATAGGGGGAGTTTATAATTTAATTTCACTAATTAACAAGAACAGAATTTAAAGTGATAAGAATAACCAATGAATTAAAGATTTCAGTTCTTCCGGTTCAGTATCACCTTTTTACAACAATAGAATAATTAAGTAAAGCAATATTTATTCTTCAATGAAATTAATAGCCCTAGATAGCAACAAGCTCTACTACCCGAAACTCCCCTTAGATTATCACTTAATGAAACAAGCTCTTCACAAGATTCTAACTATTACACAACCTAGAACAAGCTCTCTAGATTTAAAGCTCTCTAGATTTAATATAATAGCAGCATTAAGAACTAGGGAATTAGACTAATCCAAGCAATAATCACACAAGCTCGGATTATTTAACTTGTCTTCCGATAATCATAGCAATACTCAAAAGCTTGACCACAATCATGTATCACTAATTGCTACTTATGATTAGGAACAATATCAATTACACGTAATACTGTCCCTTAATCTAACAGATGAGATTAATCAAATTGACGTAACCAATCACATTAAACCAATCGGAATAAATATCATTCAACAGTTAAAATAGATTATCAAGAATGAACTTCATGTAAGAAGGAATAAATAGTTTATACTTAATCAAACCATTACCTATAAACAAGGTTCAACATCCCCTTCGAACTGAATAAAGGAACTAGCCTAACATAATAAGTCCAATGAATACTTTCTTGAATTATAAAGGGGGTGAGGACAACAACCTCACTATAGAGGTGATCCTCTTTCCCTACTACCTACACTAGAATTTGGAGAATATGGAGAATGGTGTGTGAATTAGCAAAAATACAAAACAAGCTTCACTTGGTATTTATAGGAACTCATGGTGTGCTAACCTATCATCATAAGTCAAGATCAAACACCCAATCTACTCATGTGCATTAGCCAACCAAGGAAGAAGCCACCCAAAAACGTGCCCATGTGATGCACAAATAGTCCTGACAACTAAATTGATCAGCACCTTGTAAGCTAATTTTGAATCAGCAGACCACCGATTTTGGACTTGGGCAAAGAACAAAAGTTGTAGCCCTGGATTTTTTAATATATTTGGGCTTTTGAATCACCTGATTTGGAGTTTAGAAGCTCAAGTTATGGACCAAATACTCTAACTAGTCCGAACAGGAATCCAGCCTAGGCGGAATTCGGATCAGTTCACATTGTCACACTGTTTGGAGGCCCAAATGAACTCGGCTTTTTGCCCACCACACCATTCCGGAAAGCTTGAGAAGTCCACTAAAAACTTCAAGAAGACCACATTCTCATTTGGAAACTCTAACACCATTCAAATCGCAAACGAATCTCCAGAGGTCAATCTATCCAATCGAGAAATTTTCTGGAATTTACTACTTCGACGTGTGTTGGAAAATCAGCCATAACTCTTTCATCCGAGCTTCGATTTAGGCATTTCAAGATGATCCAAAAAGCTAAGAAATAGATGTACAACTTTCCTTCTTTGATCTTTGAGAGATTAAGGCCTGAACAAGGATAAAATTGGGCCTCAAGCGGGCGGACTAATTTTAAAATATTGGAAAAGTGCGAAAATAACTCATTTTTCATTTAATGGCTCTATTTGCAACCTAAATCAAAATATAAGAATAGTGAGTACATTTAGGTGCCAAATAAGTATAAAAGACTAGACATTAAGAGATAAAAACATAACATATTTTATACTTATCAAATTCCCTCACACTTATCTTTTGAACGTCCTCGGGCAAAACAAAAATAAACTATAACAAAAATTTAACTAATCAAACTAACAAACTTGACAACCTTGAGCCACAAATTAAAATAAACTTCAAAATTGACCTCAAAGATTCAAAACAGTAACTCTTGAAAAATATCAAAACACTATTTCATCTAAAATTCAAGCTTACTTATCAATCTTACTCTACTCTTAACCCTTCGTGTATGTGTATGAATCCACATGTACCAACTCAATCAGAACTCAGAAAAATTTGTGAAATCAAAGCTTTGAAGGAGAAAGAAAAAACTCTAAACACCTATTTTCACACTACTCTCAGTTAACATAAGCAAATAACACCAGAGGATCAAGAGATTTTTTTTCCTTCGGTAAGTGCATTTTATGCTCCATCTTACCAGCAAGTGCGTTTTACGCTCCATCTCGCATGCCATGTGTTTATGAATGAGTGCGTTTTATGCTCCATCTCAACTCACCACATTAATCATTATTTTTTGTTTCCTTTTTTTTATTAAATCAAACATCTAACCTTTGCCTAAATCATTTCCCCTTTCTTAAATAAAACCTCAAGTTTACTTCAAGTTATGATCAAACAAATGAAAGAGTTCGAGAATTTATCCCCTCGACATTCAATCGAAAAATAAAAAAAATACTTTCCAAGTTAAAACTAGGTCGACAAAATGGACAAGTGCTCAAAATTGAAGGGTCTCAAATAAAGTAAAAATCAACAAAGAAAACTAAATTTAAACTACACAACGTCTATCAATTTTCCAAAATGTTATCAACGAGAATCAAGATTTTATCATTGGTCAAAAATTAAAATCCAAATTAACTCATTGCTCAAGTGACTTATTTTAAAAACTACCCCATTTTCGTAGGAAACACGATTGCACTTAGCATGTACAACAAGCCTTTAAACCCCAAGGTTACCCCAAGTGGACGAGTTTTATCTCGTGAGGGTTTGTAGAGAATATACCCACAAAATTCAAAATTCAAACTAACAAAAATAAACTTAAGCAAAATTTTTAAAACACCCTAAATCCTTCCCCCACACTTAAAACTTACATTGTCCCTAATGTAAAGTGAAATGCAAAGAAAAGTAAACAACATAACCAAAATATAAATGCAAAAATAAAAGGAAATGAACTCCCCTTGGGTTGCCTCCCAAGCAGCGCCTTTGTTTATTGTCATTGGCTCGACATCAAACCTCTCAATCTTCATAAACTGGATCCACCAAATCTAGCAACTCAATATTCTCCACTTGATATCCTTCATAGAAGGGTTTGAGCCTGTGACCATTCACTTTAAGAATCTTCCCTGTGCTTGGACTTTGAATTTCCACTGCACCATGATTAAAAATGTCAGTAATAATAAAAGGCCCGACCTAACGGGAGCACAGCTTACCTGGAAATAATTTCAGCCTTGAATGATAAAGGAGAACTTTCTGTCCAATAACAAAGTTATTCCTAGAAATCTTCTTGTCATGAAAGGCTTTAGTTTTCTCTTTGTAAATTTTAGAGCTCTCGTATTCATCATTCCTCAATTCCTCTAGCTGATGAGTGTATTTTATACACACAATTTGGGTACTTCTGGCCTTGATAATTTGCAAGTCTTTAGGTATTTTATGTGGTTTTTATGTATTTTTATCTTATTTCTACATAAATGAGTTTTTAGTTATTTTTACATGTTTTATGTTGCTTTGATGCATTTTCATTATGTTTGTAGGAATTGAAATAAAGACCGCTCGGATCGTTGTTTGTATTGACTCAATGTCCGTGCCTGGACGTCTGTGCCCGAATGGTAGTATGATGGAAATATGTGCTTGGCGACGCTCGGTGCTTAATTTGATAACATTTGGTAGTTGGGCGTGCACGGCGTCGGAGAGCGTGCACGGCGTGCGGCGTCGGCCAAGCCACGAGGGCAAGCCCGTGCTTAGATATCCGTGCCCGAATGATAACACGGTGAAAATTTATGTTTGGCGATGCTCGGGGCTTAATTTGATGACATGTGGAAGTTGGGCGTGCACGGCGTTGGATTGCGTGCACGGCGTCGGGCGACGAGTCGTACGGCGTTGGCATCAGGCGCTGGGCGCGGCGTGCGGGCGCGCGCGGGCGGACTCGGCGTTGGCACTCGACAGGCGCTGGGCGCGGCGTGCGGCATGCAGGCGTGGGCGTGCGGGCGCACGGGCGGCACTCGACAGGCGCTGGGCGCGGCGTGCGGCAAGTTGGGCGCGGGGCCTCAGCAGCTGGGCGGCATGCAGGCGCGGGCGTGCGGGCGCGCGCGGGCGGACTCGGCGTTGGCACTCGGCAGTTGGGCGGCATGCAGGCGCGGGCGTGCGGGCGCACTCCTGGGCGTGCGGGCGCGCGCGGGCGGACTCGGCGTTGGCACTCGGCAGTTGGGCGGCATGCAGGCGCGAGCGTGCGGGCGCACGCGGGCGGACTCGGCGTTGGCGTGCAGCAAGCTGGGTGCGGGGCCTCGGCAGTTGGGCGACATGCAGGCGCGGGCGTGCGGGCGCGCGCGGGCGGACTCGGCGTTGGCGTGCAGCAAGCTGGGTGCGGGGCCTCGGCAGTTGGGCGACATGCAGGCGCGGGCGTGCGGGCGCACGCCTGGGCGTGCGGACGCACGCCGCCGTGCTGAGTACGATCTGACACAGCCCATAGTGCGATCTGAGCTTCATTTTGTCCGATTTTGGCTAGGGTTTCTTGATGAAGACTATATATAATCTCTTCTAAGCCTCATATCAGATATCTAGAGAGAGGGAGGCTACAAAATACATCAACCAACAGAGCTCAAGGCTGCAAATCAAGCTGAATCAAGCCAAAAGCCAAGGAACTCAGTCAAGAAGAATTGCAAGGCCAAGGTGGAGAGCTAGAAACCATCAGCAACCAAAGGAACACCAGCTGAATAGCTTCAAAAGTGGTTTCATTTCTAGATTTCCATCTCCTTTGTAATTTGAATTTGACAATGTATCAATTGAAAATGATGTTTATTGTAGCTATCATGAACTAAACTTCTATTCTAAGATTGCAATGGAACCCAACACTTAATTTGAATTGAATTTCTCTCTCTATTGATTTTAGTTATGCATTTGTGAATTGATTTTCATAACCTTTGCTTCTAGATTAATTGCTTGGCCCGTAATTACCGTGGGAACCTATATGAACTTGACGAACGGATTATAGGTTAAGACCTAGTTATGATAACATGCGAGAGTATAGATTGTTGTGGGTTATTAATTGGATTAAGTGACGTGTGTCTTATTAATTATCTGCAATAATAGGTATCTTGATAGTAATTGGGATAGATATATACCTAATTACCGCATGCAACCTTTTGAGAATCTAATCTTAATGACTTCCGAGGTGAAAGTTGGTAATGAAAGGGAGGATTAATTAGATTTGGTGACACGTGTCTATAAATCATTCCTGAAATTAGTCTCTTGATAGTGTATAGGATAGACATATACCTATGCACCGCTTAGGAAGATTCGTGATTGACCATCGACAGAGGCTCTCATGTAGTTTTGATTTCTCGGTTGTCAATTCGTATGCTATAATTGACTGAGAAGAGAGAGTTAGGAGATTCAAATGACGTGTTGGGGGAAATTGTAATCTTAGACCCTTCTATCTTGATATTTTACCGCATTTTACTCATTATTTGACTTGTGAACTCAACCAATCAACAAACAATCAAACCTTCATCGTTTAAATTAGATCAAATTGATATACGATTGGTACTTGGTTATTATTTGTCACAATTCCCTGTGGGTTCGACTCTTATCTTATCATATATTACTTGTGGGTCGTGTATACTTGCACGTGTGTGTTATCGATTGCGAAATCGACCAACAAGTTTTTGGCGCCGTTGCCGGGGAATTGTTCTAATAATTTTACCAATATTAATTTCAATCGAATTGATCTTGATTTAAACTTGTATATAAATTTATTTTTAACATTTCTTTTTTCTATTTAATGCTTTCTTCGTTACGAGGTACACCATGTCCAACTACAATTATCAATGGCCACACACGGGAATGACCCAATCAGGAGCGGCATGGATGGATGGATTTGATGAGGTGGTGGCTCATTTAGAGGAGCTGTCTAGGAATGTTAACGCTCTAGTGGCCCAACGTACTCAAAGTGTTGCGGTGAATTGTGATTATTGTGATGGAAACCATCCGAGTCATCTATGCACCATTAATTTTGAGTCAGCATGGTATGGTGACAACTTCGGCGATTACCCCAACAGTTATGACTGTTCCGATGCTTATCACCAAGATTGGGGGTATCACCCAGATTCTACATGGAGCTACAATTATGAAGATCAATACTATGCTCCGAGTCTGCATATGCACCAGAATTTTCATGTCCACCTTCATTGCCACAAGAAGAAAATTTAAATGTGAAGGAACTTGAGGCCCAAACCATAACTTCGATTGAGGAGATTGTGAAAAGTCAGCATATGTCAATTCAACATCTTGAGAACCAGATGGGACAGCTTATTATCGCCTTCAACAATAGATATCAAGGCGAATGGCCCAATGACATGGTTCCCGAAACTGATGGATTTCACGTGCCAAAGTTGCAACCAGACGTGCTAATTGATGATGATTCTGATATGGAAGAGACATGTGGGATACAAGAAAAGGAGGTTGAGGATCTAGCCTTGAGCCCCAATGATGATGATGAGCTAATTTCGAGTGTATCCCATATACCTTCTCCTCCAAAGCTCAAGGATCTGGGTGGTTTTGCAGTCCCGTGCCCATTGAGTAGTCATGTCGTGGGCAAAGCTCTAGGTGACATGGGAGCTAGTTTACAGTTTGAGCCATGGCGTGATGAGGTTGAGGTTCATGAAAAGATCGATGAGGATCCACTTGTGCTTGAGAAACTTAATGTCACTATGACATTCATAGACACAATAGAGCAGACCCCTAGCTACTGTCAGTTCATACAGGAGGATTTATATAAGAACAATAAGCTAGGTGAGCTTGAGACATTGGACCTCACCGAAGCAATGCCTTCAGATGTTTCACCCCTACTGATGGATAAAGCAAATGGAGAAAGTTTCTTTTTGCTGATAGAAGAAACTAAGTTTGGGAGTCACCTAGTTTGCATGCATGCCATGCAAATTAAGGAAATGACAGCACGGAGGCATGCTAAGGTCATTTTTGCAATCGAGCCGGACTAAAAGGAAACAGGAAGTTAGTCAGGCTGAGGACTTTAACTCAAGCGCTATTTGGGAGGCAACCCAAATCTCCATTTTATTTTTCGAGCTATTTTCATTTTATTTTTATTTTATTTTTAGTTCAAAACACAAAAAAAAAAAAAAAAGTTTTGTGTGGTTTGTTTTTGATTTTATGTTTAATTGTGTTTAATGTGTGTAATATTTCTTGCAGCAGTTTGATGCTTATGACCATCAGTGAAAACTATAGCAGTAGCACAACATCAGCACGTTGAGCAACAGGCACCAGCACGCTGAGCAACACAGCAGCAACACACTCTGCAGCGCGCATGCTAGCCATGACAGCCACCAGCAGCTTATATGCACCCATCAGCTCATTTCTATAGTCCAACTCATATCTCTCATCTCCCACTCCAAAGCCAACTTACATGCATTTTTCCCAAACTCAAATTCGTGCCCCATCACTCCAATTGGGCATCCAATCTCTGCAATCCATCAGCATTGTCATCTTCTAACTTGAAATTCAACAAAGATTTAGCAGATTTTGAAGAATTCCCATGGCTTTTCATTAGTTTTCCAAGAAAAGGTAACAAGGTCTGTTAATTTCAAATTTTACTTGCTTGGGACTGTGCTTGGGTTAAGTTTTATTGCAGGAACACTCCAATTCTCCCATTGCAAGACTTTGTGGAGGGCTATCCCTGCTTCCCAATGCATTGACAACTGAGATTTTGGGAGGTGCACGCCACGTGTTTGATATTTGGCCTGAGAGAGTTTCTTAGCTATTATGGGCTGTTCTTCATGAGGCATTGTTCTGGTATGGCTTCCAAGCAACAAATGGGGTGAAGCTTCATCGTCCAAGCCAACCAAAGCCCATGACAAGAATTTTGTTAGTCCGGAAGCGTCCAAGCGACACCACACTATAATGATGTTGCTTGATTACCCTCAGTGAAGTTCTCTATTTTAATTCTGTCTATTATAAACATCGAGGACTATGTTTGTTTTAAGTTTGGGGGTGTGGTAGTTTAATTGAGTTATCCTTGTCTGTCTAGTCGCGTTGTGTTGTGTGGTAGTCAAATTTAAGTTTGGGGGTAGTACTTCGTATTTGCGTATTTGTGTGTTTAATCTAGTTTTTTTTTGCATGATTTAAGTATGTTTTTCTTTTTATTCAAAAAAATATATATTTATTTTTAGGATGTGTCCCTTGAGCATTGTTTTAATTTGATCTGAACTATAATCCAGGGTCTATGATAAGGGCTTGTTTGAAGAAATTCTAACTCATGAGAAGTAGACAATTGTTGCGTAGTCTTTATGCTTATCGTTTATTGGTTATTATTTTGCTTATGCGTCCTTTCACTTTCATGCACTTACCTATGAGTATTAAGCTAGTTGTATGCTTAGAGAAGGCTTTTATAACCGAATGCTTGTGAAAAATATCTATAAACTCTAGAACTCGTTTAAACATCACTCGAACCAAGGTGTCCAAATTTGTTATGTTTGAATTGATGGTCATGTGGTGAGTTGAGATGGAGCGTAAAACGCACTCACTCATGGACACATGCGTAGGAGAGATAGAGCGTAAAACGCACTCTCTTATAATTGTGATTAAAGAAAAAAAAATTGTTTTATTACAAATTTTGCATAGGGTTGAGGTTGAGCGTAAAACGCACTCGCCCATATGAGCGTGCTTAAGGATTGAGATGGAGCATAAAATGCACTCACCTAGAGCCCTTGGTTCTCAAAATTTTTGGAATTGTGATTTATACACCTTTGTATTGAGTGATGTGTTAAGCATGTTGTTTTGGGGTTTATTTTGATTATTTCATAAGGTAATGTGGTTGCAAAGTTCATCTGAGCTTGGTTGGTTTAGTGCTATTGGGTACTCACACACACACGGAAGGGGCCTTAAGCAAAGTATGACTAGCTAACTAAAATTTTAGACTTGCAACACCTTGTTTGTTCTCTTGAGTTCTTTGTATTGATGCCTTTGAGACCATTGTCGGCTTATTAATTCATTGCTCAAGTTAGGTTATATTAGAAGTTTTTGAATTGTTTAGTTTAGGTTTGTTTTGCTTGAGGACAAACAAAGATTTAAGTTTGGGGGTATTTGATGAGTGTATTTTATACACACAATTTGGGTACTTCTGGCCTTGATAATTTGCAAGTCTTTAGGTATTTTATGTGGTTTTTATGTATTTTTATCTTATTTCTACATAAATGAGTTTTTAGTTATTTTTACATGTTTTATGTTGCTTTGATGCATTTTCATTATGTTTGTAGGAATTGAAATAAAGACCGCTCGGATCGTTGTTTGTATTGACTCAATGTCCGTGCCTGGACGTCTGTGCCCGAATGGTAGTATGATGGAAATATGTGCTTGGCGACGCTCGGTGCTTAATTTGATAACATTTGGTAGTTGGGCGTGCACGGCGTCGGCGAGCGTGCACGGCGTGCGGCATCGGCCAAGCCACGAGGGCAAGCCCGTGCTTAGATATTCGTGCCCGAATGATAACACGGTGAAAATTTATGTTTGGCGATGCTCGGGGCTTAATTTGATGACATGTGGAAGTTGGGTGTGCACGGCGTTGGATTGCGTGCACGGCGTCGGGCGGCGAGTCGTACGGCGTTGGCATCAGGCGCTGGGCGCGGCGTGCGGGCGCGCGCGGGCGGACTCGGCGTTGGCACTCGACAGGCGCTGGGCGCGGCGTGCGGCATGCAGGCATGGGCGTGCGGGCGCACGCCTAGGCGTGCAGGCGCACGGGCGGCACTCGACAGGCGCTGGGCGCGGCGTGCGGCAAGTTGGGCGCGGGACCTCAGCAGCTGGGCGGCATGCACGCCTGGGCGTGCGGGCGCACGCCTGGGCGTGCGGGCGGACTCGGCGTTGGCACTCGGCAGTTGGGCGGCATGCAGGCGCGGGCGTGCGGGCGCACGCCTGGGCGTGCGGGCGCGCGCGGGCGGACTCGGCGTTGGCACTCGGCAGTTGGGCGGCATGCAGGCGCGAGCGTGCGGGCGCACGCCTGGGCGTGCGGGCGCGCACGGGCGGACTCGGCGTTGGCGTGCAGCAAGCTGGGCGCGGGGCCTCGGCAGTTGGGCGACATGCAGGCGCGGGCGTGCGGACGCACGCCGCCGTGCTGAGTGCGATCTGACACAGCCCATAGTGCGATCTGAGCTCCATTTTGTCCGATTTTGGCTAGGGTTTCTTGATGAAGACTATATATAATCTCTTCTAAGCCTCATATCAGATATCTAGAGAGAGGGAGGCTACAAAATACATCAACCAACAGAGCTCAAGGCTGCAAATCAAGCTGAATCAAGCCAAAAGCCAAGGAACTCAGTCAAGAAGAATTGCAAGGCCAAGGTGGAGAGCTAGAAACCATCAGCAACCAAAGGAACACCGGCTGAATAGCTTCAAAAGTGGTTTCATTTCTAGATTTCCATCTCCTTTGTAATTTGAATTTGACAATGTATCAATTGAAAATGATGTTTATTGTAGCTATCATGAACTAAACTTCTATTCTAAGATTGCAATGGAACCCAACACTTAATTTGAATTGAATTTCTCTCTCTATTGATTTTAGTTATGCATTTGTGAATTGATTGTCATAACCTTTGCTTCTAGATTAATTGCTTGGCCCGTAATTACCGTGGGAACCTATATGAACTTGACGAACGGATTATAGGTTAAGACCTAGTTATGATAACATGCGAGAGTATAGATTGTTGTGGGTTATTAATTGGATTAAGTGACGTGTGTCTTATTAATTATCTGCAATAATAGGTATCTTGATAGTAATTGGGATAGATATATACCTAATTACCGCATGCAACCTTTTGAGAATCTAATCTTAATGACTTCCGAGGTGAAAGTTGGTAATGAAAGGGAGGATTAATTAGATTTGGTGACACGTGTCTATAAATCATTCCTGAAATTAGTCTCTTGATAGTGTATAGGATAGACATATACCTATGCACCGCTTAGGAAGATTCGTGATTGACCATCGACAGAGGCTCTCATGTAGTTTTGATTTCTCGGTTGTCAATTCGTATGCTATAATTGACTGAGAAGAGAGAGTTAGGAGATTCAAATGACGTGTTGGGGGAAATTGTAATCTTAGACCCTTCTATCTTGATATTTTACCGCATTTTACTCATTATTTGACTTGTGAACTCAACCAATCAACAAACAATCAAACCTTCATCGTTTAAATTAGATCAAATTGATATACGATTGGTACTTGGTTATTATTTGTCACAATTCCCTGTGGGTTCGACTCTTATCTTATCACTAGCTCTTGCAACTGCAACTTTCTATGGACTCCAGTTGAATCTAAGCTCATATTACATTGTCTAACTGCCCAAAAAGCCTTGTGTTCTAACTCCACTAGTAGATGACATGGTTTCCCAAACACTAACCTATAAGGTGACATACCTATTAGAGTTTTGTAAGATGTTCTATGCCCAAAGTGCATCTTCTAACCTCAGACTCCAATCTTTGCTACTCGGCTTGACTACTTTTTCCAGAATAGACTTGACCTCCCGGTTGGATACCTCAGCCTGTCCATTGCTCTGTGGATGGTAGGATGTAGAAACTTTATGCATCACATTATATTTCTTGAATAGTGTTGCTAGCATCCTATTGCAGAAGTGGGTTCCCTTATCACTGATTATGGCCCTTGGCGTTCCAAACCTGACAAATATGTTGACTTGACAAAATCTGTAATAACTTTAGAGTCATCAGCCCTGATGGCTTTAGTTTCCACCCATTTAGAAACATAATCAACAGCCAAAAAAATATAAACATTACCATAAGAAGTAAGAAATGGTCCCATAAAATCAATACCCCAAACATCAAAAATTTCAACAATTAAAATAGGTGTTTGTGGCATTTGATTCCTACTTGATATATTTCCTGTCTTTTGACAATTTTCACATGACTTACAGAACTGATAAGAGTCCTTAAAAATAGTCGGCCAAAAGAAACCACATTCCAAAACCTTATGAGCTGTTCTTTTAGGTCCAAAATGGCCTCCACAAGTATAAGAGTGACAAAAAGTTAGAATAGATAAAAACTCACTTTTAGGCACATACCTTCTAACTATCTGGTCAGCACAAAATTTCCATAAGTATGGATCATCCCATATATAATATTTGGCATCACTCTTAAGCTTTTCTTTTTGAAATTTAGAGAACTCACTAGGAGCATAGGTACTCACTAAGTAATTCACGATATTGGCATACCAAGGTATAGTCTCATCAATGGAAAATAAATGCTCATCTGGAAAAGAATCATGCAATGGTAGCGCCTCTTCATCCTTAATCAGCCTGCTCAAGTGATCCGCCACCAAGCTGTCCGCTCCCTTCTTATACTTGATCTCCAAGTCAAATTCTTGTAGCAATAGAATCCATCTAATGATTCTTAGTTTGGATTCCTTCTTGGTTAGCAAATACCTGAGAGCAGTATGGTCAGAATAAACTACAACTTTAGTACCAAGCAGATACGATCTAAAACTTATCTAAAGCAAATACAACAGATAAGAGTTCTTTTTTAGCCGTAGTGTAATTAATCTGAGTAGCATTTAGAGTCCTAGACGCATAATAAATGGCATGGACAACTTTGTCAACCCTTTGGCCTAAGACAGCTCCTACTGCATAGTTACTTGCATCACACATGATCTCAAACGACAACTTCAAATTTGGTGGTTGTATTACCGGTGTCGAGGTCAATAGCTTCTTTAATTTGTCAAACGCCTCCTTGCACTCGTCATTAAATTGGAATTCCACATTCTTTTGCAGCAACTTACACAATGGCAAAGCTATCTTCGAGAAGTCCTTGATAAATCTATGATAGAAACCTGCATGACCAAGGAAAGAACGAATCTCCCGCACACTTACGGGGTAAGGCAGAGTAGTAACAATTTCTATCTTAGCTTTATCCACTTATAATCCTTTAGCTGAAACTACATGGTCAAGTACTATACCTTGCTCCATCATAAAGGACACTTTTTCCAATTAAGAACAAGATTAGTTTCTAAGCATCTATCTAGCACACGAGTCAGATTATCGAGGCATACATCTAAAGAATCACCATGTATTGTGAAGTCATCCATAAATACTTCAATGCAGTTTTCAAGAAAATCAGAAAAGATGCTTACCATACATCGTTGGAAGGTACCTGGTGCATTACACAGTCCAAAGGACATTCTACGATACGCAAATGTACCAAAAGGACATGTGAATGTAGTCTTTTCTTGGTCTTCGAGTGCAATCATAACTTGGTTATAACCTGAAAAACCATCTAGAAAACAGTAATATGCATGCCCAGCTAATCTTTCCAACATTTGATCAATAAAAGGAAGAGGAAAGTGATCCTTTCTAGTTACAGCATTTAACTTCCTGTAATCAATACAAACTCTACATCCTGTTTGCATACGTGTGGGCACCAACTAATTATCATCGTTTTTGATGACTGTGATTCCAGATTTTTTAGGTCCTACCTGTACTCGACTTACCCATTGACTATCTAAGATGGGGTAGATTATGCCTGCATCAAGTAATTTCAGCAACTCCTTCTTCACTATCTCCATCATGGGTGGATTAAGTCTTCTTTGTGCGCCTCTAATGGGCTTGGCTCCATCTTCTAAAAGGATTCTATGCATGCACATAGCATGACTTATACCTTTGATATCTGCTATAGTCCAACCAAAGACTGTTATATGGTCCCTTAGGACTCTGAGCAGTTTGTCCTCTTGTAACTTGGTTAGATTGTTAGCAATAATCACTGGTAGTGTCTCATTCCTCCTTAAGAATGCATACTTCAAGTGTGCAGGTAAAGATTTTAGTTCTAAGGTTAGGGCCTGCACAATAGATGGTCATAACTTTTGATGAGAACTAGGAAATTGAATAGAATAAACTGCATATTTATCTGAGGTTTTAAGTAAAGAATGTAATGCGGCTACAGTCTCTTTAAAGTCCTGATTCTGCTCAATCTCTTCTTCTTTATCCAATTCCAAACTGTTGGTGATGGCGACCTCCAAACTTTTCCTTTGTGTTTGTTCAAAAGACTTCTGCACTAAAGAGTCAAGTACATCAATAGCAAAAACAGGGTGAATATCACTAGGGTACCTCATGGCTTCATATATGTTGAATTATATCTTTTCACCATCAAACTCCATGGTTAAGTTTCCATTGTGCACATCAATCATAGTCCTTGTTATTTTCAAAAATGGCCTCCCTAAAAGTATATGTGCAGGATTTGGAAATTTATCATCATCCATATCCACTATGTAAAAATCTACAAGAAAGATTAGTTCATTCACCTACACCAAGACATCTTCAATTACCCCTTGGGGGTAAGTGTTAGTACGATCAGCTAATTGAATAATAACACCAGTTTGTTTCAAAGGACCTAGATTTAAAGAAGCAAAAATAGATAATAGCATGACATTGATTAAAGCTCCTAAATCTAGCATACCTTTCTCAAATCTAGTATTACCTATTCTACATGGAATTATAAACATGCCTGAATTTTTACATTTATGGGGCATTTTTCTTTGAAGGACTGCTGATACATTCTCACCAACAATGACCCTTTCATCATTTTTCAATTTTCTTTTGTTAGTGCCTAATTCTTTTAAATATTTTTCATACCTGGGCACTTGTTTAATTGCATCTAGTAAAGGAATATTCACCTCTACCTTCCTGAAAGTTTCTAGAATTTCTTTTTCTTGCTCATCCTTCTTTGAAGTTTTGGGATTCTTGGGAGGAAAAGGTAAAGGATTAGTCTTTAGCTGAACATGAGTATTAGGTTTTACCTTTGATATTTCTGCATCCTCCTTAGCCTTATCTTCCTCAAGTTCACCAGTAGCTTTTGGTGCTTCTAATTGTTTTCCACTCCTCAAAGTTATGGCACATGCATTCTGTAATATTCCGAACCCTAATAAGATTTGTATATATAAATTATGTGGTTATTAAATGAAATGTCATGTTCCGACTTTGTATTATGTGATTGTGTATTTTATTTAAGAATTAGGTCAAATAAAAAAATTTCGCCAAGCAGTTGTGTCGTGCTTACACGGACAAAATGATTTGTCGTGCTTCCGACGATTTCACCGAGAAGCGTCTCGACAAATTATTTTTGTAAGCTGCTTTGTCGTGCTTCGGAGTTAATATAATATTATATTAACTGATAAAAATCTAAAATAAGTTAAATAGGGTTTAAAAGGATAAACTAAAGTAGAAACCCTAATTTGAAAACCCTAATTGGTAAAAGTTGTCCGAATTGATCAATTAAAACCCTAATTACTATACAAGAATCTTAAGTGATATAATTAGATTCTAATTAATGAATCATAATATGAATTATAAATCATTGAACTTATATTAAAATCATAATTCAAGATTTAAACCCTAATTGTAGGATTGAAAACCCTAAACCCTAATTTGGAAACCCTAAAATCCTAATTTAATTCAATAACACTAAATTATGAAATGATAAACCTTAATTATGATATATTACCTTAATTAAGGTATTACTAAACTTAATTAAACATCCTAAACATGATTAGTAAAAATCTACGTTTAATTAGTAAGTAAATAAATCAAAAAATAAAATTTAAACTAATAGAAATTGAGCTAGGAGTGTGCAAGTGTGTGCTCAACACACTCCAGCACAAGTAGGTGGTTTGGATCAGATAGAAAGCAGCATAAGTTAAGTTGGTAGGATATTTATAGAGGCAAGTTAGTAAAAATGACCTAAAAACCCTAATTTGGAAGTTGCTATAAATAGAACATCAAGCTGACCATTTGACCTACGAAATTTACAAAGCCTAAACACTTACAATCATACCATATCAAGCCCCTGCAATCATAAGATCAGTAGCAAAGATCAGAGATCAAAATTTGAAGAAAAAGGTGCAAAAACCCTAATTTTATGCTAGATTTTTAAGGTTGAATTAGATGCTATGTTTTAGTATTTAGGAATGCTTATTAGTATGTTATTAAGTGATCTGGGCGGTTAAATCACGTTTACAAAACATCTAGATATGAAAATTAAGCCAAAATAGTAAACTGTTCATGCAGCCCAGAAATGTTTGACAAGCAAGTTTGTCAGACGATTTGATTGGCTTAAATTATTTGTTTGATGTGTTTTAAACCTTGTATGTGTAGTATGTCATGTTATCTGTAAGATCTAATTGATAGAAAGTTAAAAATATATCACAGTAGGAAGTTATTAATGGTCAAAACCCATTCACCGACCATGAGCGTTCTGTTTCTGGGCAACCCAGAAAAGCGAAGAATAGCTCTGACAGTGTCTGACAAGCGTTTGACCAGCCTAGATCTTGATCATGTGAGATAAATTTTGAGGTTTTAAGGTTTATAGTTATTCTATGCCATGTAATCTACAACAATAAATCATCAAAATACATTAAGCTAAACTAGAATCAAAGTTATTAAAGGTCAAAATGCGTTGACCGACCATGACCACTGAGTTTCTGGGTAACCCAGAAACTCAAGAATAGTTTGATCCGGCTAGTTTGACCGGAACAAATCTTGCTCATACGATATTGTTTGATCCCACTTAACATATGTCGTTGTACCTGGTCATGTCTAGTATAACGAGCAACAAAAATTAAACTCAAACAAGAAACCAACTGGAAATAATTTGAGATCAAAGTAGCCTGCCCGACATTGACCAAGTGTTCTTCATGAAGAACACCTTTAGCGACGAAATTCATCCCCAAACCCAGAAAACTAAAAATTCTATGCAGACCGTCGCTAAATCCCTTTTGCGACGGTTTTCAATAAAAATTAATAAAAATAATTAAATAAATTATAAACAAATATTAATAATTCATAAAAAATTAATAATTAAATATTAAAAATTCATTTTTAATTATATTCAATAATTTTTATTATTCTGATAAAATTTTTATATAATTATTAAATTTAATTAAATATTGAATTATTTAATAAATATATTAAATAAATAATTTAAAAATAATAGTAATGTATTTAAATTAGTTTAAATCATAATTAAATCATTTAAAAATGTTACTAACTTTCCAAAATTATTATAAATAATAAATAAATTATTATAAATAATATACTAAGTAATTGAAAATATTTTAAATGATAATTAAATCATTTAAATATTAAACTAAGTTTTAAAAATTATTATAAATAATAATTATATCATTTAAATGATAAAATAAATTCTAAAAATATTATTAATGATAAAATAAATCATTTAAATAATATTTTAAGTATTTAAAATTATTTTAAATGATAAATAAATCATTTAAATAACATATTAATGTTTTAAAAATATTCTAAATGATAATTAAATCATTTAAAAATATTCCTAAGCTTGTAAAATTATTTAAAAATATTACCAAGCTTCTAAAAATTATTTAAAAATAATATTAAGCTTATAAAAATATTATAAATGATAATTACATTATCTAAGCTAATATTTAAGCTTCCAAATGAAGTTTTATTGAACAACCTATGTGTTTAACTGTCTAAAGTCACGACCGAAATACCGAATCAACGTCGGACCTTAACGAAACTTGTCTAGATTGACTCAATACATGTTATTATAAGTTCTAACGCTTACTATTGGTGTACATAGACTACGTACGCTGATAGATCGTGTTAACATTAAATAAAAGATCTACGCTAAGGCAAGTCTTCTAACCTTATTACATTTAAGCAAGTCTATTACATCTTGTTATCAATTATTATGAAGTTATTGCTTCTTGTTCAGCATAACTTAAGAAATGAATCATTATTCATATATTATTTATTCGAGCGTAAATTGTTGTGTTAAACCAAATTGTTTTGGTACGACATCTTATACTAAGAAATGGAACCCCTTGATGTAAGGTGAACTGAAACACCTTGATATAAGGTGCCGGTAAATATTGATTATATATCGACACAAAATTGTAGGATGATATGCATACTCCTAGGATATTGGTTAGGCTGATCCCCTACCAGATATCCGAGATCAAGCGGTTCTAAGTCATTAAAGACTGATAGAACTGATTGAAATATATGGTTCATGTACAGAACCCTCAGTTATACATCATTGACATCTTTCAAATCAAACACATTGTGTTTACGTTTTCAAATGAACTTGTTGAGCATTTATAGCTCATTCTTGCATATATCTTCTTTTGCAGTTTTAAATGATAATCTCGGCACTTCTGGGACAGACAAAGGGAAAGGACATGTTAATTAGTTTTAATTATTGTTTTTGAATAATTCAAGTATTTTATAAGGCTTTGTTGTAATAACTTAGTACTGAGAATGATGTAACCGAACTTAATGATATGTAATATATTATCATCCTTTATTATATCGAATGCGTTATACTCTGATCTTTAAATTGTTTAGCATAGTTGTACTAAGTAAATACAGTATCTATATGAACTATACATCTAAATGAGGGTATTTGAATGATATTGAAAGTCCTATAAGCTCTGAGGTTACACTTAATGAGCGCTGGTAAGGTGTCATCTTTACCGGAATACGCCCCTCAGTTCTATGGACAATCTTATCATTAATACTGTGATTGTCAGATAGATAGGAAATATCGATATGAAAGAGGTATTCATGAGATATGAATCTATACATCCAAGTGAGGGTATACAAACACAGATAACGTTCTGGCAGGAATTATCATCTGTTATGGGATACTGTGAACCTTGGATAGATAGAAGTCATATTTTATTGAATATTTATAGTCGTATAGTTTCACGTGAGCACCAGATCTGCTATAGGGAAGTGTAGAGAATTTGGGGGCGTCACACATTCTCTCTCAGATTGACAATAGTTTGAGAAGGTAGCTTCCCTGAACTTTGAGAGTCCAATCGACCAACTGTCGTAGCAAGTTGACTCATCTGATTCTCTAAATTGTGGATGGAAGTCCTTGTCTCTTGTTGGAATTGTTGTGTCTGATTCATGAATGCCTTGAACATGTCCTCAAGAAAGGTTCCAGAATTAGCAGGAGCAGCTTGTCTAGGTTGGTACTGTGGTTGAGCTGGTTGAAAACTTTGTTGCCCATTTGGGAAAACACCTTGCACTAGTGGCCTAGTACCTCCATAGCTCAAATTGGGATGATCCCTCCATCCGGAATTGTAAGTGTTAGAGTAGGGATCATATTTTCTCTGCGGTTGTCCTTGATAATTCCCCACTGCATTTGCTTGTTGCATAGTATCATCCTCTTGCAGTGTTGGGTATGCATCTGTATTGTGATTTGTTAACAAACAAATACCACAAGCTTTTGTTGCTGATGAAAAGTAGGTAAAAGATGTATTAGTCCAGATTTTAATTCAAAATGAGTATTAGCATCTAGATTAGGGAAGGTTATGCATAAGGGTTGTTGATTCAAAGTAGGGGCCGCAAGCTCCTTCAAAGTTCGGGTTTCTGCCATGGTGTCTTTCTCTTCACAATTTTTTCAAACTACCTTCCTTAATCTGCGAATGGTTCTCTCTATTTCTGGATCACACTGTAAATCACCTTGATTAGTGGATCGAGTTTTGGACATAAACAATCAAATGAAATTCAAATTACTAAAGTAAAATAAAAAAATGAAATAATGATAACTAAAGAACAAAAATAAACTAAATCACTCTCCGGCAACGGCGCCAAAATTTGATGTGTTGTCGCAAGTAACCAAAAATAAAACCTTACTGCGAAAGATAATAATGTAGCAATGCAAGTAAGAGTCGATCCCACAGAGAATGATTAGTCTAAGATTATGCGTTGTTTACCAAATGGGGGGAAGTTTATAATTTGATTTCACTAATTAACAAGAACAGAATTTAAAGTGATAAGAATAACCAATGAATTAAAGATTTCAGTTCTTCCGGTTCAGTATCACCTTTTTACAACAATAGAATAATTAAGTAAAGCAATATTTATTCTTCAATGAAATTAATAACTCTAGATAGCAACAAGCTCTACTACCCGAAACTCCCCTTAGATTATCACTTAATGAAACAAGCTCTTCACAAGATTCTAACTATTACACAACCTAGAATAAGCTCTCTAGATTTAATATAATAGCAGCATTAAGAACTAGGGAATTAGACTAATCCAAGCAATAATCACACAAGCTCGGATTATTTAACTTGTCTTCCGATAATCATAGCAATACTCAAAAGCTTGACCACAATCATGTATCACTAATTGCTACTTATGATTAGAAACAATATCAATTACACGTAATACTGTCCCTTAATCTAACAGATGAGATTAATCAAATTGACGTAGCCGATCACATTAAACCAATCGGAATAAATATCATTCAACAGTTAAAATAGATTATCAAGAATGAACTTCATGTAAGAAGGAATAAATAGTTTATACTTAATCAAACCATTACCTATAAACAAGGTTCAACATCCCCTTCGAACTGAATAAAGGAACTAGCCTAACATAATAAGTCCAATGAATACTTTCTTGAATTATAAAGGGGGTGAGGACAACAACCTCACTATGGAGGTGATCCTCTTTCCCTACTACCTACACTAGAATTTGGAGAATATGGAGAATGGTGTGTGAATTAATGTGTGAATTAGCAAAAATACAAGACAAGCTTCACTTAGAATTTATAGGAACTCATGGTGTGCTTACCTATCATCATAAGTCAAGATCAAACACCCAATCTACTCATTTGCATCAGCCAACCAAGGAAGAAGCCACCCAAAAAAGTGCCCATGTGATGCACAAATAGTCCAAATCTGACAACTAAACTGATCAGCACCTTGTAAGCTAATTTTGAATCCGCAGACCACCGACTTTTGACTTGGGCAAAGAATAAAAGTTGTAGCCATGGATTTTTTAATGAATTTGGGCTTTTGAATCATCTGATTTGGAGTTGGGAAACTTAAGTTATGGCCCAAATACTCCAACTGGTCCGAACAAGAATCCAGCCTAGGCGGAATTCGGATCAGTTCACATTGTCACACTGTTTGGAGGCCCAAATGAACTCGGCTTTTTGCCCACCACACCATTCCGAAAAGCTTGAGAAGTCCACTAAAACCTTAAGAGACCACGTTCTCATTTGGAAACTCTAACACCATTCAAATCGCAAACGAAGCTCCAAAGGTCAATCTGTCCAATCGAGAAATTTTCTGGAATTTACAGCTTCGATGTCTGTTGGAAAATCAGCCATAATTCTTTCATCCGAGCTTCGATTTAGGCATTTTAAGATGACCCAAAAAGCTAAAAAATAGATCTACAACGTTTCTTCTTTGAGCTTTGAGATATTAAGGCCTGAACAAGGATAAAATTGGGCCTCAAGCGGACGGACTGATCTCAAAATATTCCAAAAGTGCGAAAATAACTCATTTTTCATTTAATGGCTCTATTTGCAGCCTAAATCAAAATATAAGAATAGTGAGTACATTTAGGTGCCAAATAAGTATAAAAGACTAGACATTAAGAGATAAAAACATAACATATTTTATACTTATCAAAATCCATTGGGGATGAGACTCAACAAAAAGTTTCAGGGACGAGACTTGGTGATTAAATCCGTTGAGGATGAGACTCAACAAAAAGTGTCAGGGACGAGACTTGGTGATTAAATTCGTTGGGGATGAGACTCAACAAAGAAACATCAAGGATGAAACCTGGTGATTAAATCCGTTAGGGATGAGACTCAATAAAGAAATGTCAGGAACGAGACCTGGTGATTAAACCCGTTGGGATGACACTCAACAAAGGAATGTCAGGGACTAAACCTAATGATCAAGCCCGTTGGGGACGAGACTCAACAAAGGAATGTCAGGGATGAGCCTGATGATCAAGCCCATCAGGGATGAGACCCGATGATGCAACTCAACAAGGGAATCGAAAACGAGACCCAGTAGTGTCAATTTAATGACAATTTCCCCAGCAAAATCATATAAAGGTTAAAACGTTTCATTCCCATTGTATTATGTGATAATTGAGTTGCATTCTTTTATAAGATCATCTTGCATTGTCAAATATATCATGTCATACATTGGGTGACTATATCTTTGTCATGCCTATTTCATTGCATTACATAAACATGACAAAGAGAGGCATCTGTAGACACTCGAAATTTTTACATATATCTTCTAACCCTGGTAGGAGGGCAAAAGAGTCATTTTAGCTAGAGGACGAGACGTTCGAATAGAGTATTTCAGGACTCGGACCATAGTACAAGGAGTCATCACAACGACTACGAAGTAACAAGTTATTTAAGGCATGACGGTCGACTAACTAGAATCAACGGGAAGATCTGTTTCTGCATTTCGCTATATCTTTCCGGATCCGGAATTGGCCAAACCTTATGTCATTATGTAGCTCTGGGAAAAAGCTTTTCGGAATAGTATGACATGTCTCCCAACTATTCCCGGATTGAAAGTTATGATCGTTTCAGTGCAAAGCAAAGCGAACGACTAGCCGACATCTACCCAGAGATGGTTTTTTCCCTTTTACTCTACCTTCCAAAACTCAAAATTGGACGAATTATATATCATTATGAAGCTATCGGAAAGAGATTTCCGGATTGGTATGGCACGTCTCCTAATTCTTTCAGGATTGAAAGTTACGAATGGTTCAGTGGATAACACGAAAAACTGACTTCGCAACATGAAAACCGAGCAAGCAGGACCCACCCCAGGCCAACCACAGCTGTACCTATGGCTAGCAGCAGGTATACCTGTGGCTGCCCCTTTTCCTCTATAAATGGATGAAATTCAGCCAATTTTGGGAGAGCTAGCTTGGTTAGAGAGAGAAAGTGTGTAGCTTAGTGTGAGAAACACCTTAAAATCTCTCTAATACCCATCTAGATCTAGTTATTCTCATCAAATCTCATCAAATTAGATACAAGCCATCTACATTCAAGCTCGAGAAGGAGGATTTCACCATTCCCAAGGTGAAAGACTCAATCTTTATGTATATTTAATGTAAATCTAGTGGATCTAGCACAGATCTAGCATAGATTCGTGTTTTTGTAGTAAAAGATTCGATCTTTGTGTTGATTCAATGTAGATCCAATGTGGATCTAGTATATATATCATTTATTTTGGTGAAAGATTCAATTTTTATATAGATTTGATATAGATCTATTAGATCTAGTATAGATCTTGCCTTTTATATATATTATTATGCTTAGATCTATTTAAAGTTTCAATCTTTTTAAATATATTGGTTGTTTATCTATAGATCTATTTATTTTATGGATTATTTTGCTTGTATATAGTTAAAGATCAAATCTTTTCACTAGATATACCCTAGATCTAGTCAGATCTAGCCTTCAACCGGTACTAAAGCTTCAAACCTTAAACCTTTATGCTAGATTAGCTCGAATATAGGTTAGATCTAGTCATTTTCAATATTTTCAATCAATTGTGGTTTACCCCGTGCAATCCTAGATCCATATCTAGTGGTAAGGGGGTCCCACCTACCCGCCGTCAAGGGATTCTAACAATTGAATCACCTGATAGCTAGTTTGGGATATATCTCGAGTTAAATCCCGATTATGTCATTGTATAGATCTAGGGAACCTTAGATCTACGGATTTATTCCCACGAATCTAGGTCCTCTTAATGGATCTCATCAATACATATAGTCCCTCACAATGTTAGCTTCGATTGTGTGATCTACGGGATAGGGTTTACAGGAGCCCTTTCCTAGATCTCCTTTTATCATTTGTTTTCTTATTTTAATGTATTGTTTATCACGATTTAAGCCTAGGAATCTTGGAGTCGGGATCCTTGAAATGGATTTTGGCATGATTCCCATGATGGACATTATTTCGATTGTAAAGTTATTATCTGATCATTGTAAATGTAAATTTGGGCCTTAAAACGATATCAAGGGTTTCATCCCATAAAAACCGAATTTCAGGCCCCCGTGATAGTGAAAATTACGAGTGCGGGTGTTTGAGGCTATTGAGATGGCTTTCATGCCCACAGATCGCCCCGACCCTATTTTGATGTTTAATTTCCCGTTTATCACCAAAAAACGATTTCGAAACAAAACGACAAAGATCTTATAAAATTAAAATCAAATCTCTCGGGTTAGTTAGACCACTTTAAGTTAAAATTGAAAGTACCAAAAAATCTCGATTCCTATTTGGCGAAGGGTTTGAAAACCGTTTTTCTGAAACGTCACCCTAAAAAACTTTTATCAAATCAAAGCTAAAATGAACTTTTCCCCAAATCAAATCCTTCGCGTATAGGTTCAAAAAGGTTCGAAATTGCTTTCAAAATAACGCACTTCTCGCGTTTTCAATCCAAAACTAGATAGCGATTTCCTTCAAAATCACACACACGCATACATATACACACTTCACACTTAAGAAAACATCAAGATGCGGTAATCGTGTTTTCACGGAAGTCGGGGGTGCCTAACACCTTTCCCTCGCTTAAGCAAGCTCCCGAACTCTATGAATCTCAGTTTCGAGACTAATTTTACGGAGTCACATATTAGGTCATATTGTGAAAATCTAAAAATCTGGATGAGTTAGTACATCTATTTAAACCTTTACCAACTGGCAGCTCTGTCTAATTGGTCCATCATCAAAAAATCAACCTTTTCAAAACCTCGTCGGCATTTATGTCAGATTTTTTCTAAAAATCACCCTTTGAGCGAAATGAATAAATCAAAATTATAAAAAGGGTAGAAACACGAAAATTAGGAAAAATGTTTTCCCCGGCGTCGACACGGTTTTCCTACTGTCTTCTTCTTTTCAGCATCACTGAACCATTTAGAGATCCAATCCATTAGCACATCTCCAAAATTGATTTTCTTTTCCATCACAATAGCAATCATGATCTTCAATTGGAGTTCGCTGATAGAGTCGTGGGCTGAGTCCTTGCAGAGAATGCATTTTTCGACGATGTTAGCAAGGAACTCATAGTTCTAGGGAATTCTTTCTTCTTCATCCCTTTAAACTATGAGTTCTTCTTGTATCCCATAAGCTCGAGCCCAGACTTGATGTCAATGTTATCGAAGGTAGTGAGTCCTTCGGTTACGAATCCTAGGTTGTGGTTCATCTCCATCACGTCGAACTGAAGAGTACCTTCTCTTGCCTTTGAAGTGATGACTCCATTTGCACAAGACCCGTTTAGATAGAACTCTTCAACTCTTTTGGAGAAGATCCTTGTGCTTATGCTCAGTGCTTCATAAAATCCTACCTTCCGAAAAAGGTTCATCACTGCTCTGAACTGAGCATCAACTCCTTTAAATTCTTCGAAGCATAGTTGATTTCTAAAGACAACTTGGCAGGTCAACGTCTTTCGCAGTGTTGATTTGATCTAGAAAAGAACAAAGTTTCTCTAAGTTTGTAGAATTTTAGAAAACTAAGGCTTGAGAGAGAGAAGAAGTTTGAATGCTAGAGAGTTTAGATCAGATGAATAAGAAAGGTCAAATTAAAAAATTTGAAATATATAAATATACTTCCCTCTATTTCGGCTGAGTGGGACACGTTTTGAGCGATTATTGGGCGCACGTTTCGTCTTAATTGCCATTTACATCTGTTGGGCAGTTATTTCTTTGTCTCACTCGCTTGATCTGGATTTGTCGAGCACGCGTTGTAACTTTCCCTTATCTGCCCAGTGATATGACAGATATCGTAGAGCTTCCTTTTATAAGGCATTTTCACTCTACGATACCTCTCCACTCTACGAACCACTCTACGAACTTCTTCACTTTGTAAAGTACTCTACAATCTTTGCTTTACTTATCTATTTTACGATTTCTTCCTGCAAAGTTAGTTTTCTCTAGAGTATAATATTAAGGATGTAAATTTAACATTCCTAATTCACTTATTAACTTATTAAATCTGAAATCATCTAATGGTTTGGTAAAAACATCAGCTAATTGATTTCCAGTAGAGATAAAATGCAAAGATATATTTCCATTTTGAACATGATCTCTTATGAAATGGTATCTGATGTCTATGTGTTTAGTCCTAGAATGTATGATAGGATTATGAGTGATAGCACTAATATTATCACAGTATATAGGAATAGACTTAAACTCAAACCCATAGTCAGCTAGCTGATTCTCCATCCAAAAAATTTAAGTACAGCAGCTACCAGTAACAATATACTCAGCTCTGCAGTTGAAGTTGATATTGAGTTTTGCTTCTTGCTGAACCATGAGACTAGTCTGTTCCCAAGCATTTGGCATGTACCACTAATGTTTTTCCTTTCTATTTTGCATACTGCAAAATCAGCATTTGAATACCCTATTAGATCAAAGAGTGACTATTTGGGATACCACAGTCCCAAATGTGGAGTGCCCTTGAGATATATATATATATATATATATATATATATATATATGAAAACCCTTTTAACAGCTATTAAATGTGATTCCTTAGGGTTAGCTTGAAATTTATCACAAATACAAGTAGAAAACATGATATCTGGTTTACTGGCAGTTAAGTAGAGGATAGATCCGATCATACCACTATATTGAGTAATATCAATACTTTTACCTTACTTATCTTTATCAAGCTTGGTTGCAAATGTCATTGGAGTCTTCTTGGGAGTAGTTGATTCCATGTCATATTTCTTGAGTAAGTCTTTAATATACTTGGCTTGGTTGATAAAAATTCCTTCATTAGTCTGCTTCACTTGTAGTCCAAGGAAGAAGTTCAACTCACCCATCATGCTCATTTCGAACTTGCTCTACATTAGCTTGGCAAATCTCTCACATAACTTTTCATCAATAGATCAGAATATAATATCATCTACATAGATTTATACTAACAATGTTTTATCCTTATGCTTCCTAAGAAATGAAGTTGTATCTACCCTACCTCTAGTGAATCCTTTTTCAATAAGAAAATTAGTTAAAGTTTTATAGCATGCCCTAGGTGCGTGTTTTAATCCATGTAAAGCCTTATCTAATTTATAAATATAATTAGAGTGAGTTGGATTAACAAAACCTAGAGTTTGTTCGACATAAACCTCTTCCTGAAGTTCTCCATTCAGAAAAGCACTCTTGACATCAATCTGAAAAACCTTGAACATCATATGGGCAGCATATGCAATGAACATTCTAATGGCTTCCAATCTTGTAACAAGAGCAAAGGTCTCATCATAATTGATTCCTTCTTCTTGAGAATATCCTTTGGCCACCAATCTTGTCTTATTCCTTGTGATCACACCACCTTCATCCATCTTATTTCTAAATACCTATTTGGTGTCGATAACTAGATGATCTTTAGGTCTTGGGACTAATCTCCAAACTTTGCTTCTTTTAAACTAGTTCAGCTCTTCTTGCATGGCTTTGATCCAGCTTGAATCTTCCAAGGCTTCTTCAATCTTCTTAGGCTCCATCTGAGAGAGAAAGCTTAGGAAGAAGCATTCATTTTGAGTTGTCAACCTAGTCTTGATTCTTGCATTGGGATCCCCAATAATCAGATTTTAGGTATGATCTCTTACTCATCTGCTTCCAGTTGGAATATCAATCCTTGTGCCTTGTTGTTTAAGTTCTTTAAGCTCTAGCTCTTATTCAGTAGAATATTCAATTCGTAGAGTCTCCATCTCAGGAACTATAGACTCTACGATCTCTTACTCTGGCGCTACGATCGTTAGGTCTGGCTCTACAACTTTTGAATCTTTGATCGTAGAGTTCTCCTGCTCTACGACTGCTGGATCCTGCTCTACGATCTCATCGAAAGACACAACTTTTCTTGGATCCCTTAAGTCAGATTCATCGAAGGTGACATGGATTGATACGTCAAGACTCAATGATTTCTTGTTGAACACTCTGTAGGTTTTGCTATCTACAGAGTATCTAAGAAAGATTCTTTCATCCTACTTAGGTTAAAACTTAGTCAGATATTGTTGAAAATGTAGCACGCACAGCCAAAGACATAAAAATAACTTATGTTGGGCTTCCTTCCTTTCCACAACTCATAGGGCATCTTCTTGAATATGGAGTGAATGAGAAATCGATTCTGAGTATAGCAGGCGGTATTGACAGCTTCGGCCCAAAAAAATATACAGGTAGACGAGTTGCGGCTAGAAGAGTCATTTCTGCCTCTATGAGAGTTTTGTTCTTCCTTTCAACTACTCCATTTTATTGTGGAGTTCTTAGAGCTGAGAAGTTATGATGGATATTATTGTCTTCATAAAACTTATCCGCCTCAGAGAAGTCGAATTTTCTTCCATGATCACTCTTTATAGCCTTGATTTTCTTACCCTTCTCATTCTCAACCAGCTTAAAGAATTTAATCAATTGGGAGTTAGTCTCATCCTTAGAGCTCAGGAAGAATACCCATATGAATCTGGTATAGTCGTCCACTATGACCAGTGAGTATCTTTTTCCTCCAAGGCTAACAGTTGGGATAGGCCCAAAGAGATCCATATGAAGCAGTTGAAGAGACCTATCATTGGAGTTGACTGTCTTGCTTTTGAATAAGACTCTTATTTGCTTTCCTAGCCGACAGGCTTTGCAAGGCTTTTCCTAGACAAAATTGAGCTTTTATAAGCCTAAAACTAGATCTTTGGAGGCAAGCTTTGACATGTTTCTGAAGTTCAAATGAGATAATCTTCGATGCCACAACTAGCTTATATCTTCTGATGTTTTAGCAAAGAAGTAGGCAATTTCAATTGAACTTAGCTCTGCAAGATTTACCACATACACATTTCCTTTTCTAGTTCCAATAAGCTTCAATGAGTTCGATTCCAGGTCTCTGACTTGACACTAGTTGTTGAGGAAGATCACTTGATGCCCTTTATCGCATAGTTGACTGATGCTTAGGAAATTATGTTTTAAGCCTTCAACGAATGCCACTTTGTTGAAGGATATTGTACCATTTCCAATAGAATCGTATCCTCGAGTCTTTCCGGAGTTGTTGTCTCTAAAGACAATTGCAGGACTATCCTTTTCTTTGAAATTTGACAGGAGAGCCTTATTGCCAACTATATGCCTCGAGCATCCACTATCAAGATACCAAATTGAGCTAATAGAACTCTTTTCCTACAATAAATATTAACTTTTATTTTGGTACCCTGAATTCCTTCTCTTCAAGGACACGTGTGGACGATAGACACTTATAGCTTTTCTTCTTGGCTCATACTCTCTCTACTTCCATACTGCTCTACGATTTTGAGATTTCGTATGGTAGAAGTCAACTCTACGTTTCTTGCCTAATTGGTTCGTAGAGTAAGTATGACTTAACTCTACGATCCTTCGAGGCTTGAAGGTGGTGTTTGGCTTACCTTGCTATTTCTTGAACCCAAGACTAGTGTGTGATCTGTTGTTCTCAGGGATCACAACTTGATCAATAGAGATCGTACAGCTTGGAAAAATTGGCTCTACAACCTCTATAGATTTCACAAACACAATGCTTTTATGGGAGGTAGAAGCACTATTATTATTAATCTCCAGCGTTGCACTATGATCTGAGGATGAATCCTCAAACCTAAACCTGATCTATCTAAGACTGCTCTCTGACTTATGATCACGGAGTCCATAGAAGAAGAAGACATATTCCACATAGAGATAGTCTTCTCTAGTTCCTCGACCTTAAAAACCAGAGTTGATTCTCTCTATGTAGATTGTTCAGTTATCTTTCTCAATCTCTCATTCTCAACTTCAAGATTAGAAAGAGAGCAAGCATTTTGTAGAGTTGTTTCCAACTCCACTTGTACTTTCTCTTTCTCTTCTTGAAGAAGAAAATGGTCCTTTGATAGAACTCTGAACCATTTCATATACTTATGCAGATCAAATGTAATATCATGCAATGTAATTCTTAAATCATCTATATCTACATCTAGAGAATTGAAATCAAATACCTCACTGATATCAACTTCTTGATTATTAGTGGTGGTGTCTGATTTTATGGCCATAAGACACAAGTTGGCCATCTAGGGTCCTTCATCTTCGCTTGATACTGAGCTCGAATCATTATCAGAATCACTCCACAAACCCTCTGCGACAAGGCCTTTATCCTTTTTCTAGAACATTGTAGCCCTTGAATTCTTTCTTTAGAGCTAATTCTTTCTTCGTCTTGTCTTTCTTTAGCTCCTCTCTCAGGGGCTTGTTGCACTCAGCAATATAATGACTTGACTTTTTACAATTGTAGCATAGGCCCTTTAAGTGATCACGATTACTGCTATTGTTGTTGTTGTATCTCCTGGGCTTACTGCTTCTGCCTTTTCTCATGAATTTCCTTAATCTTCTGGCAAGCAAAGCAATGTCTTCATCATCATCAGAATCATCTTCAATCGGAGCTTTGAAGCTGCCTCTGATGCTTTAAGGGCGACTCCTCTTTCTTTCCTCTTGGATTCTGAAGTAATCTTTTCCCTTTAGTTTAGCTCGAGCTCGTAGGTAAGGAGATTACCGTAGAGCTTCTGCACAGTCATCTCATACAAATTCTTCGATTCTCTTATCGTAATGGTTTTTGCATCCCACTTACTTAGCAGTGCTATCATGAATTTAATATTAAGGTATTTGTTGGGATAGACCTTTTCAAATGCTCTGAGGGAGTTGAGCAGCGCGTTGAACCTCTCATAAGTTGTTGTTATGTTCTCCCCAAGGACGTGGGAGAACATATCATATTGTTGAGTCAGTAGGGATTACTTGTTTCCCTAACTTCTTCAGTTCCCTCATGCATTACCAGGAGAGCTTCTCATACTTCCTTTGCCGTTTTGCAGTTGACTACATTTTCAAACAGTTCGTCCTCTAAAGCCAGGAACAGAATGTTCTTGGCTCTTTTATCGAGTTGTACGAGCTTCTTCTCCATATCAGTCTATTCGGCCCTTTGCTTAACCACAACCTTATTTGGATCTTCTGTTGTTGGAGCGAGCTTCATGGGGACATATAGGCCATTTAGAATAGCATCAAACAGCTATTCATCAAGTGCGTCCATGTAAGCTTTGTATTTGTACTTTCCAGTTAGTAAACTTATCTTTATTACATAGAGGTGGTTTGTTTCCACCACCAAGCTCAGAACTGGTTTTATTTTGTATCATTGATCTACTCAAGCGATTTAAGCTTTGATTACAAGTTTCGGCTCTAATACCACTTGTTGTTTCCCAAAGGCACTATAAGATCTAGAAGGGAGGTTGAATAGATCATTTTAAAAAAAATTAAAAGAAATATTACCAACTTATAAATTAAGCAGGTTAATTTAAATATGCACAACGAAATGATAATTTGAAAATCCCCTTCAAAGATTTAAGAGATTCGCAGTTCTAAATTTAGCACACAGATGGAATCAAGTCACAAAAAAATATAAAAGACTTTGTAAAAATGTAAGTGCGGAAAGTAAAAAAGACACAGAAAAATTTAAGTGGTTCGAAGCACAAAAATCTCCTAGTCCACTCTTCTACTCTTCGAGTAGGTATAATCCACTAAGGATGAGGGTGATCACTAAAATCTATTCACTCAGAACAGTTACAACAGATGAATCACTTAGATTCTTTCAAGTCACTAAGACTGGTTCACACAGAACCCTTCAAGTCACTTAGACTTGGTTACAAAAGGTCACTTAGACCAGAACAATCATAAAGAGAATGAGTGATTTAGAGGTGCTGCTAAGTGGCTTTAAGTTCAATAATAAATGACTTAGCAACAGAACAAGATGTTCTAAATTCGTATAGTAAAGTTCTTGAGAGTTAAGCAGCAATTCAACTTTTATATCTCGTGATTGTTATTGGATTAAATCTGCGTGCCTCTTATAAACGTCCTTAAGATTGTCCCATTGGAAAGTTATCGTTGCTCATTTAATACTCTGATCCTAGAAGATCTCTGATTGTTGACTTTTAGAGAGTATGTGTCAGTTTGTTTTCGACTGTGATATATCACATCAGACTGCTGCAGTGACATTTACGTGGGTTGTTGTCACTTCACCGAACTAGTTGTTAGACACAATTCGATCTGATCTTCTTTTTAACCTTAAGATGTTCAGCAACTATCTTGGGATCTTCATTCTACGAGTCTTCACATTGTCAATCTATTGTCAAAGTTGATATACTCTATGATTTTCCTAATCGTAGTATTTCATGGTGGTCGTAGAGTATCTGGCTAGGCTGACTCTACGATTGGCAAGCTCTACATTCCATAAGCTCTACGATCTTCAATGTGCTCTACGATCTTCAACGTGCTCTATGATCTCTATCAGACTCTACGGTCTTCAACTTGCTTTACAATCTTGGAGTAGATAGCTCTACGATCATTGGCAGACTCTACGATCTTCAACATGCTTTACGATCTCTTAGCAGACTTTACGATTATTTGAACTTTACGATCTCAAAGTAGACTCTGCGAACTTGACCAGTATGTTCTACGATCATTCAATAAGTTTTATGATCGTCTAAACAGCTTTACGATCGTTTAATTTCCTACATTTGATTTATTCTACGAAATAGATCAATCTAACAAGTTTGATCTTCTAATCTAAGTCCTTTTACGTCGATTTTATTTTAAGAACTTCACAAAAGCTATTGGTTACAAATATACACTATCTCATCATCAAATCAAATATGTATTTGTCCTAACAAAAACAATCATAAAATCATGTTACCTAATATAATTTATTACCATTAATAAATAATATTTTACTACTACTTAGACAATGTAGTTTGAGAAGATTTTTTTTTTCTTCATAATTAAATTTGTTACTATTTTTAAAATGCAAGTGTTATTTTATTTCAATAATAATTATCTTTTTATTTTTATTTTTATTTAAATAATATAATTTTAGAAATTAAAATTAAATAGACAATTCAGTTGGTGCTCGATTTAAGCAATTTATAAAGAATGATTAGTAAACATTCCTAATATTATTCTACGTAATATATAATGTGAGTTTAAGCAAGATATATTATTAGTTTGAGAGGAAAATAATTTTTCAATAAAGATAAGTATAATTTTTATTTTCATATATTTATGATATTAGAAGGAAATAATTTTCTTACGAGAATTGTCTTACCAAATATTAAATTATTGCTATTATTTAAAATATATAAGTATAATAGACAATTTGGTTTGTGCTCTTTTTTTTATGTACGACATTAATAAAAATATAAATATAAATTTAAGAATCAAGAATAAGATCCCAAAACTAATGTAAAAAACTGCCCCCAATAACCATAACATGATAACAAATCGTGTTTTGGTATGAACGTTTTAGAACAATAGTGTATTTTTGTTTATGAAATATTAGATGTGGTAATTTAGAACTTTTTTCTTCTATTTACTTAAACTTCAATTGTAAAAGTATGATTACAACTTTGCTTAATGATTGATAAATTAGGAACATTCTCTTATACCCTTAAGCCATAAAACCAATGATCGACTAAGATAAAATTTAATGGAATACTAGATTCACTATCTAGAATCATCCTCCAAAATAATCTAAAATATTTTCAAAATATGATAATTATATGAGTAAGTCTATAATACTTTATTAGAAACCTTAATATGTAAAATAAGATTTAGGGAATGTCGCTTAATGTAGTCAATTGAGTGCCTTCTACGCGTCAAGTAACTAATAACATGGCGTAATCTTGTTGAAAATGTGTTTTTTATAACACTACACTTAAAAACAATTCAATAAATTTTAACTGTATCTCAACTAGTTTTAGCCGCTTCGTTTTACAAAGCTATTTGTAACGTACCACGTTACAGATAAATGTAATTTGTAACAGTTAGACTACTCGAAAAAAACTACTCCAATTACACTCCATACCACGAAAAGTGACATTTTTCATCCTAATTTCGTTTGTTTATCGCTCCAAATTGTGATCTAAGTAACATAAGTCAAAACTTTCTACATAACCCTTTTCTAAGGAGTTTAAGATTGATTGTGTCAGGCTATAATCATCCCAACACAAGTTCCTAATTGCAACATATTATATTTTACATATTTCTTTTATCAATAATATTAAGGGGCCAAATGCAATTTTAAATACCAAGTCTCAAATAAATGTGTCATTACTCAATTTCTATATTTAGTTCCTGTTTACGTTCAGAAAAAGTTTTATTATAAAATTTACAGATAATAAAAATTAATACTACTTTAGTGACTAAAGTGTAAAGAATGAATAATAAAAATAGATACAAAATCAGAGTATATGATTATTGTTAGTTATAATTATTAAGCTCACCCAACATATGGTATTAATTACATTTTAACACGTCATTTTTTAACTTATTTTTTAATAAAAAATAGATTAATAAGGATTTATACTCCTTTGTATACATGCCCTTTAAGCCCTAAAAATACTAGTAATATAGTATTATACTGAAAAATTATGATGATAAACTAGACTACATTGTATCAATTTATACTAATATTACTAAAAAATAAAAAATATAGATAAAAACAAAAAATTTGATAAATAGAACTCTTTTTGTGGGGACGCATGGAGTATTACAAGTAACACACACAATAATAATGATACATGTACTTGAAACAAAAAATTTGAAATTTTATTTTAGAACCTAGCATTACATTTTTAAGAACCGAGTATCTCAAATGCATTGAAATTCAATATTAGTCAATGATCTAACTTATGAAGCCAGGCAACAACACATTCTTCTAACATATTAGGGAAGAACATATCACATTCTTCTTTATGCCAGAGATCCCAGAGAGAGAGATTTCACACAAATTCAGAAAATTTCATTAAAGCCAGCTGCTCATAAAATGATCCAACAATTCAGCCGATGACAAATAGAAAGACAAATAGCAACACAGTAAAAAATATATGGTATGGGAGATGATATTACACGGGTAAAGGCCCGACTCTATATTTTTAAGCTTTTTCTGTCTTGCTACTTACCAGGCTCAGGAGCGTATACGAAGCGGTATGGAGGAGTTTCAACTCTGTTCTCGACCAGAACCTAAGTTAAGAATCAAAACCATTCGGTATTGTGTGCACCGATGTAAAAAATCTGTTCAGCATCTTTTGGCTTTGCATCTCGTTCAACATTGCTCACACGCCTCACCAACTACTCAAATGTTTATGGATCTTTGAATTGTTTGAGGACCTACCACCTTTGTCCTTGTAAGTATTTCTTTTTGCAAAGGTCTTATGTCCCCCGCGAGCTGCTTGAATGGCCCTCCGTCTCTGCTTGCTCAGGCTCTCCTTAAGTTCAGGATCATCTTGAAGCTCACTTTCTCTGTCATCCTCCTAGAAGAACAAAAGTAACTTAAAGACTTTGCATATAGTTGTTAACTACTTCCTCCATTCCAAAATATAAGATTATTATTGACTTTTAAAGTCAATTTAATAAATTTTCAAACTCAAAAATGAGATGATTCATTAAAAATTATAAAATAATAAATCTTACAATGAGTAGTACTTTTTAAATAGTTTACGATATTCATCATTGTATTGAATAAAATTAAAAGAATTTGATTGAGTTTGAAAATTTATTAAATTAACTTTTAAAAGTCAACAATGATCTTATAATTTAGAATGGAGAGAGTATTAGTACTGTGCCTGGGAGCAACCTTGCAGATAATATGGTCGGAATCCCCAAGCTATGATGTAGGCTAGGATAAGCGCAAAACGTAAACGGTTGATAATTCAAACTTCAAAGAAATATAGGACACAAACATCTTAATGTCTACCTGGTCACTTGCATCTTCAGTCTCATTCCCATTGCCTTGCCTTGCTTCAGTGGATTGTTGATTCTCTTGTACTTCGCGTTGCTCGCCAGATGTCAATGTCTGCTCTTGCTGAAACACATTGACAGATATAATGTTATTACATTTGAAATGCCAGATGCATTATTCATGAGACAAATAAATAAGAACTTTGTAGGATAATGACAATAATAATAACCTCCAGAGATTTTCTAGCGCTAATATATGGAGCATCAACCTTAAACCAATTTCGTCAACCACAAGCTGAGAAGCTAAAGTGATATCCAATTCAACGTATAACCTTTCCTAGACAACAAATCGGTGTATGCACAAAGCAATCTAGGTTAGGCATAGTAAACGAGTTCCAGAGTGGGAGGAAGCCCAATACACCTTTCGGCGCTAATTTTTGTTATTTTTGCCGCACACTTATCTAAAGATAAACAAAAAATTAAGCTTTGTTCTCTAATTAGACTAGGATAGAGAAAGTTAGGGAGGCTATTCTGGGAGCCCTGAGCATTAGATTAGGATCAGGCCTAACATATGATATTTGCATACTAAGCCTATCTATTTAAAGAAGGCAATAGATCAGGTTATGAAAAATGACCTTGAAAAGAAGTCCCTGATGATTACCAGAACTGATTATGCTCGGGATTAATAAGAGAAAGAGATAGAGGAAGACTGGAAGAGAGGATTTGGGGTGGAGAATTCTAAGCAATCACACCAAGCTAGGATCTAACATGGCTCATCCAACTTTTTTATATTGCATTTCCATACCTCACAATGAGGCAATACATCATACATATCAAAGGTAAGAATTGGCGGTGGCAGAGTATTCAAAGATGGATACCGTTTCTTACACCAAGTTTAGAGAAGAGAGAATAATTTATTGATAATAAGATGTTTTAGAATTACATTTAAAGATTACCAACCACAAAGTGGTATTTAAATGTACCCAAAATCCACATCCTTGTAGGAAAAGTTAAGAATTAATTAATACTCCCTATGTTCCAAAATATAGGATCAAGTTTGATTTTTCAAAGTCAATTTGAGATATTTTCAAATTCAAAATTGATGTTTTTAATTTAACTTTAGAAACAATAAATCCTGCAATTAGTAGTACTTATTTAGATATTTTACATTTTTTTCATAATTATATTGTCTAAAACTGAATTAATTCATATCGATTTTGAATTTACAAATATTTCAAAAGGTCATATTGATCCTATATATCGCAGTGGAGGGAGTACTGAACTAGACTATGAAAAACAAATTTGTTTCAAGATTCAACTAATGTACTAAAATAATAAAATTGAAACTACAAATAAAAATTACATAATTTTTTTGTGAAGGATGTAGAGATCTTATTCCACATCCCTAATCTGACTGATGTACCATGCACAAGGCTTCATTCTGTCTGCTAGTAACTTCAAATAATTTTCCTCAAATAGAGTAGTTCTGAGCAATATATAACTTAATGAAAAGCATGTCAGAAAATATTAGTAAGGAAATAGTACCTGCTCCTGCAAGGACATTGAATCAAAATCCTTGCTGTTTGGTTCATTTATTGTGTTGGAGCTATGTTGCTCATCTTCAGTTTCTTCATCATCGGAACCTAGATCTCCTTCATTGAACTGCATCAATTAGCAACGGTTGGGAACTTGGAAGTTTTAATTGCAGTGTTGCAGCAGTGCAGACAAGGCCAATTTCGAAACCGTACTTAAACTTTACAACAATAAGTCGATAACAAAAATAAAATAATAATTCAGTCAATGAATTATAATACCCAAGAATGGTAGTAATTTTAGGGCAAGGGAATCCAAAATCAACAAGCAAAAGATAATCATCGAAACTTTTAGCACATAAGAAGTTCGATGCAGATACACTGACAATCTACTTGTAAATAAAACAAATATAATTGCTGATGTAGAGATACATATATCAAGGAATGTCATTTAGATTGAGGATCTAAAGTGCCCCCTATTCCAAAATACAGCTTTTCCAGAAAAAAAGTATGGACAAATACTAAACTCTCTTTAAAGGTCTTGGACTAATATATTCCAGAAGAGCTCATGGTGGGCGCTGTATTACAACTAAAAGATGACTAAAATCCCTGCAATCAGAATAGTGAGCGAGGCTGACTAACAACTGGGGATAGATCCATTAGAGTCAAGAAGGTTACTTGGGTTCGTACTATCTTGGATTTGCTTGGTTACATTGATGGTTTTGTTGGACTTCTCGCAGCATTTGTTGGAGTGAAAGACTAGAATCATTTAGTTACTTTCAATTTCTTGAGAGAGAATGTTATTTTCGTCTCTTCATCGTATGGGTGCTTTCTGGGGTATAGCAATTATTTATAGGGATTGTTAAGCTATATTTCACTTTTTTGTAATATTTCTCTTTGTTTGAGAGAAGTTAGTGTCCTCTTCTGGTGTACTATTTTTATATAGAAATAAAAAATTATTAGATGAATAGAGAGAATAAAAGCAGAATGGGACAGAGTCCACCACCCGTTCTAAAACAAATGAAAATAAAAAAGAAAAAACTCTAGAAAGACTTCTCTCAAATCTCCAATCTCTAGAAATGTCCTTAACACTGAATTTTATAAAGGGTAGAAAAGAAGGAAAAAGGATTAGTTTAAAAGAGTACCCATGAATCATGATAGAGGCTTATCTCACAGCAAAGCAAAAGATAAACAACTATCTGTAAAACGCCTAGTTTTATGCACGTTCTAGATTCCCCAAAGAACAAAAAATCTTGCATACTTCCAAAGCATTTAAGCATCTTCCCTTCCTCCAAGCTCTAGACCGATTAATAAATAAATCTTCCGCTGAAGCGGGACATTAAATATAGAGTCACAATCCCAAAGCAAAAGGACATTGCAAAAGTAAATGAGTGTATGTTTGTATCAACCCTATATCCTAACTTGATTCGAACCAATGAATCAACTCTTAACTAACAAGTGGAAGTAGTTGAAAAAAGGTGTTAAAACAATGAGTAATAATGATGAATGGTGACTTGTTTAGTGAAGAACAAAGATTATTAGTGCTGAACTAGAATGCAGGGATTCTTCGTAACTCTGATGAACTGGCGTATCCACGCACTGGAGACTCCGATTCTCGGGGTATCTCAGGGATTCTCTCCTCCTTTATAACTTGTGTATTTTGAATTTTCAATGATTATTTTTGTTATTTTTATGACTTCAAAACATTAATGTTGTATTGTTTGTTGGATATTTTTTGTTTTTCTCTTGTAGTATGTATTTGGTTGAATGTTTTATCATATATATAACTAGACACATAAATATTTAATAATAAAATGTATCCCTATATTTTGAGATTTGATGCACCTACATCCCCGTACCAGTATCCGTGTTTCCTAGGTGCTAAATTGATGTTGATCTGTTCTAGAAGAGTAGCTAATCTCAACCAATATATGTGTTGATGAATCAATGAATTCAGTATCCAAACAGTGAGATATTAGAGGAGATTAGGGAGAAATAAAGAAGATTTGATAGAAATAGATAGAAATTGGGGAAGAAGACAGAAAGAGAAGAGAGAGGGAGGAGGGAGGGCGATAGTGAGATAGTGAGAGAGATGACCGAGCCTTAGTCCAAAAATTTGTGGTCATCCCATAAAATTCATGATCTCTCTTTTATACTAAAATAAGGCCTAATGTAACATGCACTACTAACTTACCCTTAGCTAAGACCAAAGGTGATAGCCTAGTGTTAAGGCCTCTCCCTTTCCTGTGCAAAGTCACAAATCTTTGCACAAATTCGAGTTTATCCCTCAACAAAGTCGTCATATTCAGCATGTGCTACATATGAAAGGTAAGTTTCCCAAGGTTCCCCCTAGTCCCTCCTAGCCCCTTCCCCATATTCCCCCCAAGACCCCTAGAATTGAAATGCATCCCTAGAATTGAATTGTAATAATAACATAGGTCCTCAAAAAAAATAATCTTACCCTTAGCTAAAATGCACTCGACTAACTAACAAACCATTGAACTACTAATTCTAGAAACCTCTTAACTAACAAAGAGATCCTGTACTTTATTTTAGTTTACCTGAAGTCCCTTGGGGCTTGGACTAACACTGTATCTGATCATTTCTGCTTACATATGTGACATGACACATATATCAGAAGATACAGTCTCGTGGGTTAAGTACACCTAAGAAAGATCATTAAAACTTATTCTCTGTAAAAACAGAAACCAAATAAATGCCTCAATGATGGCAGAATCTTTGCTTTCCATAGGATGTACTTTCGCTTCTCTAAATAAAATCTTCCATTTATAATTTAAAAATATAAAAAGTGACAGGTTACCCAATTAAATATCCAATAATGACATGTCAGTCAATATGTTACAGGTCAATAAACATATCAGAGCTTTAAATTCTTTTTGTCTTTAAGATACCAAAACACTGGAGTAAAAACCCCATTATTAATCCTACCTTTTCAATATCATCCTGATCCTTTCTAGTGAAACCACTGGCAGCAAGTTCCTTGTCTAGGAAACCAGAAACTTTTGATATAGAATAAAAGCTAGGCCTGCCAGATTCATTTGTGTCTACATCTGAACCATCAGATTCCTCCACGTTTTCTTGGTAAGACAGATTGAACCTGAAATTTGAAATATGAGCAACACTAGAAGGGACCATGTGACAAATTTAAAAACATACTATTTGATGAGGTTGTAAGAAGTAATAGCTACAATATACTTCAATCTCTTGCTAGGGTTCAGAGCAATTTTTAAGGAGTTTCAAAGTTCCACTGGAGGACTCCATTCTAATTTTCATTTCCAATGACCAATTAGGTAATAATCCCGCAACGTTTTGGCAAAGAAAAATTAAAACTTTGAAGAAAGGATAATGGCTTCTTCCGATTTGCATGAACTAGTGGGCCAAGTGGGGATGCTCCCTCCAGCATGAGCAAACCTTTTCGGAACTGGTTAGGAATGGGGCGCCACTATCCCAGCCCGGATCCAGCTAGGTTCTATTGATCATGTCCCCTTCCCAACAGTTGTGCCTTGTCTTGGGGCTATTATATCTTAATAAATTTTAGTGGTCTGCCGGTTTATAAGTTTAGTTTGGAGGTGTTTGGATGATAAAAGTGGCCTTTAAATGGTTAGACTACTAATATCTGCTTACTAAGGTAGAAAAGGAATTTCAATTAAAATTATAAGGTGCTGATTCTCTTGTTTCTACATCACTTTGCATTCTGCTATTATCTATTCCTTCCACATTAATATGGTTTTAAAGGGCCCTCATCAGCGGTCAATATTTGTAAATAAAACAGAAAATAACGAAAAGAAATGCAAATTAAGCATGTCATTGCCAGATTCACAGAAGCAGAGACTGTAATCATAAGCCAAAGCTCAAAAGATCAATTTCAGCCGAGTGATTCTCTATTTTCAGAGTCAAATTTTCAAAATATAAAAAAGGCGGAGTCCCAGAAATTCATATCCTAACCTCTTCCTGAAAAATTTAAAGATACATTCGACATCACGATCAAAGTACCTGAAAAAATGCAAGAGCTTACTGAGAATGAAACAAAAAGAGTGCCAATTATTAGTTATTACAGTGCACCAGTAGGAAAAAGAATTAACCGTCAAGAGCGAGGTAAGTGTGATGAATGTTTGATTTAACTTCATAATGGAAATTTATATACGTACATTTGTGCATTACTATGAGATACTGATACCATTTGTGGGAAATCAATGATAGTGACCTTCTCATCATCGTCAATCTACAATGCAAAGAAAAACCAAAAGTGACTCAAAAGAAAAAAGGTAGTGCAAAGTTAAGTGAGGTAACAGTAAAACTAATAATGGTACAATGAGAAGTGCCTCAAAAACAAACCATAATGTTGAACTCATTGAAGTCGCAATGAATAAGGCCATGCTCAGCCAGACGAACAATAACTCCAACAATTTTTTCAAAAACAGCGTCTGGGTTTTGCAATTGCTTCACCTGCACACTATATGGGACATGTCAATATGCAAAATGTTGCTAGTGTCATTGCTAAAATAAAATTGTAATAAAATATTATATTAAATGTTCAGTTTTGGTTGAGTTAATAATTACTTTCACATTTCTAAAGACTAAATACAACTTTGAATTATTCTAGCTCAATTCCTATATTTCATCAAGGCCGACCAGCATGATTACCTAAAATTACAGATACTCCCTTCGTCTAAAAATGAGAATCTAACTTATTCTTTTTTCCAAATACTAAAGTTAGCATAGGACACACTTGGACATAATTTTTCTCGAAATTATTGCTAATAACAAATTTTAGTCTTTAAAGTTTAACTAAAGGTCGTACGTACCCAGTGGACAAGAAATCCACAAATAGAAGGTTTAGGAGGGTCAAACTTTTAATATTGAAAAGTAAAAGTAAAAAAAATCATCAACAAAAATTCTGTCTAACCCTTTCTTAAACAAACCTTAATATTTTAAGGAAAAAATCACCAAAAAAATACAGTAGACTATATTTTCCAGACAGGGGGGTATATGTAGTGCTTTCTTACCTGCTGTAAACTACAGACTACATTTCAGTTATTCTCACAACTCAAGGTGAATCATTTGCACCTATGTTGTTTTCTGCTCTTTCTCTTCTTGCTTCTAGTTTCTTAGCTGAGAGCTGCTTTTTGAATATCTCATTCATTTACTCATTACAAAAATGGTAGACAACTACAATTTTTGTACAAAACCCTATCTCAAGTTTCTTCCACCAGTTACTTTGGCCAGTTAATCATGTTTCCAACAACATGAAACCCAAGATGCCTTTTTTCAAAAGATAAAAAATGCTTGCACTTTAGTTTAGAAAATTAATGTGTTAATCCGACATTCCAACAATGAGTAATTTTTCATAAGCACATATTTGAACTGAAAAAAAAATACAAAAGGTATCGTATAAAGCAATTTCAAGTGGACACTTACAGTGGATAACCTTGCACAAGTGACATAATCACACAATGCCGATTGCAGTCCACAGCATTTGGAACAGGGAAATCATGTTCTTGCAAAGCCTACTTTGCAAAGATAAAGTGTCGAGTCAAAATCTACAGTCAAAAGAAGCAGTCACAAAATAATCAAGAATGGAAAAGGAAGCAAAAAATTACCTTCATAAAAGCATACTCTTTCAGAGCTGCAAGCCGAGACAAGTAGAGCCAGTTATAGCTACTTCGGTGATTCAAGTAATCACGCTTTGATTTGACTGCCCTAAATGAAATTCTACCCAGTCTATGAAGCTTCATTGCAAATATGGTACCATCTTCATTGGCAACCTCAAAAATATCTAAAATACACGCTTTGTTAGAATTTCCAAACAGTGTAAGGAAAACATGGATTAAACTAAAAAATGCTCCCTCTGTCCCAAAAGAGAATCCATTTGAAAGTCAATTTTTTAAAGAAAAAACTTAAGCTTTTAAATGTATCCTCCATAAACCATATTAAAACGACAACTATCCATAAAGCTGCTCCACCTGGCATTAACTGCTCAAGCTTTCTTTCATGTAGACAAAATGCTGCATAAGAATGTGCAATACAAATGGCAAATTTTGGAACCCATAAAACTCGGCATCTTTAATTTTTTTTAAAGGACTGTTTGGGGACATCTCGCAAAGGGACGCAACTCTTAACTTGGGATAGAGGGAGTAATTGAAAGAAGAAAAGTAATTATTACCGGACTCTTTCCCTACACCAATTTGACGACCCACAGCTGTAAAAATTCCACGGTTAACCAACGTCTTTATCGCAAGAAAATCGTAGCCAAGGTAGGTAAGCCGGAAACCATCATCTACAATACATGAAAGAGAGAGGAAACAGCCAAGTGGGTATTGCAAGGTCTTCAAAAAGATATAAACTAATATATTTAGTTATTTACTAATGAACAACTACATCTATATTGTATGGACACACATGATTAACTCACACTTGGAAGAGTCATGATGCAATAGCTTATGCTTGAGCAAGTTCTTCATCACCTTGTACGTGCCTCCATGTCTATAAAAACACATTATACATATAGAGAGACATCCAAAACATAACAAAACGAATAAGATAGCAGAATAACAAATCAAAGCTGCTTACTTAAGTGAAGCAATGCGTTCAATGAGCTCGGTAGGTACAATTTCGTGCTGCAAAGAGATTAAAATATCTAGAATAAGACACTATATCCTCAAGCCACTATGTTCACATTTTATTTTACAGACACAGAGGAAAAGAGATACATTGCGCATTCCCATTTCGACAGCGGTGAGAACTCTGAAATCATCTTTGGAGAGGTACCTCAAAACGTCCACATCCAGCTTCATTTCCTCTTGCTCTTCTCTTATTATCTTTATAAGTTAATTAAGATAGAGGAGGCATATATTAAGAAAAGAGAAGCACTTACAACATTCAAGAAAAAAACAATTATTACTTATAAATACGCCAGAGGGGGTGCCACTTTTCTAACTGGAACGGTAATTAACAACAACTATAACAGACTTATAAATAATAATAATAATGTTGGGTTCGGGATGCCCGACCCGGATGGTAGTCCCGACCCGGTATGGAGTGTCCGAACTCATTTGAGGATTTTAGTTGGGATAAAGTGATCCAGTTATGGAAATTACTTTCTAACTGGGTGGACTTATGTATTGACTGGAGCATTTATTATGATTTGGTTGATGGAGACATATGCTTTATTCTGTCAAGTGGGACCAGGCGTGATGATGACATAAGGAGGTATATATACAAGGCTTCCCTCTCGGATTCGAAGGTAATGCAAAACTAAACACTAAACTAAAAACCTCCATTGTTATCAAAACCTTGATATAGCCTGTACTAATTCTCACGCCTGAGCTATCCCCCGGTGGCATAACCACCCGGAACTCTGAGTGAGGTATCGTTATTGTGCAAGATTAGCGCATTTTGTAGTGACTGAAGTGAGCAGACGAATCTTGGCGTTAACATTGGCGCTAGAAGGAGGGCTTGAGTGTTAGTTTACAGTCACTGTTAAAACGAGAAATCAGATATGGTGAATACAGCCCATAACGGAGGGGAAGGATCAGCTGGTTCCCATACACCAACTCGTAGGTCGGTCCTTGACCGACTCAGGTCGTCGGCTAGGGAGAGGTTGGGGCCAAGGGCTCGGGCTAGGGCGCCTTTGCAAGTCCAATCTGCCCCGGTTCGTCGTCGTCTGTTTCACACAAACCAGCAGACGCCAGAACCTTCGGCTCATATGACGGCCAACCCAGCTCGAACCCTTGTTCATTCAGGCAGTAATACCGATCATGGAGATAAACGGCAATGGATCCTGACCCATCGAAGGGCAAAGGATCAGGAAGTAATGGAGGCCTTACGCCAACAGCAGCGAGAAATAGCTGAGCATTTGGCCAGGCTGGAAGGACAGGAGGAGGTTTCATCAAGCCGACCCCCTGGCCGACGGAACACTGACAGGAACCAGTTCAGGACTAATCGTTCGGATGGTTCCGAACCAGTTCGGAGCAGGCGTCAGAGCCGCTCCCCAGTTCGGAGCAGGCGTCAGAGCCGCTCCCCAGTTCGGAACAGGCGTCAGAGCCGCTCCCCAGTTCGAAGCAGGCGACAGAGCCGCTCCCCGGTTCGGAGCCGGCGACATAACCGCTCGGAGAATGAGAGCAGGCGAGATAGTCGCTCCCCAATCCGTAGCAGGCATCAAAGCCCTTCGCGCCTGAGGAGCCGGAGTCAGAGCCGCTCCCCTGATCGCAGAAGGCACAGAAGCCGCTCACAGGACCGAAGCAGGCCCAGGAGCCGCACTCCGGATCGGAACAGGCGGGTAAGCCGTTCTCGACATGGTAATATTAATGAGGGAAGGGGATTCGGTTCAGGTGGCAGGCCTCGGTCGCCACCCCGAAGAAGCGAAACCGATCCCGTTGTTATACGATTGGCTGAGTTAGAAGAAAAACTAGCCGCGGTGGTTCAGGCCAGGGAGTCGCCGAACGTAACAAATTCACCTTTCACTAGGGAGATCGAGCAGGTCAAAGCAGACAAGACCAAGAAAATGCCTCCCCTAGACTCTTATGATGGTACTGGCGATCCCTATGATCATACTCACGGCTATAACCAAGTGATGAATTATTATGATCAATCGGATGCCGCCAAGTGCCACATGTTCGTCACTACTCTGAAGCTTGCAGCACGGGAATGGATGGCATCCCTCCCCCCGAACTCTATTGGATCGTGGCAAGACCTAAGTGATAAGTTTCATGCGCGATTTGGGAGCAATAAGAAGAGAGGAAAGCTAACCACCGCTCTGACGCAAGTAAAACAGAGATCGGGTGAAAGCTTGGGTGAGTATGTGAAGAGATTCCGTGATATGGCTGGTACCGTGACTAGTTTGAATGTGCAGCAAGCAGTCGGGTTCTTCACGACTGGTCTGGATGCCACGAAGTCGAAAGACTTGTGGAAAGATCTCATTCTTAATCCACCAACAGATTTAGCTGAAACCTATGGTCGAGCTGAAGGACTTATTACCATAGAAGAAGCCTACAAAAGCTTAAATCCTCAAGCCCGGGATGAGGATAATTCCAAACCGAAAGATAGGAATTATACTCCTCGGCCCGGCGGCCAACCGAAAGGCAACTTCTATGGTGGATCTGGGTCGGGAAATGGCCAGGGAGGGGCTAATTCAGGAGGTGGCAGGCCGCCTTTCCCGAAGAAGAATGTGAATAAGGTATATACCCCTCTCACTAAAGATCGGGCAAGGATTCTTGAAGAGATTAGGAATCAACCCTCATTTGAATCCTGTCCGACCGCAACCCGATCCCACCGGGGCAACCCTGGCCGTTATTGTGAATATCATCAGACGTCCGGTCATGATACGGAGGATTGCTATAACTTGAAGGATTTGATAGAGAAGAAAATCCAAAGTGGTGAACTGGTGCAGTACGTAGTAGGACGGCAAGATTCTACTTCGGAGGGCCGAAGAGGGTCAAACCGAGAAAGACGTCTTGAGGCCCCACCTCCACCGAACCCTCCAAGAAATTGTGTTGATGTCATCACTGGAGGGTCGTTCGGGAAGAAAGTTGGGAAAAAGAGAAGGGGCCTGATGGATGCCGTGTTGTCAGTTTCGGAACGGCCTCCGGTTAGAGATCGCCCATTTCCCAATACGGTGATATCATTTACCGAGGAAGATTACCCCTCGGAACCAATCGATCCCCATGAAGGGGCTCTAGCCATCACAGCCCAGGTCGGATCTATGGATATGAAACGAATAATGATCGATAATGGATCTTCGGTCGACATCTTGTTTACTCATGCTTACAATAGGTTAGACCTGGGGGGAGCGAAGATGGAAGTGGGTCAGGAATCTCCGCTGTATGGCTTCAGCAACGATCCTGTTCGTGTGGCCGGAACCGTGGAGTTACCGGTTATCTTTGGCACGGCACCGAGGCAAGTAGAAGTCACAGTCAGATTCTTCGTGGTCCAGATAGATTCGGCCTACAATGCCATTTTGGGTAGACCCACCTTGGCAGCCCTTCAGGCGGTTACCTCGATAGGTCATTTCAAGATTAAGTTTCCGACCTCGGAGGGGGTCGGCGAGGTAAAGGGTGATCTGGACATGGCACGCAGATGTTATCGGAATTCACTGATATCCTCGGCGGTTGGAGTCAGCAAGCAGAAACAAACAATGGCTATAGAGGTGGAGCCGTTCACTGAGGGAAATTCCGAACCATTAGCGTTGCCCGCCGAAGAGACAGAAGAAGTAGAATTGATTGCCGGAAAGAGTGATAAGCTGATCAAGATAGGTTCGGGGCTGGTGGAGCCATTCCGGACTAATCTAATCGAGCTGCTTCGGGTATATGCGAACATTTTTGCATGGGAGCCTTCTGACATGCCCGGAGTCGATAGGTCGGTGGCAGTTCATAAACTGTGTATTGACCCTTCTAAGAAACCAATCCGTCAGAAAAGAAGGATCTTCGCCCCTGATAGGCAAAAGATCATTGACGATGAGATTACCAAGTTGCTAAAGGCGGATTTCATTTATGAAATTGATTATCCGGAGTGGTTAGCAAATGTGGTATTGGTGCGGAAGCAGAATGGCAAATGGAGAGTCTGCATAGATTACACCGATCTGAATAAGGCGTGTCCGAAGGATTTTTACCCTCTTCCGCACATCGACCAACTGATTGATGCAACTTCAGGGTTCGACATGCTCAGCTTCATGGACGCCTTCTCTGGATATCACCAGATCTCCATGGACAAGAAAGACATGCCGAAGACGGCGTTCATTACGCACCGAGCAATATACGCTTACAAGAAAATGACGTTCGGATTGCTTAATGCGGGAGCTACATATCAGAGAATGATGAACTATGTGTTCGCCAAGTTATTAGGTCGAAGCATGGAGGTATATGTTGATGACATGATTGTCAAAAGCATGGGAGTTCGGAACCACCTGGATGACTTGGAAAGCTGCTTTGAGACAGTTAGAAAGTACAAGCTTCGGTTGAACCCGACTAAGTGTACCTTTGGCCTTGGTTCGGGTAAATTTCTGGGGTATTTGCTCAGCAAGAGGGGGATCGAAGCTAACCCGGAAAAGATTAAAGCCATTTTAGACATGAAGTCTCCCCAATCTTTTAAAGACGTTCAGCGATTGACCGGTAGAATTGCTGCGCTCCGGAGATTCATGTCGAAATCGGCGGAGCGGTGTCTACCCTTCTTTAACACTTTGAAAGGACCAAAGAATGAAAAAACCTTCCAGTGGACTTCTGAGTGTGAAGATGCGTTCCAAGGAATAAAAAGGTATCTCTCCTCAGCTCCGCTTTTGGTAAAACCTCTTCCTTCGGAACCCTTGTACTTGTATCTGGCGGCGAGCTCATTGGCCGTAGGAGCTGTATTAGTTCGGGAAGTAGGGGGCAGGCAATGCCCCGTCTACTACGTCAGCCATGTACTTCGGGATGCCGAAACCAGATACCCCAACTTGGAAAAATTTGCTTATGCGCTCGTGATAGCTAGTAGGAAGCTGAGGCACTATTTCCAAGGAAGATTGACGGTAGTGTATACTGATCAACCTTTGAAGAAAGTCATGAACAAGCCAGATTTGTCGGGACGCCTCTCTGCTTGGGCAATGGAGTTGACTCAGTTCATCATAGAATACCATCCTCGAACCGCCATTAAAGGTCAGGCATTGGCCGACTTCATTGTGGAATGCTCGTTTACCGAACCCGATGCAGATGAAAATACACAGATTGTGAGTTCGGTATCGGCTAATCAGACAGGTCGTACATCATGGACATTGTATGTGGATGGCTCTTCGACTTCGGATGTCAGTGGAGCAGGGGTCATTTTGATTAGCCCGGAGGGATTTAAGGTCCAACAGGCCATTCGCTTTGAATTTAGGGCGACCAATAATGAGGCAGAGTATGAAGCCATCTTGGCCGGATTGCGGTTGGCAAGAAGCTTGGAAGTAAAGCACTTAATCATCTTCAGTGATTCCCAGTTAGTGGTTAAGCAGATATTGGGAGAGTACGAAGCCCGAGGGGATAGGATGACGAAGTACTTGGCCGCAGTTAAAGACCGACTGCATTATTTTGAGTCGTATAGTGTACGAGGAGTTGGTCGGGAAAATAACACCATAGCCGATGCCTTGGCGAAATTGGCCACAACAGAAACTACTTCTTTTAGTGGGTCGGTGTACCTGGAGATTCTGGGCGACTCAAGTATTCGGAGGTCAGAAGTATTCCCAATAGAAAGGATGAACTGTTGGCTCACGCCATATATTTCCTATCTGGCGGATGGCGTCCTCCCTTCGGATCGGTTGGAAGCCAAAAAAGTTAAACATCGAAGTTCGTTCTTCATCTTAATCGATGGAGACTTGTACCGAAGGGGGTTTTCTTCACCGTTGCAGAAGTGTTTGACCCCTTCCGAAGCGGATTACGCACTTCGGGAAGTCCATGAGGGTATATGCGGAGATCATATGGGCGCTAAGGCATTAGCATACAAGATCCTGAGGCAGGGTTATTATTGGCCGACCATCTTCCAAGAATCTAAAGAATATGTTAAGAGGTGTCCTAAGTGCCAGCTGAATGGAACGATCCCTCACCAACCCCCCGAAGAGTTGTATTCAGTCTTATCACCTATTCCGTTTGCTGTGTGGGGGATTGATATTCTGGGACCATTGCCAAAGGCCAAGGGGCAGGTCAGTTTTGTTATTGTGGCAATCGACTATATGACGAAATGGGTAGAAGCCAAACCTCTCAAAGCGATTACAGAGCAGGAATGTCTTAAATTTCTCAAGGAATTTGTTGTATATCGCTTCGGTATTCCAATGGTGATAGTGTCGGATAATGGGAGGCAGTTTGTAGGTGCAAAGTTCGAAGAATTTCTCACAGATCTGGGAATTCAGCACAGGAAAACTTCGGTGGCCCATCCTCAGTCAAACGGCCAGGTAGAAGTCACTAATAGAACTCTTCTCAATGGAATTAAAAGGAGGTTGGATGAAGCCAAAGGAAGATGGCCCGAAGAGTTGCTTAGTGTGTTATGGGCATATCGGACAACAACCCGATCAACGACGGGGGATTCGCCTTTTCGTCTCGCCTACGGGACCGATGCCCTTGTACCTGTTGAGATCGGATCCCCATCTCTTCGGGTCAGTCAATTTAAGGAGTTGTATAATGACGAAGGTCTTCGCCTCAACCTGGATTTGTTAGATGAGGTTAGAGAGTCAGCTTTGATAAAGTTGGCGGCTTATCAGAGGAGGACTGCCAAGCACTACAACAAAGGGGTGAGAATAAGAAGGTTCGAAGTTGGTGATCTGGTGCTTCGAGAGGCTGCAGCATCAACTCCTCAAAATTCAGGCAAGCTTATGCCAAACTGGGAGGGACCATATGAAGTTATTGAAGTACCCAAGCCAGGAACTTACCGGCTTCGGAATATGGATGGTTCGGATATTAAGAATACATGGCATGCTGGGAGACTTAGGAGATATTATCAGTGAGTCATATTCATTTCTTTTTACCGATTATGTAAATATTTATGACTATTGAAATGAAATGATATCGGATTGCATAGATGAAAGATGTTTAAATAATTTCATTAATGTTCGTTGGCGTTACAAGTTGTGCCATTTACATTTGAAAAAGAAAAAGCAAGTAAAATAGTCTTATTGGGTCGGAGGAGACAGTTCTTTGAGTTCTTCTTCATCGTCCGAAGAGTCAAGGATAGAGGTATCCAACCCCGCGGCCGTCATCTTCTCCTTGATCTTCTCTTTATGGCCTTGGTACCCTTCGGAGAACTGCATGATGACCTTATCGGCCAGTTCAGGAGATGCCTTATACTCCTCTATTATTCGGAGCTTGGCTTCTTCGGTCAAGGAAGGCCCCTGGTTCTTTAGTTCGGCGTGCTCTTCTTCCAATGCATTAAGGGTGCGAATCAGGTCGGTCATTTTGGAGTGTGTCTGCTCCATTTGTTCTTCGAGGGCCGTAATAGCCTCCTTCTGGTCGGCGTCGTTCTCTTTCAGCAAGACTCGCTCTTCCATGAGTCGGTCGTTCTGTTTTTCATGCTCCGCAATCTCCGCCTGAAGGATCTCGACCCGATTCCGAAGTTGATAACTCTCCCGACTGGCTTCGGTGAGTTTGTCCTTGGTGCCAGCGTGAAGTTCCCTTTCCTTCTCTAGCTCAGACTTCAGAGTCTGAACATTATCCTTTAGGGCTTCGTTCGCTGCCTCGATTTCCCGGTTCCTTTCTGTTAATTTGAGTAGGGATGGGAGAGATCGGGCGAACACTGCGCTAGACTGTAAAGAATATGTGTTAGTTGGGTAGATCAAGTAGTAAAGTAACTGTCTATAACAATGACGAAAGCAAAATTACCTGGAATTGAAGTCTGATGAAATCTTCAAGGAATAGGTCTAGGCTATGATTTCTGAATCGCTCGTTATCGGCTGGCATAATGAAGCGTTCAAGAAGATCATAGGGAAAGGGGTCAGAGCGGTTTTGGGGCCAAAGAGTTCGGGGTTTGGATTGGTTGCTGGAAGAAGGAGTCGAAGTCCGGGGATCGGGTAAACTGGCTCCACCTGGATGGATTTTGGTCTGATGCGTGGGTGCGGTCGGAAGTGCTGAACTGGTCGAAGGCTCTTTACGAGGCCTTTTTGCCAAAGGCTCCAGTACTTCGTCCTCAGTCTCTTCCTCGTCGATAATTCCCAGCGTAATGGGGTCGGGAATCACCACGGGAGTTTTCAATGGCTTGGGCGGTGCTTTCTTCTTGAGTTGTTTTTTCTTCATCAAGGCCATCTTTTCCGACCTGCTCATCTCCAAAGTGTTCTTCTTGAGGACTTGAGCCATTGGGATGGCTGTTATCGGGCGGGCGGCTATTGGCACTTGATTTAATGGCTCTTCATCTAGAGTCTCTTCGGGATCGACAAGACTTGGTTCGGTAAGTCGGGGTACGGTTCGGCCGACTTCAGTTGGGGCGGTTGGCTTGATGAGAGTCACTGAAATGTGAAGATTGTTAAACGTCAGATCTAGTTAAAAGAAATTATTCGCAAGGAAGTTAAGAATTGAGGTTTTGATTTGGTTCTTACATCCATGGTCGTACAACCAGGTATGGTTGCCGAGGAGCTCGAAGTCCCACTCCTCGTCGGGCATCCTGTTGATGAATTGTTTGAACTCATCCATGCGATCGGCTGGAAACGCCTCGACATTATTAGTGTTTTTGGTGAAGCCGATCCAATCCGATATCAAGCTGGTATCGGGCCCCTTGATGTAGAACCACTGGGAATGCCATCCTTTATTGCTGGTCGGGGTCTTCATAAAAGATCGTTTCTGAGCCCCTTTGACAGGCAGTTTGCTGATCTGCCGAAACCCTGACTCGCGAGATCGGATCACGGTGAACAGGGCGAAGAAAAAATCCAGGGTCGGCTCGACCTGGCAATCATGGCAGAAGGCGATGAAGCATACCAAATGGATGAAAGAATTTGGGACTAGCTGGGCGAGCCCGACCCCGACAACGCTAAGAAATGTGAGCATGAAGGGGTTAAGGGGAAATCTGAGCCCATATTTTAGGGCTTGTATGGATACGGCGGTCCAGCCATTGGGGCGCTGGTACATCCTCTCGTTGAGGTCGGTCGTGCGTACCTGGTATGATATGGGGATCTGGTACAGCTCTCGGATGGCCACGAGATCCTTGGTTTGGACAGAGGATCTGGTATTAATGTGGGTAAAGGACTTATCTGAAGAATATTCCTCTATCATCTTTATGTTCTGGAGTTCGGATTCGGTTTGAGGTGAGGGAGTCGAGAAGGGATTGCTAGGGAAATCTGAGCTGGTGATGGGATCTACAGATGAGGTGCTGATGCCCAAGGTGGGGGAGCTGGTTCCAGCGGCGGTGGTGGTGATGGTGGGGATGACGCTGGTAGTGACTGTGGTGGCTTCTGTTGTTACCGCTATGATGGGGGTTATGATTTCGTTAGCGGTAGAGGCTGAGGCGCTAGTTTTCGAAGGGTTAGAAGAACTTGAGGCGTCGTTGGTTGCCATTGATGAACAGAAGAGCGAAATGCAGGGATCAATTGGTCGCAAGGAGATGGAGGCAGCGATGGAAGTTGCAGAGAAGAAATTGGGGAATTTGAAATTTAGGGATAAAAGTGGCGGTTGATTTTGGAAGGGGTTTGCCTTTATTGGGAACGACCCTTGAGATCCGGTCCATTTTCCCATTAACGGCACTATTTCAATAAATGTGGTGGGACCGTTATTAACACGTGGCGACTGGGGGTCTTAATGGCTGTGATAATTTAAGGCGGTTATATAATAAGGGGGCGTTTGGTTCATTAATTGGAAATCAAGGCTCATTCTTTGTACTCTTTTATTATAATTCCCTTTTATAATTAAAAGAGTAGGGGGCAATGTTGGGTTCGGGATGCCCGACCCGGATGGTAGTCCCGACCCGGTATGGAGTGTCCGAACTCATTTGAGGATTTTAGTTGGGATAAAGTGATCCAGTTATGGAAATTACTTTCTAACTGGGTGGACTTATGTATTGACTGGAGCATTTATTATGATTTGGTTGATGGAGACATATGCTTTATTCTGTCAAGTGGGACCAGGCGTGATGATGACATAAGGAGGTATATATACAAGGCTTCCCTCTCGGATTCGAAGGTAATGCAAAACTAAACACTAAACTAAAAACCTCCATTGTTATCAAAACCTTGATATAGCCTGTACTAATTCTCACGCCTGAGCTATCCCCCGGTGGCATAACCACCCGGAACTCTGAGTGAGGTATCGTTATTGTGCAGGATTAGCGCATTTTGTAGTGACTGAAGTGAGCAGACGAATCTTGGCGTTAACAAATAATAATAATAATAATAATAATAATAATAACCACAGTGTATAGCAAATATCCCCTGTCCCAAAACGGGAGTCTCATTACTTTTTCTGCACCATCTCAAAATGAGTCATCTCCCCAGAAAAGGACTAAAAAGTGAAACGATGCTACCAATTACAGTTTGCCCATACTGAGAAGCCGTTAGCTTCCATTTGATAAATATTTTATCAAAATTGAGTTAGTAGCTTAAATGGAACAATGCTTTTAAAATGGGATTCCAAATTTGAAATCGAGGGAGCATGTCAAAAAATTAAATAATCATCTCCCTACCTAAGAATGAACCAACAAGAAGCCAAATTATAAATGATTATTCACAAAACATAAATTAAGCACTCATGTGACATGTATGTATATGTGTTTGTACATGTCAAATTATTGTTTCAAGCTTTCTACTTAATTTCAAATTCACAAAGTTTCAAACTTTCACCAATACCTCACTGGAAGTATCTGAAAACATGTATAATATATATATATATATATATGTGTGTATTCATGTCGAGAGAGACCAGCGCACAACGGCACAAGAGAGCTGTTAGAGAGAATACCTCAGTAGTGAAGGTTTCCGGCACGGTAGCGGTGAGAATCTCCGGTGGCAACAGGTATGCGGTAGGCTGTGGAAAGTTGCAAGACGAACTAGAGAAGGGAACGTTAGGTTTTGGAAATTGCGAATTTTAAAAATAAATATAAAAATACATATTAAAATATTGTGAACTACTAATTAACAATTACTACTTCCTCATATTTTTCCACCTTTTAGAAATTTCCAAATTATTGACTTACAAAATTAAAATATATTTTTAAATTTGGGAGGGGGTAATAAATAATCTATATAAAGTAAAGATTAGTGTTATGTTAATAAATAAATAAAAAAATTAGTGCAGCGACACCTAGACGTCCAAGACCTTAATAAATATAGTACTTTTTTCTTTTTATGAATAATGTATTCTTTGTTTCAAAATTAGATTAGAGATACTTTTTTTTTTATGATTAAAGTTAGAGATACATTTTTAATTTAAGTTGTAAAGTGATATAAAATTCTTAACATATCATTATTTTTATTCTAATTGATTCAATACAATCGGTCACCACTACTACATTTTAGCCAAATATTAAGAATATATTTTAGAAAATTAATTTTTTTTAATAATTATTTGATATCTATAATTAAGGAAAGGAGAGAATATTTCTTAGTGGAATGCTTACACATTGAAAATCATACTTAATACTCTTTCGTTCCAAATTAGAGATACATTTTCTTTTCTAGTCCGTTCCAAAATTAGAGATACATTTCTATGTTAAGACTATAAAATGATATGATATTCCTAAATTGTCATTACTTTTTCACTATCACTTTTAATATCACACCCCCACAACCGAATTCCTAACTAATACTAAGGTTATATTTGAGAATATAAAATTATATTTAAAAGTCATCGTTTTATAAATATATCTCTAACTTTGGAACAGAGAGATTAGTTAATAGCATGAACAAGTATTTTTTTTTTACTTTTGATACCAAAGAAAATAAAAATAATTAATATTTTAACATACAAAAATAATAGTTGCACAAGTTTTTCATAAATTTCATTTCATGTAAATAGTAAATAAGTCGTCCACTAATACGAAGAAAATATTGTCAAAATATAAATTTTACTTATACAAATGAATCTAATTTTAAAAGTAAGAATACTCAACAAAATTTCAAAAAATCTCAAGTTTTTAAACTCATTTAGCAAACAAGTTTTTAAACATTATAAACCTCGACTTACAAGCTTGCTTCATATATAACCCACGATGAACAACCTTAGAAGTACATGTATTTCTATGTTATTAAAGAAGAAGAAATTTAATCGCTTTCTTAGAATTGTGTTACTACATAACCTATAGCAATAAAATTTATAGGTAAAATAGAAATAGGATAAAAACTGATTATATTTTTCCTCTCGTCTCTATCTTTTCTCTATTTTCTCTATTAAACAAAATTCTCGTTTCTCTCTCCCATTCCCCAACCCCTGGTTTCTCTACAATATTTTTTTACCTATGCACACATAATGTGCGCCAAGAACATGTATAATACGGCCCAAAAATACTAGTTTAATTTAAAATATACTATATGAAAGTCATGCATTGACATAATACATAATTTTGTAACCCCTCCTACAGAGACAGATCCAGCAATCAAATCCAGCAAGGGCAGATTTTGGTCTTAGAGCAAATTTGGCGGGGGTTCAGGGGTTGCGCCTCCGAGCCATTTTTTTTTAGATAATTTTGTGTTTTACGGATATTTGCATATATAAAATATGTATTTGGTTACAATATTATTAATATAACAAGTCAACAACTCATTTGAGATCAATTATTTTATGCAATGTACATAGAATTCTATAATATACAATAATAAATATTCATAAATCGTTACCTAAAATAAAAAAAATTCAAAATAAATAATCAACATATGGATAAAAGATATTAAGACCCATTAAACTAAATTTTACTGAAAACATAATCAACGTATGAACTTATTTTCTTTTAATACATCGAGTTTAACTTTTAATGCATATGTTACTGCTTTGCTTTGTACTTTGTAAAATTAGATTAGCATGAACTTATTTTCTTTTAATACATCGAGTTTAATTTTTTTATTAATATGCCCCCTTGAGTCTAAGAAGTATAAATGTAGAAATTAGAATAGCAACAGAGCAAAGTACTAGCCTACTAGTCTTCCGCCTGGTCATCTGTTGTACAGAGTATTTGTAATTAGATTTAAGAATAAAAAATTTCTTTTTGCTCCCTCTAACTTTACTCCTTCTTCAATCTGCCCCCTTGACTTTGTACTTATTACACTTTTGCCCTGCCCCTTTACCTGTAAAAAAAAAAAAGTTCAGCATAGGCAGGTGCCTATGCTGCCCTGCATACACGTCCGCCACTACCCTCCTATAATTCGAGCAGACGAGAAAAAAGAATTTTGTCAGCCTCATCATATACATATGTAGGGATAAAGACGATACTTCCTTTCCAAATGTCAACGATTAATGAGGTGTGACTAGTAAGATACAAGTTCATAATTAAGGGATTCAGCCACTCTTCATTACACTTTTCACCCAATTTTATTTGTAGAAATCCGAAATTTTGTATTTTATCATCTAACCCTTACAAGAGGGCAAAAGCGTCATTTCACCCTTACGAGAAAGAGTTCAAACAGAAAATTGCAAGGCTCAGAATGAATATATGGTGTTGTCAGGACGACGAGTGATTTCCTAGACTAGCTTCAAACCAATTCAATTTTCTAGACATGAGCCAAAAAGTTCAAGATTTCTTAAAATGGCCCAAACGCCAATTGGATTGGCATCACAAATTTAAAAAGGTTCTTTACAGAAATATACAACAATTAGAAAGTAATTACACTATTAGTGCATCCACAAAATAATTACAAAAAGAACAAAATAATTACAAAAAGAGTACAATAAATTCAAACCATTCACTTTCACATTAATAAAGAAACCTAAAATCAAGGAGAAATAACTACCATAATTAATAATTCAAATTCAAATATTTGGGATCTAACAACAAAAACAAATCCATAATTCAAAATTCAAATCAAAAGGAGGAAAAACACATATTCTCATCATTCTTGTCATCTTCCTCTTTTACTCTTTTATCGCGACCCAACTCCCCTTCTCTCATCTTCCTCTCTTTCGCTCCTCTATTCTTCCGCCGCCGTCGCCTCCAACCCCCACCCTCATCGCCCTTTCCTCCCCTTCCTCATCCTCCTCCGCCGCGAATTTCTGAAAGTACCTGAGTTACTGTTCTAAATTTTTTTTTTACGATTTGGTTATCCACAAAAATTAAAATGGTTACCTTTATATGAAGGTTTGGCTACCAACTGCATCACATTCAAAATTAATTGTTAACCTATAAAAACTGAATTGGTTACCTTGGTGTGAAGGTTTGGCAACCAACTGTATGAAGGCTTGACTACCAACTGCATCACATTCAAAATAAATTTGTAACCTAATAAAATTAAATTGGCTACCTTGGTATGAAGGTTTGGCTACCAAATGCATGAAAAGTTGGCTACCAACTGCATCCCATTCAAAATAAATTGGTAACCTAATAAAACTGAATTGGTTACCTTGATATGAAGGTTTGGCTACCAAATGCATTATTAAAAAAATGCAGGTGTGGAAGTGGATTGGTTACCTTGGTATGAATGTTTGGTTACCTTGGTATGAAGGTTTGTTTACCAATTGCACTATGAAAAAACTACAGGTGTGGAAGTGGTTTGATTACCTTAGTATCAAGGTTTGGTTACCTTAGTATGAATGTTTGGTTACCTTGGTATGAAGGTTTGGTTACCAAGAAGAGGGACGAAATAAACATGGATTTAGCCACCTTCCTTGATCTCCAGCGTGTTTGTCATGGCCATGCTCGCCATGCTTCTTCTTCTTGTCCTTCTTCTGCTTCTTGTCGTGGCACTTGTCGCCGTCGTGCTGATCGGCGCTGCTACCTCCATGGCCGCCGGGGATCTTATCCTTGACTTTGTCGACGATTCCACCGCCTCCATAACCACCTTCCTTGTGATCGTCGTCATGTTGGAAACGTTGTTTCTGATACTTCAGTGAAAAAACAATCATAAGAGCAAATCGTTTCGAGTGGTCAGCAGCAACATAAGACTAGATTGATAGGTAGTCATGATTATTTAATTGTTTTATCCCAGGAAATAAGTTTATGCTTTTTGGTTAAAGTTAATCCATTAAAATAACCAACTAAATTAAAAAGATAAGAATGCACTAATTTTGTAAATAAAATATTGCATATACACTAATTTTGTAAATATTTTATGTATGCACTTTTGTTGTAATTTTTTCTAAAAAAGTATTATAAAGTGTAAATGTCCCAATTTAAAATCACATCCAATGTCAGTTCAATTGGTGTTGGGGTACAGATTAAACCAAATTAAATTAATCACCTTATTAGATTAACTTAAACCAAATTATGTTTTAAATAAATATAAAAAATTAAAAATTATTTTTATATTTTAAATATAAATTTTTTTTAAAAGAATTCTAATTTTTTTAAAACTAAAGTATTTATCTAAAAGAAAAAAAATTAATCCAAACGCCATTTAAAGTGGCGTTGGAACCTTTTTTTAAATATTTGTTTATTAAGTAAATTTGGGGGAAAAAAAGGAAAGACAAAGATGTCAGATAAGTTTTTTGTGAACGCCACTTCAAGTGGCGTTTGAACTATTGTTTTTTTTAATAATTTTATAAAACAAAATTTGGGAAAGGTGTCAAGCTTTTTGTTGAACGCCATTGCAACTAGTGTTGGACTCCTCCATATTTTTTAATTTTTTTTATTAAAGCAAATTTGTTAGACAACTTTTTTTTGTACTTTTTTTTAATTAAAGCGAGAACTTTATTTTTGAACGCTGGTGTTTGAACTTTTTTTTATGTTTTTTTTTTAAAATTTTGTAAAGCAAAATTTGGGTGCCAGTTTTTTTTAAACGCCATTTCAACTGGCGTTTGAAACCTTTTTTTTATTTATTTAATTTTTAAAGCAAATATGGAAAGAAGTTGTCAGGGAGCATTTGTTTATTTGTTTGCACTTTAGAAGAGATATGGCTAACATATTTGCTTTCAATGCTTTCTTTTCCAATAAAGGTAAAGTGCTTCCAATAGTTTTTTTGTCCTTCAGCTATAATCGTTTGTTATTTTACTATTCAATGTGACTGTAATATCAAAAAGTCCAAAATAGGACATCTCCAAAGTACATTGTGTGGAACTATTAAAATCTCTCATTTACCAAACATCACATTTCCATTGGGACTAGTGAAAATTACTACTATAAGACAGTACTTTCCCTTGCTTTTTGACCTACATTTATAATAGAGTATGTCATTGACCAAATATCACACTTTACTAAGTTTGTCATACTTCTCAATATCAATAGCACTTTACGAAATATTTATTAAAAAAATTTTTTTTTTTTAAAAAATTCTTCTAAATTTATTTTTTTCAAACGAGTTTAATTTTTTTAAAAAAAATTTAACCAAAAAAATAAAATAAAAGCAAGATCGGAAGCGGTATAACTATTTTGTACATTGTTTGAGGTTTTAAGTGATTGAGGTATTATTATTAATAATATTTTGTCAAAGTAAAGTCACATGACCTTACATGAAATGACTAGTTGGCAATTGAAATGACTATGAGCTTGAAGGAAATGACTATTGGGTCACAGGAACACTTGGCCATGTTATTTTTCATTTATTTTGATACTTTGTTTCAACTTTAAAAGGAGCAAAGTTCTTCTCACTTTATATCCTATTTTTTAATCTCACTTTCTCTCTTTTACTGCTGCTCTTTCATCCTACTTAACCAGCATCTTTTAAACAATCTCACTTTCTCCTCTCTGCTTGTTTTTTTTCTTCTTACTTGCAAATAGGCTTATGGCTGATAGCGACTGGATTCACCCAGGTCCTATTGATGGATCATTATTAACTCTTCAGTCTTCTCATCGATACAGCCTAAACACACTGAGGGATGATCAATTTGTTTGACAACCATATACAGAAGATGTGATGAATTTGTTGCCAACATATTGTAGTACCGGTCAGGGTCTTTGGCATGTTAAATGTCCACTGATATGTTTTGATGTGGTGGAATGACATTATGCCGACAGAGTGCTCCGACAGTTTGGTATACGACAGTTCATACCTCGAGTGCTAGAAATTCATAGATATCTTGTTAACATTACTGGTCGCTCGCATAAAAACTCGGAGGCACAACACCGCTACTACATAACGTTGTGGGTACTAGGGAAACTCTTGTGGTTACTGGAGAGGATACAGATGGGCATACAGAGTGTGACCCTGATTACATGCCTTGGTATCGAAGCGTTACACGACGTTAGATTTTAAATCCTAGGCTGGTTGAGCAGACGACGAGGGAGTTCGAGGGGACACATGGAGTTACAACTTATTTGGTATCTTAGAAGATAATTAATTCATTGTTACACTGTTATTTTTTAAATGATGATTATTATTATCATTGATACATATAACATTTTACCTATAACATGACATATTCTACGTATATTATCTTATAGGTTGAGAATCTTGCACGTGTATACCATACATTGGTAGAGGGATACAACTGCGTAAACGAAAATGATAACGCATTTCTTCATATTATTGAAGGTATGAGGATATGTACTAAGACCTGTGATAACCCAAAAATTTATGAGACTTATAAATAAGATCTTGAATAAATAAATAGAGGAGTAGAAGGAATAGAGATGACTATGCCTTAATTTCGAGGACGAAATTCTTAGAAGAATGAGCGAATGTAATATCCTAGATATTTTAAAATTTTGAAATAAGAATTTAAATAATAAAATTCTTATTAAAAGATAAAGTAGATTTGGATACATATATATATATATATGTATTTCATATAATGTGAAGTATGTGATTTTGCGTAATGGACTAAATGTGTGTATATATAGATGTGAAATATATACATATATTGGAAAAAATAGATTTAATATTTAATTAAATCATTAAAAAAAATGGATGGAATTTAATTAATTTATATTAATTAATTGAGATTAGGTGAAAAATTATATTATGAAATAATATAATTTGAATATTTAGTCTTGAACGGTAATAGATTTATTATGAATTTCATAAATGAGTTTATTAATTCACTTACATAAAAGAGTGAATTAATGTATGTACTTTATTTTATTAAAATGAGGTAGTAAAATTAAACTCTTTGTTTTAATATATTACAAACAAATGTAATATATTTATGAAATGATTTAATATATTATATATGAATGTAATATATTTGTGTAATGGCTTAATATATATATTTTTCCCAACAAATATAAATTTAAATATGTAATGAGTTAATTAATTCACTAATTGAAAAGTCATCGATTAATATATTGATTAATTGAATAAAGAAAGTTATTTTCTTTTATTTAAGTTATTGATGAGAATTATGAATAATGATATAATATTATATATCATATGGAGGTGAATTACAAGTATGGGGTAAAGGACCAATATTTATTAAATAAATATTGGAGGTCAAATTAGCAAATTAAATTTATATTTAATTTACGGCTAAATATATTAATTTAATAAATGATTACATAAATTGTTTGAAACAATTTATAGATGGAAGGATATGGTTAAAATTTAATTATACAATAGTGATTGTATAAATTAAATGAGTTAATTAAAATAACTAATGGAATAAATATTAATTATTTAAGTAGTTATTTCGTTGCATAAAAAGTGTTAAATCAAATTATGGAGTTAACCCATAATTAGTGAAATGAATTTATACATAGTTATAAATGTATAGATTAATAGAATATGTTATTATAAACAATACATATATTGAAACAAATAAAATTATTCATATTAGTAATTATATGAATTAATGAGTATAATTATATTTCATGTGGTAGTATGTAATATGTATATATATATATGTATATATATATATATACACGGATGTATATGTATATGGGTAGTGTATATAAGTGTGCATATATATACAAGTAACAAATGAAAGAGTGGTAGGAATTAATACATCATTTCGGCAGCCTTATGGGAAGAAATGATAAGTGTTTTCACAAGCCAAGAGATATAACCCAAGTGTAGATTAAAGTGGGGACCACAAGTATCTTACTAATATATTTATATTTATACATAAACCTTTTCAGTAGCCTTATGTGACTTAATAAGAAGTGAATTCATAAACTATTGTTGGTTTTCATTGTGCAAGTGGGTAAGCCAATTCGGCAGTCCCAATGTGAAAAATGAAGAAGTGACTACTTAAGCCAATGAGATGGAAGTTACATATATATATATATATATATATATATATATATGCTAAGGCTATATGTATTTATTAATTACAAGAGAAATAAAGAAAATTTTGTAGCCTAATGTTATAAATTAGGTATTGGAATTAAATAACCTAAAGGGTTATTTTTATTTAGTGGTCTTAGTATTTTAATTATATACTAGTGACCAAATTTAAGAGATTTATTTTATTATATCAATGTATTAAATTTTTGTGTGAATATGTGTTATGTGAATTAAATAAGTTAATTAATTTATTTAATTTAAGTGACTATGAAATAAAAAGGAAAGCCAAGAAATAGGTATATTATCATATTTGTCAATGATAATAAATATGTAGGAAAGATATGTGAATAAATAAATGTATATCTAATAAATATGTGTAGACACCCAAATTTTGCGTTTCCTATACTAACCTTGACAGGAGGGCAAATTCGTCAATTAGCCCAGCCTACGAGACGGAAGGCGGACATAAGTGCGAACACTCAAAGCCACCACGACGACTTGCGATCAAGGCTGACACGACGACGGGCGAAACAAGCACCCATGAATGATGTGACACTTTTCCCAGCGGTTCCCGGACTGCAAAATACATGCCTTTAAGCGAAAATCAGCGATACGACACGAGAATCAAGGTACGACTCGAAAATCGAGAAAATCAACCCACCCAGCCGCGGATTAATCTGCGGCCAAACGATTAAAATAATGGTAGTGCGCGGCGGACGGCTGAAGTGCGCAGCGGGCGCGGGGAAACCGAGGCCAGCCGCAGATCAATCTGTGGCTGCCTAGGGCAACCCCTTATCAGGTCAGTTTTCATCCAGAAACAAGAAGAGAAGGAGGCGGCAGCAGCTCGAAAAAGGAAGAAGAAAACAACAGAAAAGAGGAGGAAATCAAGAGAGAAAAGAGAGAAAATAGTGAGGAATTGTATCCATTTTGTGAGATTATACATCATATATTTTCTACTCTACTCAATATACAAGTTCATACATATTGTGAGGATCATTTGCAAGGTGAAAAACCCTTTGTTATAGCATTTTGTTATACCATTTTTGTTAAGCTTTTTGTCATCCGAATTATATTAAATGTAGTTATTCTTGTATATTGTTGTGAATCCATGGATTGAGGGCTATTAGTGAGGGTTCCAAATGGAACAAAATTCCTCCTAATGGCCCGATGATATCCATTTGGTGAATTTTTAGCTCGTTGTAATGATGTATCGTGCATAGATTGTTTAGATTGCTATTTTAGGATCTTGTGGGTGTGTAGCGGTTTTGGATGTGAGCCTAGGAGCGCGACCCCGTGGTCCAAATCCGATGATGGACATCTTTTGATATATGTAGTAGGAGCGATGTAGTCTTCATTGTAAAAATGTAATCGTCGGGCCTTAAAACGACGCCAAGGCGAGAATCGTGTTTAAGGCCCCGTCATAGTGAAAGTATGCGATTGTGGGCGTTCGGGGTTATTTTGATGGCTTACATGCCCATGAGTAGCCCCAACGCATTTTAATGCTTGATTTGATTTATGAGACGAAATTGATTTCAAAGCTAAACGATAAGATTTTCATAAAATCAATCGAACTAGGTTATTAGAATCACGAGGCTAAAATTTGGAAATGCTAATGGATGTCGATTCTTATTTAACGAGAAGACTAAAGGAAAAATCGTTTTCAAACATCACAAAAATGATTTTATAGAAATAAGTAACGTTTTATTAAATCTTTGTGCATAGGGTTAAAGAGATCCTAGAAGTTGCCCACCGTGCTATTTACGAAAGCAACGTATAGATCTCGATTCCTATTTTGACGAAGGTTTAGAAAACTCTTGTTTTTGCCAAAACGACACCTAATGAAAATCTCATAAGTTTTTGACAATTAAAATCAAACATTTCTCATAAAGCTTTCTCGTTAAGCCAAATGACATTCTAAAGCATTCTCAAAAGAAAGCACGACTTTTCATCAAAACCCAAATGGTTTCTTCATGCAAACTCACCACGACATTCACATAGGCACACACACACGCGCACATACACACACACATTCAAGAATTAAAGGATAGGAAAAGCATCAAGATTGCGGTAACCGTGTTTCACGGAAGTCGGGGGGTGCTTAACACCTTCCCCTCGCTTAAGCAAGCTCCCGAACTCTATGAATCTCGGTTCGCAGACCAATTAAGTCGGAGTCACACATGAGCCAGCGATTTACGAAAAGTGAAACTCGGATGAGTTGGTACATCCATTTCAAATATACCAACTAGCGACTCTAGTTAATTGGCTCATCATAAAAAAACGATCTTTCAAAACCCCGTCGACATTTATGCCGACCTTTTCCCCAAAATCATCTAATGAAAAGGCTAAAATTGGAAAGGGTAATAATCACTAAAGGAGCGACAATTCCCGGCGTCGACAATATGTATATATGTTTATTTATTAAGAAAAGAAAAACTTATAATTTAATATTATATATAGTGTAAACTAAATAACCTAAGGGTTATAGAAATGAAGGTATACTAGTATGCAATTAAATACTATTACACTAACCCTAGAGATTTAATTAATATATCTCAATGAATTAATTTCATAACTTGATTAAAGCAAGTCTAATTGGGTTATGAAAACAAAGTAGGATTATTGATGTAATGAAAATATATTATAGTCCAATTAATAAATTATTAGTGGACTAGTTCAATTGATTTAATTATCAATCCCACTTAATTAAATTATAGTGGACTTGAATTATTAATATGTAAATTGAAGAAATTTGCATTTGAGATTTAAGTAACCATTATTTTGGGAGCCCAATAATTTATTAAACTAGTGGCCCAATAGTGGTAGTAATTAAAATTTAATTTCAAGTGACTCAAACTATTAAGTTCCAAGCCCAAATGAAATTAATTAAAGGCCCAATCTTCAACCCAAGCAAGGAGGGACCTTCTAGTCATTTGATAAGCTAATAAAATAATAAAAAGAAAATCAAAATTTGGCATTTTGGAGAGCAAGTATTCGAATGGAAGGAGGGAGGATTTTAGCATGTGATGTAATGATTACACTATCTTATCCTTATCCCTCCATGCTAGGTGTCATCCATTGATTGGACCATTTGTTGAGTGTAATCTAAAAAGATAAGATTTGGTAAAGGAAGTATACTTACTAATGATAGCAAAATGAATAGATACAATTTATATATCTATAGGTGATGTAAGTAATCATACCTTTTGATTAGTCTTGTTATTTTAATTTTTTCTCTCATCATAATACTTCCATTTAGCTAACCAAAGAAAGAAGTAATATAGAGAGAGAAGAGGGGGTTTCGGCAGCCACATAGAGAGGAGAGTAGAGAGAAAATTCCATGAAAATGGAAGAGGAAGAAGAAGAAAAGGAAATTAAAGCAAAGCTATAAAAAAAATGTTTACCTTAAACTAGTTTATTTCCTTTTTATTTAGTCTATTTTGATGGGATGAAGATCTAAGGTTTCAAAACTTGAAAACCTTAGATCTACATGTTATTAAGTGTGTTATGTGTAGATATATCATTTGTGATTTTCAAAAGTTAGATTGAAAGTAAGAAAATGGAAACTATGTTTTGAAAAGTTAGAAAACCCTAACTTTTTTATACTTTGTATGCTTATAACTTGAGATCTATAAACTCTTTTTGCGATCCGTCAAAGAGAGGTACTAGATATATAAGTTAACTACTAAACCCAAGTGGTAGAACTCAAAAATAATGAGTACAAAATCCGTAGGATCTGTGTTAGTCAAAACTGTCCAGATTTTTCAAGAAAAGGAAATCAAAGTTGCTGACCACCTGATTTAAGGGGCTGTTTCGTCAACGTTTTATACTCTAAAAATTCCAGGAAAATTTGGTGTGATAATATGGGAAGTTATGTGTGTCCTGTAAAAATTTGAAAAGTTTTGACCATGTAGGGTGAAAGTTATGGATTTTATTGTGAGGGACTATTTTCAAAAATACACCCGAATAACTCTCTGTGATTAACTTTAAACATTATGAAATTTTTACTGAAAGTATATATATATAACAGGAACATACCCTGAAAGTTTTAGAATTTTTGAGCAAAGTTTCGAATTATGATAAATGTAACGAGATTTGGCTGTTTTGGACTATTGAAAAATAGTAAATGATTTTCAAAAATTCCAAGAAAAATATATGTTGATGAGGATGATATATTCTGTCAAATCCCAGAAAAAAATATTTTTGGAACTGATTTGGTATTTTTCATGGAAATGATCTAGTTATGGATAAATGAATTATATTAATTATGTGATGTTGAAAATTTGGAAAATAGGATTTTATGGCTTGAAAACCCTATATAGGGTATATGCAGATTTTGAAGGGTATTTTATTCAATGTTGATGAAATATTATGGGTGTGATATTTTTAAGGTGATTAAACGGATTAATTAGTAAAGTGTAAACAATTAGAATAAATTGTATATTGGGTTAATAAATGACTAAAATATTATAAAGATATTAATAATATTAGATTATGATATTATTAAGTGATTAATAACATTTAGAATAAAGTGTTATTAAATCATTGGTTGAAATATGTTAATTACTCATTAATGATAATTAGTATGTGATCGAATATTATTATATATCAATAATATTAAGTGAGCGTTTAAACAAGGCGTTAAGATTTGAGTTAGACATTCGATAGGCTATATTGAATAGTTTGATGAATTGGAAATTCAATATGTTATAAAGGGTTATATAATTAACCTTAATCAATTATAGGGAATGAGAGACTCTCAATATAGAGTCATGACAAGCTTTAAACACCTAACCGACTGTTAAGTACCGACTAAAATAGAATGTAATGAGACGTGAAAGGAAGTGTAACACGAATAAGTTGAATGGACAATATTAAGTCCTAGAAAGCTTTACACACTTAAAGAATTAATAAGTGTCGATTAAAAAGAATGGTTAAAAGAAGTATAGAGTATAGTTAGCATAAGCAATAGTTAAGGATTGTTACGTGGCTAATTGTTGTGTCCTTGTACACCTAAATTGTGTAGGATACTGGAAGGATGAGCTACCATAGCTTTGCGTGGAGTGCTTTAAGGCAAGTTTTTTCAGTAACTTGCTCCTATGTGTTAATATGTATATATTTATGCATAAGACAATGAATGAGAACTGTTGTTCTGTGTAATCAAGTTGATGTTAATTGCTATGTGATGCGAATATGCTATGTGAAGCATGAAATGTGGATGCATATTGAATTGCACATCATGAAAGTATGGAACATAAGTAGATGCATGACATGAGATTTATTATGTATGCATGAAATGCATGTATGTATGCTATATGAAGCATGAAAGGTGTAGACTGTTAGACTTGCTGAGCCGTAGTGCTCAACCTTGCAAACAATTTTGCAGATAAACATGGAATTAGCAGACGGCCACGGTATTGAAGATTTAAGCACAGTGCGATTATAAGGCACGTTATTTTAGTAAATGGCACAGGGCCAATGTCATTGATTGATATGTATAATAAGTGAGTTATCTGAGTTTTATATATATACTCCTTAAGTCAAGGTTGAATTTATGTATTCATTTAATTATGAGCTGTAGCTTTACAATGATCTTGTAAAGGTAAGAGATTTTAGGTTTCAAATTCGAGAACCGAATGAAGTTTTAAATAATTAAGTTCTAATATCTATATTGATATTTATTGTATGAACATGAAGATTAAAGATGAATCACAATTTAGATTCAATATATGTAAGTTAAGGTTAAAGACCTTGGGATCGGTAGCAGAGTTTATTGTATAAACAATATATGTTTATATCTTCCGCAATAGTTGTAAATATGATGTATCGTGACGTACCGGACCCGGGTTGAAGGTAAACCGGGATTCGGGGACGTTACAAGACCTTTACTGATGTAGGCCAGTCACACTTGTTAGATCATCAACCAGCCAATCCCATCGCACAATCAAGGAAACTTCGGACACGCGGATGTGGTAGTCGACATATGGATACATCCTCAACACCAGTTTACACTGAACACCAGTTTAGAGGTCATGAGGACATTCCGTCAACATCTCAGCCACACAACATCCCGTCTACATCTCGGACGCTCCAAGATGATGTAGAGACAATTGATATGGACTATGATCCATCTCAATTTTGTACTCCACATCATTTGGTATATACACAGCCATTCCCTAGTCCACTTTCATCGCGTGGTGGAGTAACATCTTCATATCAAGTTTTCCCCTCCATGTCACAATTTTCATCTTTTCAGCCATCAGCAATACATGACAAGTCGACATTGCCAACACCTCCACCTGCACATATTCGGGAACCACATAGAGGACCTCCGAGAGAGGCTAGAGATAAAGGGAGACCATGTGGCACACATGACCGAGTGCATAGATAGATTAGTTTAGATTTTCTTGGGCCTATCTTATTGAGTTGTATTTAGTATTGAAATTGTAAGTATATATGTTAATGTTTTATTTTTTAAACAGTTTGAACTATTAAAATTACAAAAAAAATTATAAAAATTAAAACGCAAAAAAAAAAGTTCCAAGGATTCTTCGAAAAATTCCATTGAACTTTCAGATTGGCGTTAAATAAAAAAAAAGGTTGCAAGGATAATTTTTTTTAAAATCATTTCATTTTAAAAAAAATAGGATAATTTTTTTTATAAAAAATTCTTTTATTTAAAAAAATAATTTGGTTTAATTTAATTAAGGTAATCCTAATCCAACGCCATTGGAACCTATTTTTTAATTTTTTTTATAATTTTTTTATTAAGCAAATTTGAAAAAAATAAAAAATAAAATAAAAGGCAAAGTTGTGAGAGGTTTGTAAAAAAGTTTAAGATTTCAAATAAAGATATTATAGCAATATAAAAACCATTGAAATATTAATAGAGGCGTTTTAACCAAATTATTTTTTAAATAAATAATTTTTTTTAAATGTATCTTATTTTTTTAAAAAAACGAATTTATTTTTGGAAAAGGGAAAAAACTGATCCAACGCTAAACGCCAATTGAATTGGCGTTGGTTGGAATCAAATAAGGAAGATGTCAGGGGTGGGAGAGAGAATGTCAATTTTTTTTATTAAGCACAAAAAGGAAAGAAGATGTCAAAGAGAGAGAGAGAATGTTATGTTTTTTTTATTAAGCAAAAGAAGGAAAGAAGATTGTCGACGCTGATTTTTCGTCTTTTCCAATTTTAGCCTTTTGATTAAATGATTTTTTGGAAAAAGGTCGGCATTGATGTCGACGGGGTTTTGAAAGATCATTTTTTATGATGAGCCAATTAACCAGAGTCGCCAGTTGGTATATTTGAAATGGATGTACTAACTCATCCGAGTTTTCATTTTTTATAAATCGATGGCTCATATGTGACTCCGAATTAATTGGTCTGCGAACCGAGATTCATAGAGTTCGGGGGCTTGCTTAAGCGAGGGGAAGGTGTTAGGCACCCCTCGACTTCTGTGAAACACGGTTACCGCAATCTCGATACCTTCCTATCCTTTAATTCATGAAATGTGTATATGTGCGCGTGTGTGTGTGCCTATGTGAATATTGTGGTGAGTTTGTATGAAAGAATCATTTGGGATTTTTATGGAAAGTCGTGTTTTGGGAGTGCTTTAGAATGTCCTTCGGCTTATACGAGAAAGCTTTATGAGAAAGGTTTGATTTTAATTGTCAAAACTATGATATTTTCATTAGGTGTCGTTTTGGCAAAAACAAGAGTTTTCTAAACCTTCGTCAAAATAGGAATCGAGATCTATACGTCACTTTCGTAGATGACGGGCAACTTCTAGGATCTCTTTAACCCTATGCACAAAGGTTTAATAAAACGTTTAGTTTATTCATAAAAAACCATTTTTTGGTGATGTTTGAAAACGATTTTTTAACCTTCTCGTTTGAATAGGAATCGACATTCATTAGCACTTCCAATTTTAAGCCTCGTGAAGCTAATAACCTAGTTTGATTTATTTTAATGAAAAACCTTCATCGTTTAATCTTTGAAATCATTTTTTCGTGTCACAAAATCCAATCAAGCATAACCACGCGTCGGGGCTATTCATGGGCATGTAAACCATCAAAATAACCCCAAACGCCTACAATCACAAGTTTCACTATTTCGAGGCTTTAAACCCGACCTCCGACTTGGTATCGTTTTAAGGCCCGACGATTACATATTTACAATGACGAATGCATCTACCCGATTACATACATCCAAAAATGTCTATCATCGAATTTGGACCACGGGTTCGCGTTCCTAGGCTCACATCCGAACTTGTTGCACAACCGCAAAATGGATACAACGTAAATAAACAACCGTGGGATGCCTAATGCTCTAGGATATCTTACAATAACAATTGAAATACACTACGAATGACCCATTACCGTAATAGCTAAAATTTGCACGAAACGGACATCATCGGGCTATTAGGGGGAATTTCATTCCGATGAAACCCTCACTAATAGTCCCTAATCCATGGTTTCACAATAACATGTAAGAAAGCTACATTCAAGATAATTCGGATGACACAAAGCTTGGCAAAAATGGTATAACAAAATGCTAAAACAAAGGATTGTTCACCTTGTAAATGATCCCCACAATATGTATGAATTTGTGTATTGAGTAGAGTAGAAAATATGAGGTGTAACCTCACAAAATGGGTATAATTTCTCACTATTTCTCACTCTTTTCTCTCTTAATTTTTGTTGTTTTCTTGCTGTTTTTCTCCTTCTCCCGAACTGCTGCTGCTGCTGGATTCTTCCCCCTGTTTCTGTATGCAAAATGGCCTGATAAGGCACTGCCAAGGGCAGCCGCAGATTGATCTGCGATTGGCCCTTGGTTCTCCCCCAGCCGTGCTCGAGTCCCGTGTCGTCTCGAGTTCCGTCCTTGGCCGCAGATTGATCTGCGGCTGACTATGCTGATTTTCTCGTTTTCCGTACTTCGTCTCGATTTTCGTGCCGTACCGTTGGTTTCCGCTGAAGGGCTTGCATTTTGCAGTCCGGAAACCGCCGGGAAACGTGCCATGTCATCCGGGTAAGCGCAGTGATCAGTAACCGACTCCCGACATTCGCTTGTGGTCGTGTCGGCTTCGATCTCGCCCCGTAGTGGTGGCTTTGAGTGTTCGTCTTTATGTCCACCTTTTATTCTCGTGTGCCGGGTCAATTGACGATTTTGCCCTCCTGTCAGGGTTAGTATAGGAAGTGCAGAATTTGGTTGTCTACAAAGATGTGGAGAGAATGTTATGTTTGGATTATTATTTTTAAAAAATAATTTCATTTTAGAAAAACATAATTTTATTTTTAAACTAAAGTATTATTATTTTTTGAAATGAGAGATTGATAGATTTCTTAGAATGACAGATTTTGAAATTACATTGAACTTTTAGATTGACGTTAAATAAAAAAAAAGGTTCCAAAAGTCTCAAATCGTTGTTCCAAATTTGCTATATATAAAAAATGGTCCAAACGCCACTTCAAGTAGCGTTCAAATTAAAAAAGAAGAAGAAGGAAACGCCACTTCAAGTGGCGTTCAAAAAACCGACATGTTTACTTTATAAAAAAAAATAAATTCAAACGCCACTTGAAGTGGCGTTCAAAAAAATACTTGTGACGCCTACTCACCATTAGCTTTAACTAAAACCAAAATAAAAAATAAAAAAATAAAAAAATCGAACGCCACTTCAGGTGGTGTTCGAAACAAATGTCTTTGACAACTTTGCCTTTTAACTTTTTTTTTTCAAATTTTCTTAATAAAAAAATTATAAAAAAAAAAATTAAAAATAGGTTCTAACGCCACTTCAAGTGACGTTTGGATTAATTTTTTTTAAAGAATTTTTATTAAAAAAAATTATCCTATTTTTTTTATAAAAATTCTTTTATTTAAAAAATAATTTGATTTAAGTTAATCAAATAATTTAATTAAGATAATCCTACTCCAACGCCATTTCAACTGGCGTTGGATTTGAATTTCATATTTAACGCCACTTAGATTGGCTTTTGGCCTATTGATGAGTGTATTTTATACACACAATTTGGATACTTTTGGCCTTGATAATTTGCAAGTCTTTATGTATTTTATGTGATTTTTATGTATTTTTATCTTATTTCTACATAAATTAGTTTTTAGTTATTTTTACATGTTTTATGTTGCTTTGATGCATTTTCATTATGTTTGTAGGAATTGAAATAAAGACCGCTCGGATCGTTGTTTGTATTGACTCAATGTCCGTGCCTGGACGTCTGTGCCCGAATGGTAGTATGATGGAAATTTGTGCTTGGCGACGCTCGGTGCTTAATTTGACAACATTTGGTAGTTGGGCGTGCACGGCGTCGGAAAGCGTGCACGGCGTGCGGCGTCGGCCAAGCCACGAGGGCAAGCCCGTGCTTAGATATCATTGCCCGAATGATAACACGGTGAAAATTTATGTTTAGCGATGCTCGGGGCTTAATTTGATGACATTTGGAAGTTGGGCGTGCACGACGTTGGAAAGCGTGCACGGCGTGCGGCGTCGACCAAGCCGCGGGCACGGCGTGCGGCAGACGGGGCGCCAGCGTGCGGCCCAGGCGCTGGGCGCGGGCGCATGGGCGCGGCGTGCGGGCGTGTTGGCGCGCTGGGCGTGCGGGCGTGTTGGCGCGCTGGGCGTGCGGGAGTGTGCGGCGGGCGCTGGGCGCTGGGAGCCGGGCGCATGGGTGCGGCGTGCGGGCGCGCGGCGTGGGTGTGCGGCGTTGGGCGCGTGCGGGGCCTCGGCAGCGGGCGTGGGCGTGCGGCCAGCGTGCGGCCCAGGCGCTGGGCGCGGGCGCGCGCGCTGGCTTGCGGGCGCGCCAACGCCGTGCTGAGTGCGATTTGACACAGTTTTAGTGCGATCTGAGTTCATTTTGTCCGATTTTGGCTAGGGTTTCTTGATGGAGGCTATATATAATCTCTTCTAAGCTTCATATCAGATAACGAGGGATTGGGAGGCTAGACTAAAATATCAAAATAGAGAGCAAAGGTGCTGCAATACAAGGAAAACTCAGCCAAAGCCAAAGAACTAAGAAGGAAAGCCTTGTCAAAGAGACATCTAGAGAGAGGGAGGCTACAAAATACATCAACCAACAGAGCTCAAGGCTGGAAATCAAGCTGAATCAAGCCAAAAGCCAAGGAACTCAGTCAAGAAGAATTGCAAAGCTAAGGAGGAGAGCTATAAACCTACAGCAACCAAAGGAACACCAGCTGAATAGCTTTAAAAGTGGTTTCATTTCTAGTTTTCCATCTCCTTTGTAATTCGAATTTGACAATGTATCAATTGAAAATGATGTTTATTGTAGCTATCATGAACTAACCTTCTATTCTAAGATTGCAATGGAACCCAACACTTAATTTGAATTGAATTCTCTCTCTATTGATTTTAGTTATGCATTTGTGAATTGATTGTCATAACCTTTGCTTCTAGATTAATTGTTTGGCCCGTAATTACCGTGGGAACCTATATGAACTTGACGAACGGATTATAGGTTGAGACCTAGTTATGATAACATGCGAGAGTATAGATTGTTGTGGGTTATTAATCGGATTAAGTGACGTGTGTCTTATTAATTATCTGCAATAATAGGTATCTTGATAGTAGTTGGGATAGATATATACCTAATTACCGCATGCAACCTATTGAGAATCTAGTCTTAATGACTTCCGAGGTGAAAGTTGGTAATGGAAGGGAGGATTAATTAGATTTGGTGACACGTGTCTATAAATCATTCCTGAAATTAGTCTCTTGATAGTGTATAGGATAGACATATACCTATGCACCGCTTAGGAAAATTCGTGATTGACCATCGACAGAGGCTCTTATGTAGTTTTGATTTCCCGGTTGTCAATTCGTATGCTATAATTGATTGAAAAGAGAGAGTTAGGAGATTCAAATGACGTGTTGGGGGAAATTGTAATCTTAGACCTTCCTATCTTGATATTTTGCCGCATTTTATTCATTGCTCGACTTGTGAACTCAAACAATCAACAAACAATCAAACCTTTATCGTTTAAATTAGATCAAATTGATATACAATTGATATTTGGTTATTATTTGTCACAATTCCCTGTGGGTTCGACTCATATGTTATCATATATTACTTGTGGACCGTGTATACTTGCATGTGTGTGTTTATCGATTGCTAAATCTACCAACACCTATATTTAGAAAGTTTGAACTTTTTGGATGTAATTGAGAAAGTTGAGTGAAATTGAAGCTAGTCTAGGAAAATACTCTCACGACGACCACCGAGTGATGAACAACGCGAGACATGACGGTTGACCGGTCGGCATCTGTGAAAAGATCCATTTCTGCAGTTTGCTCTATCTTTCCGAGCTAGAAATTGGTCACATCTTATGTCATTGTATAGCTCTCGGAAAGAGCTTTTGAGAATGGTATGACATGTCTCCCAACTCTTCCCGGATTGAAAGTTACGAACGTTTCAGCGAACAGGACAAAAAACCGAATACACGACACGAAAACCGAAGCAGGTGGGCCCCACTTATGCCAGTCGCAGGTACACCTGCGGCCAAACCCGGAGCCTACATAAGGCAGTTTTTAGTAGATTTTGAAAATAAAAGAGAGAAGGAGAAGGAATTTTGATCAAATAAGGATAGTTTTAGTCTAACTCTAATAGATCTCAACAAATTTTTAGCTAGATTAGTGTAAGTTCATTAAATCCAAGGCTAAAGAAGGCACAAATCTCTCACCCCAAGGTGAAAAAATCAATCTTTTTGTATTATTTGTATAGTTTTGACATGGATTTAATTTATTGTATCATTTTCTGCGATTAGGATTCATTTGTGTTGTAAAGTTTCTATCTTGTGAGATTTCTGTAGTCCACTAAAAAAATCCTTGGACTAGGGTGGTTAGAGAGGATTTCCTACGAAGGCAATTTCCTCCTAACCACCCGATGATGTCCCTTTGTCAATTTATCATTTTATTTTGGATTAATTTCATTTTTATCGGTTGTTTTACTAGGAAGTTGATTATTTTGTTATGGTTTACCCCGTACAATCCTAAATCTATATCTAACGGTGAGGGGGTCCCACCTTTTGGCCGTCAAGGGATTCTAACAAATTGAATCTTCTGATAGCTAATTTGGGTTATATTTGGTTAAATCCTGACTATGTCATCACTAGCTTCGTGGGACTCTAAATCTAGGAATCTCATGTCCTAGATCTTAGATCCTCTCATCTAAATCTCGTGAATACATAGTAGTCCTTCAATATATTGGCTCCAATTGTTTGATTAGAAGGATAGGGTCCGCGGGAGCCCTTTTCCTAAATCATCGTTGTCGATCTTATATATATTATCTATTTGGGATTTTGAATATGTGAGCCTATGAATGGAGTCAAGGCCTTAAAGATCACGTTTAATGCACTTTGACATAATTTTCACGATGGACGTTTTTCCGATTGTAATGTTACGATGCGATTTTCTTGTATATGTAATTTTGAGCCTTAAAACGATATCGAGGGTTCATCTCGAGAAAAATCGGATTTAAGGCCTCGTGATAATAAAATTGTGATTGCGGGTGTTCGGAGTTATTGAGATGGCTTACATGCCCCCGAGTAACCCCGACCCCATTTCGATGTTTGATCTTTCCGTTTATCACCAAAACGATTTTAAAAATTAATGCGATAAAGATGTTTTTAAAATTAAGTCGCTTCAGGGTAGTAAGACTACCTTAGGTTAAAATTGAACGCAACAAAGAATCTCGATTCCTATTTGGCGAAGGGTTTAAAAACCGTGTTTTCCAAAAACGTCACCCAAAAGGTTTTTGTCAAAAGAAATAAAAGCTAAAATGAACCTTTTTCTCAAATCAAATCCCTCGCGCATAGGTCCAAAGAGGTTTGAAGTTGCTTTCAAAACAATGCACTTCCCACGATTTCGACTCAAAAGCTAGGTAAACTTTCTCAAAATCACATACACACACTCGCTTCACACTAAGGAAAACATTAAGATGTGGTAACCGTGTTTTCACGGAAGTCGGGGGGTGTCTAACACCTTCCCCTCGCTTAAGCAAGCCCCCGAACTCTATGAATCTCAATTTCGAGACTAATTTTACGGAGTCACATAATGGGTCTCTCGATTGCGAAAATTCTAAAATCCAGATGAGTTACTACATCCATTTAAATCTTTACCAATTGGCGGCTCTGTCTAATTGGCTCATCATTAAGACCAATCTTTCAAAACCCCGTCAACATTTATATCAGTTTTCCTAAAAAATCACCCTTTAAGTAAAATAATAAATCGAAATCTTAAAAAGGGTAGAAACGCAAAATTAGGAAAGTTTTCCCGGCGTCGACAAATGGTGATTCTACTGGAGATGGTTAGAGGGCTTAAGCCACATTCAATCTTGATGTTTTCCTTCTTTTCCTACGTGTTGCATGAATGGTTTAAATGAATGATGTGAGTATATGATGCGATGCATGCCTTATCTATCTGAATGCCTTATTTTATTGCTTCGCACAATTGTCATTATATGCATACGGTGAGACGCGATGAATGTATAAATATATGTTGTGTGATTCCTCCACCAGGAGGCTAACTCGTCAGTTGTTGATTACTGGACTCAATGGGGGCATTCCCTCGTAAGGCTCAGGAAAGGCACCCCTCAGATTTGTTCCAATCGAAAGATCGGATTCACTCCCATCGAGTAGGTTGCGAAGATCTAAGGACCTTCATGCCAAAAAGCCTGCGAGAGTAACCATAGGGTAGGTCAGCCTCAGATAAACCCAACATTACAGGAAGTATCTTCATGCCCTGTTACTCCTTACAAATATGAAAAATGTCATACATATTCAATTAAATCACCCTGCATCTTCTGTCATAGAAAAACTGCTAACCATTGTTTAGCAGGAAAAGATTAAAAAACCCTCAAAATAAACACACTGCATTAGCATGCATTCACATTTACCAGTTCTTAATACTAAACTACGTCCTGTTGCTTGTATAGATTGGTCCTAGAACCCGACTTTGAGCCTGAAAGGTTTGAACACCACCTAGCAAGATGGCCGAAATTCCCGTACTAGATTATATTCCCGTTTCTCAAGAAGAGTTTGAGATTTTAAAAAACAGATCGCGAAAATGGCCAGTTTACTAAAAGAGTAGTGTAAGATGACTAAAGACCAACCTGAATCCTCTGCACAAGGAGGCAACCAGATTCCTAGCAAGACCACAGACACACAACTTCCCATATTCCAGTTCGAAAGCAAGAATACCACATGTGTTGTAGATAAAGGCCAGACGAAAGAAATAATCGACGTCTAAGATGATAAAGAAGCTAGAGAGTTCAAAAGGAAAGTGAGATAAATGGAAGACGCCATAAGGTCCATAAAGGGAATAGGGACTTACAGAAGTGTTAACTATTCAGATCTATGCATATTTCCAGGAGCCAGATATCCGAAAAAATTTTAAGTACTAGACTTCGGGAACTACAATGGATTGGGAGACCCTTATACACACTTGCAAGTATACATAGGGGAACTCGGGTCTTATGCTTAAGACGAAAGCCTCAAAATGCAACTCTTCCAGAAGAGTTTAACAGGGGAAACTAGAACCTGGTATGCTCGACTCGATGTTGTCCGATTATATAATGACAATTAACGCGCAAGTATACACGATCAACAAGTAATAAAGTGTAAGTAGAGTATCGATCCCACGAGGAATTATCTCTAATGTAGCCCAATAACAATTTCAAAGCATCTCGATCTTAATTAAATAAATTTATTAAAACATAAATAGATAGGTAAAGAGCTAAAAACAAAATATCCATACTCAAGCATTTTGTCAAACACTTGGTGTGCATTACTTTGTTCAAATCTCTTAACTCTCCTTTTGATCATGGTAGTCACAATGAATTTACAAAACACAAATTATGTATAACACAATCACATGTCATTATATTCATAGTATGAATCTATAATCTATTTTCCAAATTCATATAGATTACCAAGCTAATCACCAATTCCTTAGCAATTAAATATTAAGCACAAAATATAAAGAACCAATTCATATGGTACCAATCAAACGAAAAGCAAGATAGAAGTTTAATTCATAACAAATAAATCAAACTATTCCAAATATTGGGTAATCATCCATGGATAATACAAGTATCAAATAAAAACTAGAAGTTTAATTCAATTCCTTGCCTCCATTGGTGTTACAATTGGTAGCACTAGATCCCCAAGAATGAGTTCTAGCCACTAGAGGAAAAAGAAAAGAAAGGATGACTTTCCTTAGTTGTTGGTTGAAGCTCCCACCATCGTTGCTCCTTGAAGCTCTTGAAGAACCATGGCCAAGAGCCATGGCCTCCCTCTCCAAGCCGTCTCTCTCTCTTTCTCACTCTAGGTTGCTTATGAATTGAAGGAATGATGTGTTTTTGCCACCCCTTAGATGTTATAAGAGTTGGGTCTTCAAAAACCTAGCTATTTCCCGAGTTTTGGACCAAAAATCGCAAAAACTCAGTTGCTGTCCGCAACGAGCTCGCCCCGGAGACCAAATTGGCCTAAGTTTCTCGCCTCGGCGCGAACTCGCCGCGGCGAGGAATTGTGTACGAAATTCCCGCCCCGGCGAGCTCAGGAAAAATGGCCATAACTTCTTCGTCCGAACTCGGCTTTAGGCGATTCAAGAGGCTAAGGAACACTGAGAAGTAGCTCTACAACTTCCATAACTGGAGCTCATCGATATACTGGCCGGAGCAAGGTTCAAATTGAGCCTGAAGCAACTGCTGTGTAAAATTCATGCAAAATCCGATGGTAAAATGACCATAACTCTCTCATACGAACTTCAAATTGGATGATTCTGGTTGTTCTGGAAAGCTAAGACAAAGATCTACAACTTTTGTTCTTTGAGTTTTGAGAGATTCGGATTACATCATGGGTCAAATTGAGAAACAAGCAGCTAGAGTGCCAAATTCGAGCAAAAAACGCAACGATCCTAGGGGCCTTTATTTCAATTCCTACAAAACAAAGTAAAAACACATAAAAGCATACAAAAACATATAAAAGTAATACAAAACTATATTACACAACAATAAGATGAAAACACATAAAACCAAACGAAATAGTTAAAGACTTACAAATTATCAAGGCTAAAAGTACTCAATTTATGTGTATAAAACACACTCATCAAATGCCCCCAAACTTAAACCTTTGCTTGTCCTCAAGCAAAACACACAAACTATAAAAATTAAATACTTCTAATAAAAACTATCTTGAGCAATGAGTTAAAAAGCTAACCAATGGTCTCAAAGCATAAACACATGAAAATTCAAGGAAACTTTCAAAACGTTGCAAGTTTAGATTTACAATTAGCTAGTCATAGCTTGCTCTAGGTCCTTTCCGTGTATGTGTGTGAGTACCCAATAACACTAAACCAATCAAGCTCGGATGAAGCTATGCAACCACATTACCTTATGAAATAATCAAAATAAACCACAAAAACTACATGTTTAACACATCACTCACTACAAAGGTATACAAATCACAATTTCAAAAAATTTGAAATCAAAAGACTTTAGGTAAGTGCATTTTATGCTCCATCTTGTCCTAAGTCCACTTTTGTGGGTGAGTGCATTTTACGCTCCATCTCAACCCAACGCAAGATTTGAAATATACAATTTTCTTTCTTTAATCACAATTATAAGAGAGTGTGTTTTACGCTCTATCTCTCTTATGCATGTGTCCATGAGTGAGTGCGTTTTACGCTCCATCTCGCTCACCACATGACCAATAAATCAAACTTGGATTCATTGCTTTGAGTGATGTTTAAACCAGTTTTTAGAGCTTAATGATAACTCCCACAAGCATTCGGTCATAAAGGCCATCCAAATGAAACAACTAGCTCAATACACATGGGTAAGTGCATAAAAGGTGGAAGGATCCATAAGCAAATCAATAACTAACAATTACGTTAAACACATAGACTAAGCAATTTTATTATTATTATTATTTTCATTTTCCATGAGTTAGAAACTATTCAATCAAGTTCTTATCATAGACCATGGATTGTAGTTCAAATCAAATTAAAACAATGCTCAAGAGATACATCCTAAAAATAAATAATTTTTTTTTGTAAATAGCAAACAAAATTAAAATGCACAAATAACTAACACATGCTATGTAGCTATGATGCCAATGCTATATGATCCACCCCCAAACTCAAAGTGAACAATGTCCTTATTGTTTATAAGATAAAGAAATGAAAACTGAGAACTTCCCTGATTGGCCAAGCGTCATGCTCGACCATAGCCTTCTAAACATTTCAATCTGATGGTGGATAAACTGGTAACGGTTATGGCTCAGGAACATGCATTGGGGAGACACTCGGATAAAAACCAAGTAATTCCTTACCAAACAATGCTCAATCAGGCCAACTTTCTTTTAGACATGTCGTCAAATACATGGTGCGCACTGACTGAAATTCTTCATCAAATACCTCCCCCAAACTCAGTTTCAACAAAAATTGCTAAGTTATTGCAATATTCAATCAAATCATAGTAATGAATAACCCAAATTCCTCCAATTAAGCCAACACAAACTCAATTGGGCAACCAATTAACATATATCCAAATTTCAACAATGTATGATTACCCAATGCAAATCCAAGTATAACAGTTTAACTAACCAAGAATATCCATCACAACTGACAATTTGATCTTACTTGTATACAAAAAAATGGAGTGAGTACCTTGCTTTGTGTTGGCAAAAGAAGTTGTTTGGTAGTACCTTCAATTTGGAGATGGACTCTTTTGAATGCTCAGTGCGTTGTGTTCAATCCGATTGGAAGAAGATGAAATTGGTTGTGGGTGCTTGCTTGATAGGGCTAGGAAGGGGACCGAACTGCCTCGAAGGATTTTTAAAAACTGGATTCCGCGTTCACTGTCGGGATAGTAAAATAAGCCTACCATTTGCCGCCGGGGAGAGCTCGTCGCCGGGGCGGTGGAAATGTACTTGGTTTGCCGTCGGGGCGGTAACTCCTTGTATCCCAAAACTTGTTTTTTTTTTGCAATCATTCTCAATGTCCCACACCTGCATTAGTGCAACATACCACGCATTAGTTTGAGCAACATAAGATCAAGAGAGACAGAAAAGCAAAATAAATTCTAAAACTTAACTAACTAAATACAAATATAACCTGAAAACTTTGAAAATGCGGAAATGAAAAACAACGAATGCAAATGAATGAAAATGAATGGGTTGCCTCCCATCAAGCGCTTGGTTTATAGTCCTCGGCCTGACTTTAATTAAAACAGAAATATAAGTTTAAATTATAGCTCTTTTTATTATTATTATTGTTATTATTATTATTATTATTTTTATTTATAAAAACATGTCATGCAAAATTGAACCGTGAGGCCCCAACAGTTACGCCAAGTCTCGGGCAAGGCCCTAATTTATGCCAAGTCTTGTCAATACAATTCGCAAACAATAACAATAAATAGAACTGTGAGGCCCCAGCTTACGCCAAGTCTCGCACACGAGCAATGCATTTACCCATTGTCTTGTCAGCCTATTTATCACAATTGGTGAACATGTGCAATAATAAAATAAATACATGAATTAAAGCTTAACCTATGATCAAATCGATTGAAATCACCATTGGAAAACATTAGAAAACTAATTCCCCGGCAACGGCGCCAAAAACTTGTTGTCCGATTATATAATGATAATTAACGCGCAAGTATACGCGGTTAACAAGTAATAAAGTGTAAGTAGAGTATCGATCCCACGAGGAATTATCTCTAATGTAGCCCAATAACAATTTCAAAGCATCTCGATCTTAATTAAACAAATTTATTAAAACATAAATAGATAGGTAAAGAGCTAAGAACAAAATATCCACACTCAAGCATTTTGTCAAACACTTGGTGTGCATTACTTTGTTCAAATCTCTTAACTCTCCTTTTGATCATGATGGTCACAATGAATTGACAAGACACAAATTATGTATAACACAATCACATGTCATTATATTCATGGTATGAATCTATAATCTATTTTCCAATTTCATATAGATTACCAAGCTAATCACCAATTCCTTAGCAATTAAACATTAAGCACAAAATATAAAGAACCAATTCATATGGTAACAATCAAACAAAAAGCAAGATAGAAGTTTAATTCATAACAAATAAATCAAACTATTCCAAATATTGGGTAATCATCCATGGATAATACAAGTATCAAATAAAAACTAGAAGTTTAATTCAATTCCTTGCCTCTATTGGTGTTACAATTGGTAGCACTAGATCCCCAAGAATGAGTTCTAGCCACTAGAGGAAAAAGAAAAGAAAAGATGACTTCCCTTAGTTGTTGGTTGAAGCTCCCACCATTGTTGCTCCTTGAAGCTCTTGAAGAACCATGGCCAAGAGCTATGGCCTCCCTCTCCAAGCCGCCTCTCTCTCTTTCTCACTCTAGGTTGCTTATGAATTGAAGGAATGATGTGTTTTGCTACCCCCTAGATGTTATAAGAGTTGGGTCTTCAAAAACCTAGCTATTTCCCGAGTTTTGGACCAAAAATCGCAAAAACTCAGCTGCTGTCCGCGACGAGCTCGCCCCGGCGACCAAATTGGCCTAAGTTTCTCGCCCCGGCGCGAACTCGTCGCGGCGAGGAATTGTGTACGAAATTCCCGCCCCGGCGAGCTCAGGAAAAATGGCCATAACTTCTTCGTCCGAATTCGGATTTAGGCGATTCAAGAGGCTACGGTACAACTTCCATAACTAGAGCTCGTCGAGATACTGGTCGGAGCAAGGTTCAAATTGAGCCCGATGCAACTGCTGTGCTAAAAGTACTCAATTTGTGTGTATAAAACACACTCATCACTCGACAATACCAAGATCCACGGTTGGGAAGAGTTAGCTCATACTTTCCTAAACCAGTATAGTTTTCAGTCTTAAATGGCTCCGGATCGATATCAAATGACCAAAATCAAGAAACAACCCAATGAGTCATTTCGTAATTACGCCCAGAGATGAAGACAGATGGTTGCTCAAGTGAGGTCACCAATGGATGAGAACGAAATGGTAATGAATTTTATAGATATTCAAGAAGCTCCATTCTATGAGAGGGTGTTGGTTGGCATTGGCAAACCATTTTCTGAAATGATAAAACACGGAGAAATGGCTGAAATAGGGTTAAAAGCCAAAAAAATCAAGGACCTCACTGCATTGGAGGCCTTGACAGAGCACATCCAATCTGGCAATTACGAGAATGTGCCCAAGAAAGGCCACAAGAAAAAAGAAGAAGACGTCTCCCTTGTGTTGCAGGGGCAATCCAGGTAGGATAGCAACACTCCACCCATTCAAATGCGAGGCAATCACCCACCACTACAACAACCAACATTCCATCATATTCAAGCCCAACAAAGGAATGGTGAGAATCGACACAACCGGGAATTCACTCCACTCGGTGACTCCCTTGAAAATATATTGACTTTATTATTAGCTCAGAAGAAGATTACCGAACTTGCTCCACCAGCTGATCCCAAAGGCAAGAGGTTCGATCCTAACAAGAGATGTGCGTACCATTCTGGATCCCCTGGTCATGATACACAAGAATGCTGGTCTTTAAAACACAAGATCCATAACTTGATAGAAAGTGAAAAAATTATGGTGAAGCCACCAGAACAGCCCAACGTTCACACTAACCCTCTGCCCCAACACAATGTAGAAGGGGTGAATATGATTGACACTAGGAACGTGGGAAACCACAAATATCTAAGGAGAGTTGGAGAATACCCTCAGCGATCCAAGACAAATACTCTTGGATGGGAGTATTCGGAAAGCATCCATACAGTGGAAAAGGAGTTAGCAATGGTTAAAATGCAAATAAGTCAACTGGTAAAATTGATCGTGTATCAACATCAGCTCATACGACAAATGATCAGTTAAATCTCAATGACCAAATCAACCGCAGTTCCTCCCAAAGTCATCCCACTCACCAAAGAGGATCAGACCAGGCTCCAAGAACAAGAAAAATGGGCTAATAAGATAGCCAGAGAGGCGAGGCTATTGAGCAAAGGAAAGATGAATAACGAGTTGGCCATGAATCAAAAATTTAGTCTGTTGGATCATACAAAGGAAGAAATATTGCACCTATTGATAAACAAAGGAAAGGTCATGAAACTGTTGCCACCTACGAACCCGTAATCAAAGAGATACGATCCCACGAAGATTTGCCTTTATCATTTAAATTCGCCCGGCCACGCCACAGAAGAATGTTGGGCCCTTCAGTACAAAATCCAGAATTTTATTGAGAGCGGGGAACTAAAGATAATAAGAAATATCGAGGTTATTACTGTTGGGGAAAATATTATGGAAATGAAGGGTTTGTTATACCCAGCAAAAGTGGAAAGCTCAGACGAAGTTGTAGCAGTAATCACATATCTTGAAGGTGCACAAACCGAACCCTTTGTAATTTGGGGAGCAGTAAGTGGAATAAAAAAGGTATCCATGGAAGTAACAACCTCAGAACCACTCATATTAACAGCCAAACTATAATACCCCGCCATCAGCTTGAAGACAGTTCCTTGGAATTGTGGGAAGGAAATGGGAGAAGCAACTGAATGCACAACCGTCTTGCCCAAAGATAATCCTTTATATCTGCCAAAGCGAGGGACAAAATCTGTAATGAAACCTGTTGCGAAAGTGTCCGAAGAAAAGATGGTTGAGTTCATCGCCAAAATAGGACATAATGAGGTAAATGTTGTGAAAAGGCTTGAAGAGGCACCAACTTAGATCTCTATCCTTGACTTGGTGCTGGCATCCGAAGATCACCGGAAAATATTAGTCAGAGTCCTGGAGGAGGTAAATCTCCCTAAGACTGAAGATATAGAGAAATTCAGCCACCTGATTAGCTATATCCTTGATAGTAATGTGATCTCTTTCATCGATGATGATATACCGACCGAGGGAACCGAGCATCGCAAACCTTTGCATATCGCGGTCATTTCATCAGGATATGTACTAGGCAGAGTATTATTTGATGGAGGGTCATCCCTTAATATATATCCTTACGATACCTTGGAGAGAATGAAGATCAACCCCAATCGAATCCGAAGTAGCCACGTGGTGGTCAGAGCATTTGACGGATCGAGGAAGGATACTGTCGGAGAAATTGAACTCCCCACGGAAATAGGCCCATATAATTTCAACATTTCTTTTCAAATATTAAATATCACTACCGGATATAACTTGTTGTTAGGACGACCATGGATCCACATGGTCGGGGCAGTCCCTTCCACTCTGCACTAGCAACTAAAGTATATTGTTAATGGGAACCTGGTAACCATTTCAGCGGAACCCGAGTCTCATCTCCATGGAGATATTCCTCTGATCGGTTTGGACGAAGGTGTCGAACCTGCCAGTTTTTAGGCTTTTAAAGTGAGTATTGCTCAGTACCGCCTGATAGGCTCTCCAGCTTTAAAACCAAGGGTAGCTCCTGAGGTGATGTCAGTGGCTCATGAAATGATCACCAAACAATTTCAACCAGGCCAAAGACTGGGAAAAGATGGCTAAAGGATTAGAGATCCGATCCAGAGACCCAGTAAATTGGGAAGAGCAGGATTAGGTTATTTTAGTGGTTCCAGGCAAAGAAATCCCTACAAGAAGGTTCCACCCCAACTAACAACCATCATTATGCCAAAATTTAGCAACTTTGGTTTTAAGAACCCAACGAAGAAGATTCCTATGCATATATCGGGTCTTTTGATACCCAAGGTTGATGGCCCAGCTGACGAGGCCAGTGATGATGAAGATGTGTTGATTTCAACTGATGAAAAGAAAGCAAAGAATGAGCAATTCCTGCAGGAAATGCAACAATAGTTTGAAAGACAGTTCCGTCTCTCCCAAGATCAAGGGTAAGAGAGTGAGAAGGAAAACGCTGAGGACGCCAATCAGGCCACCAATCAAGAAATCATCCCTTTCAGTGACTGGACTAAGATTAACATCCCTAAGGAGTGTGGCAACTCAAAGGACGGGAAAGTCTCAGCAATCATTGAAGACATTACCAACGAAAGTGTTGCCTCCATCTCGACTATTGAGGACTGCATGACTACTAATAATTGGGCAGTTAAGCCGCAAATAGTCAGAAAAGGGTAAAAGCAGGAGATCGATTGTAAACACCTAGGAGTATAGGGTGTTATCATTTCTGCTTTACTTTATTTCCTGCATGTTTATGTTATGTTTATCATTCATCAAATGAAAGCTTAATTATTGAAAAATAATCTTTATATAACGAGTTTACGTTTTATTATCAGGTATTCTGAATTGAATAAGTTTAGCCCTATTGATGATTCACCAAATTTGAAAGATGATTACAATTTTGATATATAACTGGATTTTGATTTAATGGGAATCGAACAAGAGGAGGTGGATGACGACAAGGTGCCCGAAGAAATCAAAGGATGGGTTGAAGACAATTCCAAACCCAACCTAGAACAAACCTCCACCATCAATATTGGCACCCTTAATAATCCCAAAGAACTCCACATAGGATTAGATCTCACCCAAAACCAAAAAGACAAAATCATCGGACTTTTAACCTCATACGAAGATGTATTTGCTTGGTCCCATGAGGATATGATCGGATTGTCCACTGACATCGTCGCTCATCGATTGCCAATCAAAGAAAGATTTAAGCCAGTCAAGCAAAAATTGAGGAGGCTAAAACCAGAATGGAGCCTGAAAGTTAAAGAAGAAATCATTAAGCAGTTTAAGGCTGGAATAATCATGGTATCTACGTATCCCGAATAGTTATCCAACGGGGTCCTGGTACCAAAGCCAGGAGGGAAAGGGCTAGTTTGCGTGGATTATCGAGATCTCAACAAGGCTAGCCTCAAGGACGACTTCCATGTACCATTCATCCACATATTGATAGACAATACTGCACAATTTGAAATGTACTCATTCGCCGACTGCTTTGCCGGCTACCATCAGATTATGGTCGTCGAGGAAGATAGAGAAAAGACGACCTTCATCACCCCTCGGGGCACATTCTGCTATAGACGTCTAGCTTTCGGCCTCACCAACGACGTCATCACTTATAAGAGGGCCATGATGGCCTTATTTCATAATATGATGCACAAAGAAATCGAAGTTTATATGGACGACATTATTGTGAAATCAAATAAGGAATAGGATCATACAACCCATCTCCGAAAGTTATTTGACCGCGTACGTAAGTACAATTTGAAGTTGAACCCAATAAAGTGCGCCTTCAATGTTAAATCAGGTAAACTTCTAGGATTTCTCGTCAGCAATAGGGGCATTGAAATAGACCCGGCTAAAATAAAAGCCATTGCTGAGATGACAGCACTGCGAACTGAAAAAGAAATACGAAGATTCTTAGGAAGAATCAATTTCATCAGTCGGTTCATTTCACAATTGACAACGACTTGCGAGCTAATTTTCAAACTATTAAGAAAAAGTTCCTCTGAAAAGTGGAATGAAGAGTGCCAAAAGGCCTTTCACGTCATCAAGTAACAGTTGATTAAAGCATTCGTCTTGGTATCCCCAAGGGAGGGGCCCCCTTTATTCATGTATATATCGGTCAATTCTAACGCCATGGGATGCATGCTGGGACAGAAAGACGACATGGGTAAAGAAAGATCTATATATTATCTCAATAAAAGATTCAATAGCTGCGAACAGAACTACACATTGATCGAGAAAACATGTTGTGCATTAGCATGGGCCACCATAAGACTGCAGCATTACCTGCACGGCCATACTACGTATCTGATTTTTTGCATGGATCCATTGAAGTACATTTTCAACCGACCTATGCTAAACTGTCGGTTATTGGGAGCAGTCGTTTACACTCCAAAATTAAATCCTTACTTCTACTCTACTAACACATAAATTAGTATAGTGATAAGTAAGGGTCGATCACACAGAGAGTGAATTGCCTTTTATTTATCCTAATATTTTTTAATACTACTGAATATAAATTAGGAAATTTTGAATTGAATTAAACTAACTAATGTAACAGAAAATAATTAATAAAAATAACCAATGAATTAAAGACTTCAGTTCTTCAGTTCAGTATCGCCTTTTTACAATAATGAAGTAATCAAGTATAACAATATTTATCCTTTAATGAAACTAATAGTCTTAGATAACAATAAGCTCTGCTATCTGAAATTCCCCTTAAGTTATCACTCAATTAAACAAGCTCTTCACAAGATTATAACTATCATACAACCTAGAACAAGCTCTCTAGTTTTAATATAATAGCAGCATTAAGAACTAGGGAATTAGATTATTCCAAGCAATAATCACACAAGCTCGGATTATTTAACATGTCTTCTGATAATCTTAGTAATACTCAAAAGTTTGTCCATAATAATGTATTACTAATTACTACTTATGATTAGGAACAATATCAATTACACGTAATACTATTCCTTAATCTAACAGATGATATCAATTAGATTAATCTAACTGGCCATATCAAATCAATCAGATAGAATAACATGTAATCAATTAAAACATATTATCAGAATAAATCTCATACAAGAAGGAATAAAATAAAGTAAACTTGATCAAACCATTAATTGTAAAGAAGGTTCAACATCCCTTAGAACTGAAATAGAAAACTTAGCCTGACATGCCTTCAATCCTCAATCTCCAAAACTAGGGTTTGCAATTGTAGAAGAATATGCGTAAAACCTAACTAGGAATATCTATTTATAGTCCTAGAATAAAGTCCTAGAGCTATAAGAAATAATATTCCAAATTCCAGTTGTAATCCTCAGCAATTATAAAGTTGGGAAAAATCTGTCGTACGGCTACGCGCCCACAGATGGACCCCAGCGCCGCGGCTCAATTTTCATAGCGCCATGGCCCAGATTGGAGCATAGCGGCTCTTCCTTTCGAGCGCCGCATCCCTTAACATTCTGCCACTTTTTCTTCATTTGCTCCTTGCGCGCCCATTTTGATCCTTTTTTTCTCTTTTTCTCTTTTCAGCTCCAATTCTTCCTGAAATCAATAAACACCTTAATAAGCTCATATACACATAAAACATGCAATAAAACTAAACATAAAGGAATTGAAATAAATGAATATTATGCACTCATAAGTTATCACGGTGACAACTAACCCTCCAATAATTCGACATTATTTACGTGACCCCGAGATCCATTAAAGGTCAAGAAATTGTAGATCAGCTGTCTAAAGCACCCTCAGGGGGGTTCAAACCATAGGAAACTTATTTCCCTGATGAAGGTGTGATGGTCGTCCAGCAAACGAGACGCGAAGATGAAGGCCAATTTTGGTGGCTATATTTTGACGGCGCCATGAACATGAAAGGAGCCGGAGTTAGGGTGGTTCTCGTATCAATCATGGGGGAGAAATACCCCGTGGCAGCTAAGTTACGATTCAGTAATTCCAACAATACGGCCAAGTACGAGGGATGTATTTTGGGATTGAAGTTGGCTCGAAGAATGGGAATCAAACGATTAGTCATTTTTGGAGACTCGGAATTGGTTATCCGATAATCTATGGGGGCGTATATCACTAAGAAGCTTCACTTACTACCTTACTATCGACACGTCATCAAAATGTCTAAGGAATTTGAAGATATTGCCTTCAAGTATATTACATGGAACATAAACGATTTTGCAAATGCACAGGCCACATTAGCGTCACTAATTCATGTGTCTAGGAGGAAAGGTGCACCTATCGTTGAATTCATGATACAACACAACCTCGCCTATGAGCACTACGTCAGGGAGGTTTCAGACGAAATGCCACAGTCCAATCAGCCATGGTATTACAACATCAAGGAATATCTGCGCGACGGATCCATCCCCGTTGGGGAAATCGAACCAAAAGACAGCGGATCCAAAAGATGGCGTTAAAATTTTATCTAAGTGAAGGCACTCTGTATAAAAGAGATGTCGGCATAGGACTCCTAAAGAAGCTTAGACAAAGATTAAGCCTAGAGACTCATGGACGAAATACATGGCGGAGTATGTGGACCACACACTAGCGGCCCGCTTCTTGCTAAAAAGGTCTTAACGACAAGACATTATTGGCTATCACTCAAGGCGAATTGTGATGACCACGTCAAGCGATGCTATTAATGTCAGATACATGCCAATATTATCCATGCACCTCCTAATGAGTTATATTGCATGACTTCGCCTTGACCATTCGCTATATGGGGTATGGACGCAATTGGCCCTATTGAGCCCAAAGCAAGCAACGAGCATCGATTTATATTACCATGATAGATTATTTCACCAAGTTGATAGAGGCGGTGTCCTTCCTTAAACTAACAAAGGAGGTTGTCGTCGGTTTCATCCAGAATAACATCATATGCCGATACGGACAGCTAAAAATTCTGGTATCAGATAATGCCAAAAACTTGAATAATACGATGATGAAAGAGCTATGCGATAAAATCAAAACTAAACATCTCAATTCAATCATCTACAGTCCAAAAATGAACGGTGTTGTTGAAGAGGCAAATAAGAATATTAAGAAGATTATGGAGAAAATGACAGCTAACCATCAGGGATGGCCAGATATGTTGCCTCTTGCCTTGTTAGTTTACCGAACGTCGATACGCATGTCGACTGTGGCAACTCCCTACTCCCTAGTATACGGCACAAAAGTCGTATTACCAGTTGAGGTCGAAATGTCATCACTCGTGATATTGTTGGATGCCCAAATCGAAGAGAACCAATAGATCCAGGATCGATACGACTAGTTGGCTTTGATAGACGAGAAAAGAATGGTTACGGTATTCCATGGACGATTATATTAACAACGAATTTCCCGCTCCTATAATAAAAAGGTGTGATCCCGAGAATTTAAAGAAAATGATATGGTACTGAAAAAGATCATTCCATGTCAAGATGAAGCCAGATGAAAATTTGCCCCAAGCTGGGAAGCGCCATTCGTTGTCAAGTCGGTCCTGTCAAGGGGAGCTTTGATACTCCAAGAAATAGACAGTGAGGTATTTCTGTAACCTCTTAATGCAGATTCTGTAAAGCGATATGATGCATGAGAAATGACCAAGAATTCAAAAAAAAGAAAAAAATGGGGGGGCGGGGGGTTTCTTATATTTGGCCTGAACTACGTAAGACTTGATCTCCTAATTGCTATAGGAGTATATAGGCAGCCGTTTATGGTGCGATCTAAACCTTGTATTTAATAACCCAAAATATTTTCAAAATTATAAATATTGTCTTAACTAGGTTAAAGAATGAAAACTCTAGAAATATCTAGTGAACGACTGTTCAGGTAATCTTTGAAAACTTAATACGATTCAAAAACACTATCGTATACGTTTAGAATTAGAACGTATAACCTAAAACAAGGTATCGAGAAGTTTAAAACCTTAAGCCCTAAATGAGATTTGAATTTTGTAACATATGCGCTTAATAAAGATCGAAATAATATTTCGAGGTAAGTGTTTTGTGATTTTATTATGTAAACGATGAATTAGGTCAAATAAATTTTTTCTCTGAAAAACGTCGTGCTTAAAAAATAAAAATGTCAAGCTTAAAATAATTTCACCGACAAGCTTCTTGGTATATTTATGAAAAGCTGTTTTATCTTGCTTAAATTAGCTTTGTCGTGCTTACGGTGACAAGCTGCTTTGTCGCGCTCATGCTTAACACAGGTTGGCACACGCTTGACACACGCTGGCACACGCTAGGCACACACTGGCACACGCTTGGCACAAGCACGTCGTAATTACCCTTTTACCCTAAGCTTTCCTAGCTTATTGTAGACACCCAAATTTTGCGTTCCCTATACTAACCGTGATAGGAGGGCAAAAACGTCAATTGAACCGGCTTGCGGGAGCGAAGGAATGGGCACAAGTGCAAACGCTCAACACCACCGCGATGATTGGCGACCAAAGCTGACGTGACAATAAGGCCGTCCGAAACGAGCATTCCCGAATGAGGTGGCACGTCTCCCGGAAATTCCCGGACTGCAAAATATAAGCCTGTCAGCGAAAACCGATGTTACGGCACGAAAGTCGAGGCGTGGCACGAAAATCGAGAAAGACAAACCGTCCAGCCGCGGATTGATCTGCAGCCAATAAGTGCGCCTTTTGAAAACACGGAACTCGAAACTAGGTGAGTGGAAGGCAGGCGGCCAGCGCGGCCAGCCGCAGATCAATCTGCAGCTGGCTTTGGCCAGCCTATTTCAGCTCATTCCCTCTTCAGCATACAGGAGGTTCAGCAGATTGAAGGGAGAGAAAATTCAGCAATAGCAGCAGCACGGAAATAGAAGGGAAAATAGCAAATTTTGCAACCAAACAGGAAGAAAAAAGAGAAAAAAGAGAGGATTTATACTCTTTTGATTTTGATTGTATCAAATATACTTCTTATCCTATTCAAATACACAAGTTTACATCCATTTGAGATCATTTGCAAGGTGAAAATTCCCTTTGTTATAGCAATTTATATCATGTTATTTGGTTAAATTAAATGTAATTTTCATGAATATTGTTGAGCTATCATGGACTAGGGATTATTAGTGAGGGTTCCATCGGAACAAAATTCTTCCTAATAACCCGAGGATATCCAATTGATGAAATTTCTAGCTTGTTTAGGGTGATGTATCGGGCGTAAATTATTTAGATTATCATTTTCGGATATCATGGTGTATTAGATAAATCCGGGTTGGTTAGTTCTGAAGTATTCATTTTGTGGGCATGTAGCAATCTCGGGTGTGAGCCTAGGAACGCGACCCCATGGTCCAAATCCGATGATGGACGTTTTGATGTATGTAATAGATTCAAGGTGCTCGTTTTTGTAATATGTAATCATCGGGCCTTAAAACGACGCTAAGGCGAGAATCGGGTTTAAGGCCCCGAAATAGTGAAACTTGTGATTGTAGGCGTTTGGGGTTATTTTGATGGTTTACATGCCCTTGAATAGCCCCGACGCACGGTTATGCTTGATTGGATTTTGTGACACGAAAAAATGATTTTAAAGATTAAACGATGAAGGATTTTTCATTAAAATAAATCAAACTAGGTTATTAGCTTCACGAGGCTTAAAATTGGAAGTGCTAATGAATGTCGATTCCTATTTAACGAGAAGGCTAAAGGAAAAAATCGCTTTCAAACATCACAAAATGATTTTATAAAAGTAAGTAACGTTTTATTAAATCTTTGTGCATAGGGTTAAAGAGATCCTAGAAGTTGCCCACCATTTGATTTACGAAAGCAACGTAGAGATCTCGATTCCTATTTTGACGAAGGTTTAGAAAACTCTTGTTTTTGCCAAAACGACACCTAATGAAAATCTCATACTTTTGACAATTAAAATCAAACCTTTCTCATAAAGCTTTCTCGTATAAGCCGAAGGACATTCTAAAGCACTCTCAAAACACGACTTTCCAAAAAAAACCCAAATGATTCTTTCATACAAACTCACCACAATATTCACATAGGCACACACACACACGCACATATACACATTTCATGAATTAAAGGATAGGAAGGTATCAAGATTGCGGTAACCGTGTTTCACGGAAGTCGGGGGGTGCCTAACACCTTCCCCTCGCTTAAGCAAGCCCCCGAACTCTATGAATCTCGGTTCGCAGACCAATTAATTCGGAGTCACATATGAGCCATCGATTTATAAAAAACGAAAACTCGGATGAGTTGGTACATCCATTTCAAATATACCAACTGGCGACTCTGGTTAATTGGCTCATCATGAAAAAACGATCTTTCAAAACCCCGTCGACATTAATGCCGACCCTTTCCAAAGGAATCACCTAATCAAAAGACTAAAATTGGAAAGGGTAATAACCACCAAAGGAGCGACAATTCCCGGCGTCGACAGCTGGCGACTCCGCTGGGGAACATTAGAGGGCTTAAGCCGCGTTCAAGTCTTGATGCTATCCTATCCTTTAAAATTCATGAATATGTGTGTGCATGCGATATTTTGATCTTTTGTACGTTTTGTTGTGTGAATGTGTGTTTTGTCCAATAAGTGAATAATTGAATGGAATTGCTTTACTTTTAAGTAATCATTTGCATACGGTGAGGACGATGAATGTGAATGCATGTTGAGAGAGTACCTCCTCCTGAGGCGAACCTGTCGGTTGCTTATTATTGGACTCGAAGGGGCTGCTCCCCGGAGATGGCTCAGGAAACGCACCACCCAAATTCGCTCCAATCGAAAGGACTCAGACGAGTAGATTGCGAAGATTTGGGGACCTTCATGCCGAAAAGCCCGTGAGAGTAACCCTAGGATAGGTCAGCCTCAGATTAACCCAACGCAGGAAAAGTCTCTTCATGCCTTTTTACATTCACGCGTAAATGTCATGATCCCATTCATATATGCCTCCCTTTTTGTCAAGAGAAATTACTAACCTCTATGTTTTATAGGGAACAGCTGGGGAGCATAATAAAATCATGTTTAACATTTGTTATTGCATTAAAGGACTACTAACTTTCTGTTTTACAGGGAAAGATTAAAAAAAATCCAAAAACACAAAAGTTACAGCTTTAGCATGCATCCACATTTTTCATTCCCCAGGACTAAACTTCGAACCCTTGTTTCTGTAGGATTGCTCCTCAAACACGTTCGCAATCTAAAAGAGCCCAGAACTCTACATCTGAAATGGCTGATATTCCATCTACTAATTCCAGTTCCATATCTAGGGAGGAATTTGATGACTTTAAGAAGCAGATGTTAGAAATAGCCATAATGCTAAAGGAGCAATTGCTGCCTAGACGGGATCCACCTAAGGAGGATCCACCTCAACCTAAAAGCGAGCCAGTCGTCCCAAAGGCCATTCCCGTACCAAACAAGACAGTGATTACTATCCCAGAAGAGGGAGATACGGATGACCTGCGAAAGAAAATGAGACAAATGGAGGAAACCATCCAATCTATGAAGGGCATAGGGTCCCTAGGCAGGGTTAATTATTCAGATTTATGTGTCTTTCCCGGAACCAGATACCCGGAGAAATTTAAAATCCCCGAATTTGAAAAATACAATGGGAAGGGGGATCCTTATACACATATGAAAATCTACATCGGGGAGCTTGGATCTTACGCCGAAGACGAGGGTCTACGGATGCAACTTTTCCAAAAGAGTTTGACGGGAGAAGCGAGAATCTGGTATGCCCATCTTGACAATGCCCGAATCCACAATTGGGAGGAATTGGCCCACACCTTCTTAACACAGTATAGCTTCCAGGCACAAATGGCCCCGGATAGATACCAAATGACAAAAGTTAAGAAGCAACCTAGGGAATCCTTTAGGGATTATGCACAACGATGGAGGGGTATGGCCGCACAGGTAAATCCCCCGATGAGCGAGTCGGAGATGGTGATGACCTTCGTAGATATTCAAGAGGCTCCTTATTATGAGCGGGTTATATCAAGGATTGGAAAACCCTTTGCTGAGATGATTAAACATGGAGAAATGGTGGATATGGGGTTGAAATCTGGCAAAATCCGGGATTTCACGGCTTTGGAAACAACTGCAGAACAAATACAGAATGGAAACTATGGCAGCACTTCCCGTAGGGTCCAAAAGAAGAAGGAAGAAGATGTTTCCCTCATCCTGCAGGGGTCATCTAAAAAGACAGAAAGCAATCCTCCAGTACAGGTGCAGAGGGTAGGGTCATCCCGACAGCCTAACTTCACGGATCAGAGGGCGGAAGGGCGAAAGAGATTCGAGGCCTCGCAAAATCGAGTATTCACCCCACTCGGGGATCCTCTTGAGCGGATTTTGGCGGTATTGATAGCCCAAAAGAAGATAGTTGATTTGGCACCCCCGAGTGACCCAAAGGGAAGAAGGTTTGACCTAAGCAAGCGATGCGCATACCACTCAGGTTTCCCTGGTCATGATACGCAGGACTGTTGGACATTGAAGCACAGGATCCAGAACTTGATTGATAATGGGGAAATTGTGGTGGAACAGCCAGACTCCCCAAATGTCAAGGTCAATCCCCTGCCAAGGCATGATGGAGGGGGGTCAATGTGGCAGAGGCCAGTGAAGCCGAGGGGCCATCAAGGCTAAACTATGTGAAGAAAATTGATGAAATGATCAACATGATAAGTAATCACGGGAGTGCACGGGGAGCGCCCATTAGGTTGATGGGTGTAAGTAGAAATACCACGGAGGGACTTGTCAAGTTGGCGGCTCCGAAACCCCTCATCCTTGCGGCGAGACTGCAAATCCCTGTCAACAGTCTAAAGACGGTACCATGGAATTATGGGGGGGTGTCAGAGGAAGCGGCCAGTTGTGCTTCTGTGACAACAAGGGGGAATCCTTTGTATCTTCCTGGGCGAGTCCTTGAGAACAAAACGAAGAAAAAAGAAGAGATCTCCGAGGAGAAAGCCATAGAATTCTTGAAGAGGATGGATCACCCAGAAACAAGAGGGGTCCAAATATTAAGTGAGGAGTCCACCCTGACATCAATCATGGACTTGGTGTTATCGTCCGATGATCACTGCAAAACCCTGGCAAAAGTCCTGGAGGAGGCATACGTTCCTAAAGAAATTAGCAAGGAAGGTTTCGGCCATCTGGTGGACCACCTGTTGGAGAGTGATGTAATATCATTTACAGATGACGATATCCCCAAAGAGGGAAGGGGTCATCGAAAACCGCTACAAATTGCGGTAATCTCCTCAGGTTATATCATGAATGGGGTGCTGATTGATGGGGGATCGGTGTTGAATATTTGTCCCCTCAGTACATTGCAGAAGATGAACATCAATCCTAAGCGCCTACGGGCCAGTCATGTAGTGGTGCGAGCCTTCGATGGTTCCCGGAGGGATACAATTGGAGAGATAGAATTGCCGGTGGAAATAGGACCTTGTACTTTTGATATCTCTTTCCAAGTCCTAGACATTGCGGTCAGCTATAACCTGTTATTGGGGAGGCCGTGGATACACATGGCCGGGGCAGTTCCTTCCACGCTACACCAACAAATCAAACTAATCATCGACGGGAGTATGGTAACAATCTCGGCAGAATGTGATGACCCTTCTCCTCCCAGGAGCGGCCTGCCAGTGATTAATGTGGACGAGTCGGTGGCACCTGCCAGTTTTCAGGTGTTGGAAATCAGCACTCCCCACTACAGATGCCTGGGAGCTCCAGCCATGAAACCTAGGGTCTCTCCAGAACTCACCTTCGTTGCAAAGGAAATGATGAAAATGAAATTCCAGCCTGGACAGGGGTTAAGAAAAAGCAACCAAGGAATCACCGAGCCCGTTCAACTACCCCATCAGATAGGTAAAGCAGGGTTGGGATATCGTGAAGGCATAGCACGGAGACACCGTCAGGGCGTGGCCCCGATTCGACTGGCTGGAAAACCGGTGACCAAGGTCAACAATGAACAAGGGACTAGCGAGCCTGTGATTGGGGCAGGGGATGAAGAATTGACCCCCACAAATGATGAGTCAACCAAGAGGGAAAATTTCCTACAGGAGGTCGCACAAAAGTTTGAAACCAGGTGTTATATCCCCGGACAATTAACAAGCAATGGAGAGGGGACGGATGTTGTCACGCCACCGGGAGCCCAACAAGGTGTGCCTGTCATCGATTGGGCAGGGCTAATTATTCCTGAGGAGGGTAGGAAGATGAACTCAGGCGATGTAGCCGTAGTCATCGGGGAAGTGTCCGATGTGAAACCCCCTTTTATTCAGCGCATTTCATCTGACCTGACCGTCGACAATTGGACCATGAAACCAATGATATCCAAACAAGGGTAAAACCCGACGTCAGGGTGGTAGACCCCAGAGGATGGGAGGATGAGAAGTTTATTTTTGTTGTTTTGTATTTTGCATAATTATGTCGTTTCTTCATGTTATCTGAAAATGTGATCGTTGTGGAAAATAACTTATATATGACAAGTATTTTGTTTCATGTCAGGTGTACCAATTTGAGTAATCCTTGCCTAACAAACGGTCTTTCAAATTTGAATGATGATTATGATTTTGACATTGAGCTGGATTTTGATTTAATGGACATTGAGCAAGACGAGACAGATTACGACGATGCGCCTGACGAGATCAAAGGATGGGTCGAAGATAAACCCAAACCCAACCTAGACCAAACCGTCACCATAGATATTGGAACCCCTAACGCACCCAAGGAGCTCAAGATAGGGACAGACCTTACCCCCAGCCAGAAAGCAGAAATAACTGAGTTGCTAAGCCAGTATGAGGATGTCTTTGCCTGGTCTCATGAGGATATGATCGGATTATCCACTGACATTGTGGTACACCGGTTGCCCATCAAGGAGGGTTTCAGGCCTGTCAAGCAGAAACTAAGAAAGTTGAAACCAGAGTGGAGCTTAAAAGTGAAGGAGGAGATCATCAAGCAGTTCAGGGCGGGAATCATTATGGTGTCCACTTACCCAGAATGGCTGTCCAATGTACTCCCAGTGGCTAAGCCTGGAGGGAAGGTGAGAGTATGTGTAGACTATAGAGATCTAAACAAGGCCAGTCTCAAGGATAACTTCCCGGTGCCTTTCATACACATCCCGGTGGATAACACAGCCTAGTACGAAATGTACTCTTTTGTGGATTGCTTTGTGGGGTATCATCAGATAATGGTGACGGAAGAGGATCGAGAAAAGACCGCTTTCATCACCCCTTGGGGCACCTTCTGCTATAGACGATTGGCTTTCGGTCTCACAAATGCGGGGACTACTTATTAGAGAGCCATGATGGCCCTGTTCCACGACATGATGTACAAGGAAATAGAGGTCTACGTGGATGACATCATCGTGAAGTCAAGGGTAGAGTCTGATCATATAACCCATCTCAAAAAGCTATTCGATCGGCTCAGAAAATATAATTTAAAGCTCAATCCAGCAAAGTGTGCTTTCGGAGTGCAATCGGGCAAGCTCTTAGGATTCCTGGTTAGTGATCGGGGCATTGAGTTGGATCCAGCGAAGATTAAGGCCATTGTGGATATGCCGGCACCTCATACAGAGAAGGAGGTAAGAGGATTCCTGGGGAGAATAAACTTCATCAGCCGTTTTATATCCCACTTGACGACTACGTGCGAGCCAATTTTCAAACTGTTAAGGAAAGGTGCTTCCCAGGAATGGAATGAGCAATGTCAGAAGGCTTTTCAGACCATTAAAAAACAGCTGACAGAGGCACCAGTTCTGGTACCCCCGAAGGACGGGATCCCTCTGTTTATGTATATATCGGTCAATGCCATCGCGATGGGATGTATGCTGGGACAGAAGAATGAGGCAGGTAAAGAGCAGGTCATCTATTACCTCAGTAAGAGATTTAGCCAATGTGAACAGAATTACACTCCCATCGAGAAGACCTGTTGTGCTCTGGCCTGGGCTGCAGGGAGGTTACAGCACTACCTCCATGGGCATACGACGTACCTGATATCGAGGATGGATCCCTTGAAATATATCTTTGAGAGGCCCATGCTGAACTGTTGACTGTCAAGATGGCAATTAATTTTACAACAGTTCGACATGGTATACGTAACTCAGAAAGCCATGAAAGGGCAGGGAATTGCAGATCAGTTGGCGGAAACCCCGTCAGGAGGGATAGAGCCGTTAGAAACTCCTCTGCCGGGCGAAGATATATTTTGGGTATCACACTCAAAATGTGATGACGAAGGGCAGTTCTAGAAGTTGTATTTTGATGGTGCTATGAATGCTGAGGGGGCAGGAGCCGGAGCAGTACTGGTCTCTATCACCGGAGAGCAATACCCTGTGGCTACTAAATTGCAGTTCAGTAATTCAAATAATACAGCTGAGTACGAGGGATGTATATTGGGACTCCATTTTGCCCGCGATATGGGAGTGAAGAGACTAGCAGTGTTTGGGGATTCAGAACTGGTAATCAGACAAGCGATCAGGGTGTACAACACGAAGGAACTCCGGTTGCTTCCATACCACCGATGTGTTGTCCAATTAATGCAAGAGTTCGAAGATATCGCTTTCCGACATATCCCCCGGGGACGGAATGATTTTGCCGATGCATTGGCAACTCTGGCTTCCTTAATCCACGTAATCAAGAACAGGGACGTTCCACAGATTGAGATAGCAGTACAGAATGCTCCGGCATATGAGGAACATGTTGCAGTATTATCAGACGAGGTGATTCTGCCAAAGTAGCCTTGGTATCACGACATAAGGGAGTACCTGAGGGATAGATCCATTCCCGACCAGGCGAGCCGAGCTGAGAGGATGAGGATTCAAAAGATGGCAATGAAATTTTACCTGAGTGGGGATTCACTCTACAAGAGGGATGCTGGGTTGGGACTGTTGCAATGCGTAGATGAGACACAGGCCCAAAGGATTATGAATGAAATACATAGTGGGGCGTGTGGGCCACACATGAGTGGACCAATGCTAGCCAAAAAGATCTTGAGAACGGGGCATTATTGGTTAACACTGAAAGCCGACTGCGACGATCATGTCAAACGGTGTTACCAATGCCAGGCGCACGGTAATGTGATCCATACGTCTCCCAATGAACTGCACTGTATGACCTCCCCGTGGCCATTTTTAATGTGGGGAATGGATGTAATCGGACCAATAGAACCCAAAGCAAGCAACGGACACCGATTCATTTTCGTCATGATCGATTACTTCACCAAATGGGTAGAAGCAGCTTCTTTCCCCAAAGTAACTCAGGAGGTCATCGTCGGTTTCATCAGGAATAATGTCATTTGTCGATACGGGCAACCTGAGGTTTTGGTCTCCGACAATGCCAAGAATTTAAACAACGCCGTCATGAAGGGACTGTGCGACCAGTTTAAGATTAAACACCTCAATTCCGTCACTTACCGTCCTAAGATGAATGGGGCAGTGGAGGCGGCAAATAAGAACATCAAGAAGATTATGGCGAAAATGTCTGCTAATCATCGGGGATGGCCGGATCTGTTACCCCTCACCCTGTTGGCATACCGAACGTCAACGCGTACTTCTACAGGGGCAACCCCTTACGCTTTGGTGTATGGAATGGAGGCTGTTCTGCTAATTGAGGTTGAGATGGCGTCCCTCAGAATAGTGATCGATGCTCAGATAGGCGAGGAGGATTGGATGCAAAGTCGATATGACCAATTGGCCCTAATTGATAAAAGGAGGGTGGCTGCGGTTTGGCACGGTTAGTTATATCAACAAAGGATCTCTCGATCATACGACAAAAGGATAAGACCTCGGAAGTTCAAGGAAAATGATTTGGTGCTAAAAAGAGTCATGCCTTATCAAGACGAAGCCAAGGGGAAGTTCGCCCCGAACTGGGAGGGACCATTTGTGATTAAGAAAGTGCTATCCGGAGGAGCCCTCATATTGCAAGAAATGGATGGGGAGGTATTTCCACAACCCCTCAATTCTGACTCGGTGAAACGGTTCTACGCTTGAATCATCAGTTTCCCCTTTCTTTGAGGAACGAACTACGTATGACCTGATCTCCCAACTTGTGGGGGTACGTAGGCAGCCATCATGGCACGGTCCGATCCCTTAAAAATAATCCTTTCCCTAACCAAAACCAATTCCCAATAGCCAGAAAAAGCCCTCCTCTACCCTCGAAACCTTCCCGATACCAGCCCTAATCAGATTCGTCCCGAGTAACATAAACCTAGCCCAACCAAACAGTTAGCCAAAATCTAAAACTCAATCTGATGAAATCAACAGGGTGTGCGGCAATATCTGTCAAATCTCCATCAAGACTGGAGAAGAGAAAGAAAGCGAAATGTCAAAATCATGGTCAGCTAGATAAAATGAAGATCAAATGAAAGGCAACGATACGACAAAAAGGGAAAATGACTAAATTTAAATGCATGTCTACATATATAAGTCATTTTGTTACAAGATTTCTCTTTCGATAACCGATGAAACTAACATAGTATATGCAGGAAATAAAATAATCTATAAATCTGAAACTAGCTGAAGCAGGATGGACAAAGTGGTGGATAGATCTGAAGCATCAGCATCCCCTGCAATCTGCTGCCACATCATATTAATGCGATCCAGTAAAGCAGTGGCTCGGCTGACAGTCCCAGAATGGGCATCTATAACTGCCCTAGTCTGAAATACAATGGCATCTCTGTCAGCAATGGCAGCGTCTCTAGCCAGAATGGCATCATCTCTCTCGACAAGAGCGGCATCCCTCTCGGCCTCAGTAGTAATCAAGGCCAGGCGGAGTCGGGTATCCTCAGTAACCCGACTTGGGGAAGAATCAGCTGAAATGGAGTGGTCTGTGGTATCCACTGGGAAAATCACTCCAGAGTCATCAAAGGCCCCAGTCTGACTCAAACCAACCGGATTCGAGTCTCCGCGCAACCACTGCACGTAAGCAAATGTCTGGATGTGGCAGCTCTCACTATATTCGGCAAAGATCATGCGAGACCAAAGATCGTATACCCGCAGTAGATCCCTCTCTGTCCGGGATGATATAAGGAATCGGTAGGCGGCTGTACCCGCGAAAGGGTGAAAATCCTGTGTCTGATCAAACTGCCCCATAACCGCCAAGGGATGATAAGTCATCACGCCCCTCAAGCCAGCAATAGGGATGAAATCCAGGGTGGGCACGTGAGTCAAGAAGCTCATAAAGGAGCAATAACCCGAGTAGATCAGGAGATGAAAAGGATCCTCAATAATCGACAAGAATTCTACCCAGGAAGCCGCATCAGTACAGCTCACGGGACGAAATGAAAACTGCGTGGCTATGTCATGGCTGAAGCAAAACCCTTGGCGACGGAAATGGCCGATGGGACTGAGATGACTCATGAACCACATATACAATAAGGTCGAGCTCCCTCTGAATACCCTGCCTCGGAAAGACTGACAGTATGAAGCTGATATGTAGGTATCTACCAATATCATGGGAAGAACGGTGTGATCCTCTTGAAGGGCTCTAACGGCCGCGACAACTCGCATATCCAACTGATCGGGTCCGGCTGGCAAGTACAAAACTGAAATGACACAGGCCATCAAAACGTCTACTCTCAAAGCGCCCCAGTGCTCCTCGGACACGGAAAAATCACCGAAGAAAAGACGAAAATTGTCGGGTGAGCCAAATCGGTCAATCAAGAAATGAAGGGGAACCAGATGGTCTGATGTGATCACTGATAACAAGACAACCCTCCGCAAACCGGTGAAAGTCAAGAATTGACGGCGCATGGGACCAGCTGTAACCCTAGCACAAGGACCATCCAAAGGCAAGCCGGTGAAACGAGCATACTCCTCGAGGGTGGGGGTCAGCTCTACTGTCCCTAACCTGAACACCTGACGGGCAGGCGCCCAATAGCTCAGAATACCATCTACAAAGCCCGCTGGCACCTAGAAGGATAATAAGGACCAAGAATGTCCCAAAAGGCCATCTGTGATAACCCTGTCGGCCGGCGATAAATTGTCCAACCAACGGAGGAGACTGCCGACCAACCCTGTGGGAGTAATGGAATCCAAATGTACCATGACATCGGAGGACGACATCTGTGAAAAATAGTATCAAAAAGACTGTACAGGGGTCATTCTCTATCCATAAATAAAAAAAAAAGCATGCATCATACAGTTAATAATAAAGCAAATGAATTTCATAGGGATAAAAGATAAAAAATTGTGCATAAATAAAACAAATAAGTTCAGTACATAGTGCATGTAATAATGATAAAAAAGGGAAAAAATAAATCTAAACAGGTACAGGTACAAAAGCCCTATCCTATCATGATCTAAACAAAGTCAATGTCATCTATGAAAGCGGGATCCTCAAACTGATCCCCTGGGGTCATCGAAGTCGGAGGACCAAAATTCATGTCAGGAATGTATGGCTGCGTTGTGGCATCAGATGAGCTTGGGCCTGCATCATAACCCGCACTGTCAGGATCGTAGGCGTAAGCATCCTCTGGAGTCCGGCCTAACACCCGAAGATATAAGGACAGCTGATCCACCTGACGGCTCAGAGTGGCGATCTGCTCAGCGTGAGTGGGACTCCGAACGCAGGCGGCCCAATCGGTCATCATCACCGAGCCGGGGACCATATCCCCGAGGAAGAATGTGGCCCGGGTCTGAGGACCGATAGTACGGGGCACCCACCAGGTACGGAAAGCCTCACTCGTACTGGGACCCGTAGAAAGCATCTGGTCGTCCTACCCTGCGAGCATGATCTCCGAAGGCTGAGAATCCAGCGGCCAGGAGGTAGTGAAAGGAAGGGAATGCGGGATGCGGATCTCTCCAGTAACGCATCTGAATGCGCGCTCTCCCAGGTACATCACCCATCCTCCAACACTCTGCAAAGTGAGGCGACGGGTGGAAAGCTCGAACTCCGGGCCAGAAGGATGCCCATCGGCAAACCCCACAGTCAGATGCTCGGAGAGGTAAGGAACCCAGACGACATCAACGGCCGTGATCAGCTCCAGCTGAATACGACAATGTGCAAAGCTGCCCGACACCGGGACCTCCTCTAGAGTGTTGTGATGCCACCGTCGACCCCGGGGATAGGTGTCCAAACCGAGGGTAGTGACGGGCCTCAGGCATCGAAGACGCTCGTAGGCCCAGAACTGCGAACAGAAACAGTGAAAGGCATGAATAACCGACAAATGCAGAAAAGAGAAATAAATGAAGGAAAGTCCAGTAAGAAAAGAGGAAGAGAAGCCTCATCAGCAAAAAGTGATAGAATCCGAGCCAAGCATATGTCTGTCCCTCCGAACGTAGACGCAGACCGTGGAGGAAATAAGCAAAGGTGAACGACCCCCAATCGTAGTCACTGATCCGGTCTACGTCTCTAACAGCTCCTACAACGCTGAAATGAATGGTAGAGGAGTTGTTCCCTAGGAAACAACCCCTCATAATGATCAGGAACAAGCGTCGTAGCAGAATGTCACGAGTGCCCTGATCCGCTGGAATAGGCAGTGCGTATATACCCCCGACAGCATCGACAGCCAAAGCACCGGACCGAATACTACAGGCCTTAAAGACCCGGTCCTCAGCAGCGAAGCCCAATAAAGCTCGGATCTCCGCTGGAGTAATGTCAAGATCCAGAGGGACACGGGACCCGGTAAACTCTATACCCGTGATGTACCTCCAATCCCAGGGGGTCAGCACAACCTCGTAGTCAAAAAGATGAAGAGACTGCGTCTGGTGGAACCATCGCTCAGATAAGGCCCTCATGTAACCCCAGGGGCACTGACGGGGGATGATAGTGAAAAAGTGACGGAAGCCTCAGGAATCCACCACCGCCCGGTAGTAGCTGTGCAAAGCGGCATAGAGGGAGTAAATGTTGAACCAGTTACCCCTCGGCTGGGTAAACTCGGGCACCTGTGACAAAAAATGAATGGATCAGTCCAGATCTAAACAAAATTTGGGAATAATTTCAGAGAAGTACTTTAAGCATACCTCATTAGCTACAAGAGATGCCGAGGGGTGACGACTGAGATCCCGACCCAATAGATCGGGTATCTGCACAGAGGCGCAAGAAAGGGCGCGGTGAGGAGATGGGGCCGGTATGCTGGAGGATGGCCCCTCTGCCGCAACCTCCAGAAGAACAGCCTCCTCAATGTCGGGATGGTCGGGCCGGATGACAGCCTCTACCAATCGGCGAGGCTGGCGGGCCCGAGGTAGAGCAGGGGCAGGTGCAGCCCTACGGCGGCGAACGCCCGAAGTCCGAGACACAGAAGAGCTACTGGGAGTATCGGGATCCATAGCTGGAATAGAACAGGCGAAGAGGAAGGTGTCGAACACGGCTTCTCAATTCAACCGAGTGACCGGATACGAGACTCGGCATTCACAAGACGATCGACCAGCGACGATAACCGGCGGTTACAAGATGGGTGACCGGCGACGAAACCCGGCCCCGACGAGACGATCGACCGGCGACGATAACCGGCGATTACGAGATGGGTGACCGGCGACGAAACCCGGCCCCGACGAGACGATCGACCGGCGACGATAACCGACGATTACGAGATGGGTGACCGGCGACGAAACCCGGTCCCGACGAGACGATCGACTGGCGACGATAACCGGCGATTACGAGATGGGTGACCGGCAACGAAACCCGGCCCCGACGAGACGATCAACTGGTGACGATAAGAATATTAAGAAGATTATGGAGAAAATGACAGCTAACCATCAGGGATGGCCAGATATGTTGCCTCTTGCCTTGTTAGTTTACCGAACGTCAATACGCATGTCGACTGTGGCAACTCCCTACTCCCTAGTATACGGCACAGAAGTCGTATTACCAGTTGAGGTCAAAATGTCATCACTCATGATATTGTTGGATGCCCAAATACAAGGGAACCAATAGATCCAGGATTGATACGACTAGTTGGCTTTGATAGACGAGAAAAGAATGGTTACGGTATTCCATGGACGATTATATTAACAACGAATTTCCCACTCCTATAATAAAAAGGTGTGATCCCGAGAATTTAAAGAAAATGATATGGTACTGAAAAAGATCATTCCATGTCAAGATGAAGCCAGAGGAAAATTTGCCCCAAGCTGGGAAGCGCCATTCGTTGTCAAGTCGGTCCTGTCAAGGGGAGCTTTGATACTCCAAGAAATAGACACTGAGGTATTTCTGTAACCTCTTAATGCAGATTCTGTAAAGCGATATGATGCATGAGAAATGACCAAGAATTCAAAAAAAAGAAAAAAAATGGGGGGGCGGGGGGTTTCTTATATTTGGCCTGAACTACGTAAGACTTGATCTCCTAATTGCTATAGGAGTATGTAGGCAGCTGTTTATGGTGCGATCTAAACCTTGTATTTAATAACCCAAAATATTTTCAAAATTATAAATATTATCTTAACTGGGTTAAAGAATGAAAACTCTAGAAATATCTAGTGAACGACTGTTCAGGTAATCTTTGAAAACCTAATACGATTCAAAAACACTATCGTATACGTTTAGAATTAGAACGTATAACCTAAAACAAGGTATCGAGAAGTTTAAAACCTTAAGCCCTAAATGAGATTTGAATTTTGTAACATATACGCTTAATAAAGATCGAAATAATATTTCGAAGTAAGTGTTTTGTGATTTTATTATGTAAACGATGAATTAGGTCAAATAAATTTTTCCTCTGAAAAAAGTCGTGCTTAAAAAATAAAAATGCCAAGCTTAAAATAATTTCACCGACAAGCTTCTTGGTATATTTATGAAAAGTTGTTTTATCTTGCTTAAATTAGCTTTGTCGTGCTTACGGTGACAAGCTGCTTTGTCGCGCTCATGCTTAACACAGGTTGGCACACGCTTGACACACGCTGGCACACGCTAGGCACACACTGGCACACGCTTGGCACAAGCACGTCGTAATTACCCTTTTACCCTAAGCTTTCCTAGCTTATTGTAGACACCCAATTTTTGCGTTCCCTATACTAACCATGAGAGGAGGGCAAAAATGTCAATTGAACCGGCTTGCGGGAGCGAAGGAATGGGCACAAGTGCGAACGCTCAACACCACCGCGATGATTGGCGACCAAAGCTGACGTGACAATAAGGCCGTCCGAAACGAGCATTCCCGAATGAGGTGGCACGTCTCCCGGAAATTCAGCAACTGCAAAATACAAGCCTGTCAGCGAAAACCGACGTTACGGCACGAAAGTCGAGGCGTGGCGCAAAAATCGAGAAAGACAAACCGTCCAGCCGCGGATTGATCTGCAGCCAATAAGTGCGCCTTTTGAAAATATGGAACTCGAAACACGGAACTCGAAACCAGGTGAGTGGAAGGCAGGCGGCTGGCTTTGGCCAGCCTATTTCAGCTCATTCCCTCTTCAGCATACAGGAGGTTCAGCAGATTGAAGGGAGAGAAAATTCAGCAATAGCAGCAGCACGGAAATAGAAGGGAAAATAGCAAATTTTGCAACCAAATAGGAATAAAAAAGAGAAAAAATAGAGGATTTATACTCTTTTGATTTTGATTGTATCAAATATACTTCTTATCCTATTCAAATACACAAGTTTACATCCATTTGAGATCATTTGCAAGGTGAAAATTCCCTTTGTTATAGCAATTTATATCATGTTATTTGGTTAAATTAAATGTAATTTTCATGAATATTGTTGAGCTATCATGGACTAGGGATTATTAGTGAGGGTTCCATCGGAACAAAATTCTTCCTAATAACTCGAGGATATCCAATTGATGAAATTTCTAGCTTGTTTAGGGTGATGTATCGGGCGTAAATTATTTAGATTATCATTTTCGGATATCATGGTGTATTAGATAAATCCGGGTTGGTTAGTTCTGAAGTATTCATTTTGTGGGCATGTAGCAATCTCGGGTGTGAGCCTAGGAACGCGACCCCGTGGTCCAAATCCGATGATGGACGTTTTGATGTATGTAATAGATTCAAGGTGCTCGTTTTTGTAATATGTAATCATCGGGCCTTAAAACGACGCTAAGGCGAGAATCGGGTTTAAGGCCCCGAAATAGTGAAACTTGTGATTGTAGGCGTTTGGGGTTATTTTGATGGTTTACATGCCCATGAATAGCCCCGACGCACGGTTATGCTTGATTGGATTTTGTGACACGAAAAAATGATTTCAAAGATTAAACGATGAAGGATTTTTCATTAAAATAAATCAAACTAGGTTATTAGCTTCACAAGGCTTAAAATTGGAAGTGTTAATGAATGTCGATTCCTATTTAACGAGAAGGCTAAAGGAAAAAATCGCTTTCAAACATCACAAAATGATTTTATAAAAGTAAGTAACGTTTTATTAAATCTTTGTGCATAGGGTTAAAGAGCTCCTAGAAGTTGCCCATCATTTGATTTACGAAAGCAACGTAGAGATCTCGATTCCTATTTTGACGAAGGTTTAGAAAACTCTTGTTTTTGCCAAAACGACACCTAATGAAAATCTCATACTTTTGACAATTAAAATCAAACCTTTCTCATAAAGCTTTCTCGTATAAGCCGAAGGACATTCTAAAGCACTCTCAAAACACGACTTTCCAAAAAAAACCCAAATGATTCTTTCATACAAACTCACCACAATATTCACATAGGCACACACACACACATACGCACATATACACATTTCATGAATTAAAGGATAGGAAGGTATCAAGATTGCGGTAACTGTGTTTCACGGAAGTCGGGGGGTGCCTAACACCTTCCCCTCGCTTAAGCAAGCCCCTGAACTCTATGAATCTCGGTTCGTAGACCAATTAATTCGGAGTCACATATGAGCCATCGATTTATAAAAAACGAAAACTCGGGTGAGTTGGTACATCCATTTCAAATATACCAACTGGCGACTCTGGTTAATTGGCTCATCATGAAAAAATGATCTTTCAAAACCCCGTCGACATTAATGCCGACCCTTTCCAAAGGAATCACCTAATCAAAAGACTAAAATTGGAAAGGGTAATAACCACCAAAGGAGCGACAATTCCCGGCGTCGACACTTATAAATATCCCTTCATCCTTTCATTACTTCCTACCATTTTTCAAGAGCAATTCAAGAGCAAAAGTACTCTATATTTATATTCTAAGAGATATTGTGAGATAAAATTTACTTTCGAAATATCGAAGCACTACGCGATTGGAAGTAAAGCTAGCAACTACAAGAGGTATTACTGGAGTAGTTATTATTTTCATTCTTCTTTATGTATTTAGTAAAAATATACTTTTATAAGCAGTTATAATGCCCAAATTATTTTGTGTATAAAGTACAAAAGTCCTATTTACAAGTAGTTATAATGTGCGATTTATTTCTCTTATAAATTAGAAAATATACTTTTATAAGCAGTTACTATGTCCGATTTTATTCAAATATTTAGTAAGAATATTCATTTTATAAGCAGTTATAATGCTGAAATTATCTCAAATATAATAGCCGAATATTCATTTTATAAGCAGTTATAATGCCCAATTTATTTCAAACATAGTAAACGAATATTCATTCTGTAATCAGTTATAATGCTCAATTTATTTTAAATATAGTTGAAAAATATTCATTCTATAAGCAGTTATAATGCTGAAATTATTTCATGTATAGTAGAAGAAGTCTTATTTATAAGCGATTATGATACCCGAAATAAAACTTAAAAGATATTTTTTGTTACAAGTATGTAACAAAGTCCATTTTATCCTAACTTTGCAAGGTCGAATCAACGCTGAACCTTAACGATACTTGACTAGTTCAATTCGATACGTGGTATTATAAATTCTAACGCTTATTATTGATATGAATAGACATAAATAGACTACGTGACTTAGATAGACAGCGTAAACTAAACGTACTATGCACAGGCAAGTCTCCAAACCTTGTTACCTTATGCAAGTCTTATACATCTTGCTATCAATTGGTGTGAAGTTATTGCTTCTTGATTCAGCATAACTTAAGAAATGAATCATTATTCATATATTGTTTATCAGAGCATAAATTGTTATGTCAAACCAAATTGTTTGGTGCGACATCTTATACTGAGTATACAAACACCCTTTATGGGATGTTATTGTCGATAATATATTGACATTAAGTGCAGTTGGGCGCGATTATGATGGTATGCATACTCCTAGGATATCGAATAGGCTGATCCCCTATAAGATATCTGAACAAATCTTTCCTAAGTCATTGAAGACTAATAGAACTGGTGGTTTCATGGTTCATGTACTGAACCCTCAGTTAGGCAAAAGTTTTGAACTTCCTTCAAATCAAACACATTGTGTTTATATTTTTGAATAAACTTGCTGAGCATTTTGTAGCTTATTCTTGCATAAACTTTCCTTTGTAGTTTTAGATGGTAATCCCGGAACTTCAGGGACGAACAATGGAAAGAAGTCGTGTTAATTAGTATTATCTTATTGTTTTAAAAAGTTCAAGTCTTATAAGACTTTGTTGTAATAAGAACATGGTACTGAGAATGATGTAATCAAACTTAAGGTTATGAAATATATATTATTATCTTTTGTTATATTGAATGTGTTGTATTTACATTCTTAGGTAAGTTAGAAAGTAGCATTTGATTTAGTGCAGTATCCATATGAACTATACATCTAAATGAGGGTATTTGAATGATATTGGGAGTTATGTAAGCACTGAGATTATACTTAATGAGCGCCGGTAAGATGCCACCTTTACCGAAATACGTCCCTCGGTTCTAAGAACAATCTTATCATTAATATTGTGAATGTCAGATAGATAGGAACTATTGATATGCAAGAGATATCCATAAGCTATAAATCTATACATCCAAGTGAGGGTATCTAAACATAGATTATGTTCTGACGAGAATTACTATCTGTTATGGGATACTGTGAACCTTGGATAGATAAAAGTTATATATTATGGAATATTTATAGTTGATTAATTTAGCGTGAACACCAAATCTGCTACAGGGAGTGTAGAGAATTTGGGGGCGTCACATTGTAAAAATCCAAAATCCTTTCGATGATCTGTCAATCATGAGGCCTCTTCAATGGACTGTCTAATCCTTCTATTGACCAACAAAATTGTCATCTAAACACAATTCGTACCCAAATATAAACCCAAAATCCAGACTTCCCTAAAATAAGCCAAAGCATTGTATCTAATTAACCAGGTTAATGGCTCACTCTAATGAAATCAGATAGCATCTCGACGATTATCCATCGGATCTGACTCGAGCCCCCCTAAAACAAGAGAGACATCAATATACCAAGATATTAATCATCAAGATGAGATGACAATCAGACAAAAAGGCGAAGATACATTAAAAAGGGAAGTTGACTAAGATGTAAATCTTTTATATATTTGACTATTTCGATATACAATAGTTTTCTGTGATGAATGACAAAATGATATAGTTTATACAGAAAATAAGATGAAGTACAACCTACAAATCTGAAGTGAGACGGGATAAAAATGCAAGATAACCGGTAATCTCTGGGGTTTGAGGAGCATATCTAAGCTCATGCTCCATCGTATCAATACACTCCAGTAAGGCCATCGCCATATGTACAGTGCTATCCTGACGTTCTAGGACATGCCTAGCTTGGGTGACAACCTCATTAGCATAAGCCCGGTGAGCATCTCTATCAGAAATGGTGGCATCCCTAGTTATAAAGGTTGCGTCCCTCTCAGCATATGCAGCATCGTGGCCAGCCAAGGCAGTCGGCATCTGGGTTCGAGCCTGATCAGGCTCGAAATTCAGACTATGCACTTGATGATCTAGCTCAACTCTAGACACGGCCGTAGGGGTAGGAGCAGTATGAGGGGCATCCCCGGTCGATTCACCCGTCAATCCCATAAACAAATCATCCTCGGACGGCTCCACCTGATCATCCTCAAGACCCTCCATAGGCTCCTCATCGGAAGAATTGTCCTCTAACTCTACGTAATCGGCAATAGCGACCTCTAAGTCTACCTTCAACCAAGCCGAGTACTCAGATGTCTAACCAAGGTGGCTATCTCTAAAATCGGCTGAAACCCTATGAGCCCAGAAGTCATAGATCCTCTAGAAGTTGTCGTTAACACTCCAAAATTAAACCTTACTTCTACTCTATGAATACAAAATTCAATAGTGATAAGCAATGGTCGAACCCACAGAAAGTGATATTATTTTATATTTATTCTGATATTTCTAACAACGAATAGATTGGGGGTTATGAGTTTAATTAACTAAATTAACTAAAACAGAAATTAAAATGATATGAATAACCAATGAATTAAAGTTTCAGTTCTTCAGTTCAGTTTTACCTTTTCACAACAATAGATTTACCAAGTGTAACACTATTTATCCTTCAGTAAAACTAACAGCCCTAGGTAACAACAAGCTCTGCTACTCGAAACTCCCTTTAGGTTTTCACTTAATGAAACAAGCTCTTTAGAAAATTCTAACCATTATACAACCTAAAACAAGTTCTCTGGATTTAATATAACAGCAACATTAAGAACTAGAGAATTAGATTATTCCAAGCAACAATCACATAAGCTCGAATTATTTAACCTATTTTCTGATAATCGTAGCAATACTCAAAAGCTTGACCACAATCATGTATTACTAATTGTTACTTGTGATTACAAATAATATAAATTACATGTAATACTATTCCTTAATCTAGTAAATAATATTAGTTAACCAATTTAATCCTGCATAAATTAAATTAGTTAAACCAAATATCATTCATCAGTTTAATCAGATTATCAAGAATGAATTTCATGTAAGAAGGAATAAATAATATTAACTCAATTAAACCATTAATTATGAATAAGGTTCAACATCTCTTAGAACTGAAAATAAAGAACTTAGCTTGACATGTCTTCCATCTTGCCTTCAAAACTAGGGTTAACAATGATGTAGAAGCGAGTCCTTAAAACTTGACTAGGAACATCTATTTATATTCTTAGAACAAAGTCCTAAACCCTAAGAAATAACAATCCCCATTACATTAGAATTCCTCAAAGAATAACAAAACAGGAAAAATCTCGTTGCGACCACGCGATCACGCGCCTGGGAAAGCACCTTAGCGTCGCGACCCAACTTAAGAGTGTTGCGGCCCAAGATCTAGCGTTGTGGCCCTGCCTTTTGAGCGTCGCGGCCCTCAGCTTTCTGCCACTTTTTCCTTTTTTGCTCCTTGTGCGCCCATTTTGATCTTCTTTCTTCTTTCCAGCTCCAATTCCTCCTAAAATCAATAAACACCTTAATAAGCTCACATATACATAAAACACGTAATAAAACTAAATATAAAGGAATCAAAATTATAGAATATTATGCACTTATTAAATTCTCCCACACTTAGCCTTTACACGTCCTCGTGTAAATCAAAACAAATGTCATATTGAAATCATCAAAATTTTATCCAACAAAAATTCCAAAGGTTTCAATTCAATTCCCAACCATGAATATCAATACTAATCAACAGAAATATGATCAACACTTCATCAATCAAATCATAATAACAACCTTATCGTTCACCACTAAGCATCATTCAATAAAAATGTATCCACATAAATATCTTTCCTATGATCAACATAAATACTCAACTAAGCTCATATGGAACAACAACTGTGCACAACTGACTCTTAACTCAGAACCTAATTTTCCTGCTATTCTTTTTCTCTCAACAGAACCTTCTACTTCAAATTTTCATACGTGATTGGATTTTATGCTCCATATCACACTATACACATTCTTTTCTTTTGCAATTGAGTGCGTTTTATGCTCTATCTCACTCATTTCACGTGTTTATGAGAGAGTGCGTTTTACGCTCCTTCTCAACCCACCACATAATTTTGCATTTTTTTTCTAAATGTTTCTTTTTTTTTCTTTTTTTTCAAATTCTTCCAACATGGTTTTGTAAACAAAATAAATAGTTCTAAATCATAAACTCAGTGCACATAGTCAGACCCCACATAAAACTCAGCCAAATAAACATGTATCTCATATTCAAATACTCATGCAAACAAATTCAATTTAAGATCAGTCAACTATGGATCCTGACTCAATTATCATCATTCATCAATTAATTAAGCATCAATCAAATTCTATCAATCAGAATCAATTTTCATTCTATAAACATAACCTTCAAAAGCTTAGCCAAATAAAATCATAGAGCCAAAACTTTTTAGGGCCAAAAACAAAGAATTTTTTAAAAAAAAATTCAATTTTTTCACAAAAATAGACTTAGATTATTAAACTTAGAGCATAAACCTAAACCCCTCCCCCACACTCAAACCTTACATTATCCCCAATGTAAGACAATTATGCAAAGAAGACGTAACTAACTAAAATGTAAAGTAGAAAGGGATAGAAAAGCAAATCTGATATCTTGGGTTGCCTCTCAAGCAGCGCATTTGTTTAATGTCGTTTGCCCGACTCCAATCCTCTCAATCTATGTAATCAAATATTCATACTTCAAATGAATTGGTAATGATCTCAAATCCTAGTTAAGAGCCTGCACTACGGAAGGTAACAACGTCTTGTGAGTAGCAGATAATTGAATGAAAAATACAGCACACTTATCTGAGATTTTTGGTAAAGAGTGCAGTGCACCCATGGTCTCCTTCAATTCTTGCATTTGCTCAATTTCTTCTTCTTTTTTCGATTCCATGTTGTTGGTAATTGCAACCTGCAAATTCCCCTTGTTTGTTTGCTCAAAACTTTCCTCAACCTTGTGCACTATTTTCGGTATCTCTTCCTCATCCTCCTTCTTAAACTTTGAATACTTGAATGGACAAAGTAAGGGGTTAGTCAGAATCTGAACAACATAATTAACAAATACCTTGGATGGCTCTGTCTCCTCCTTGACTGTCTCCTTTTCAAATTCAGCAGTGGCTTTGGGCACTTCCAACTGTTTTTCACTCTTCAAGGTAATTGCACTTACATTCTCGCTTTGATTAACAACTGTCTAAGAGGGTATTTGTCCTAATCCTTGAGATTCCAATCTTCCTACTGTGGTGGCATGCCGACCCATCTGATTTCTCATATCTTGAACAGAGGTTTTTGTCTCCTATTGGAATTATTGTGTTTGATTCATGAATTGTTGTGTCTGACTCATGAATTCATTGAACATATCCTCTATAGATGTTCCCGGGTTTGCAGGGGCTGCTTGTCTAGGTTGATACTGCGATTGAGCTGGTTGAAAACCTTGTTGCTTTCTTTGAAAATCATTATGCATTGGCAACCTAGTACCTCCATAGCTCAAGTTAGATTGATCTCTCCATCCTTGATTGTAAGTGTTAGAATAAGGATTATGTTGATTTTGATGTTGTCTTGAAAATGTCCCCACAGCATTGACTTGTTGAACAATTTCATCCTCTTGCAATATTGGACAAGCATCAGTAGTATGTCCTGACATTGAACAAATTCTACACACTTTTGCTACTTGCATGTCCCTGCAACCATTTGTTGAAACATAGCAGTTAATTCAGAGATTTGACATTCAAGACTATAAGTGTTTACCTCATTCACCCTTTGAGGTGCATGATCCATTCTAATTCCATACTGCTGTGAGTTAGCCGCCGGTTTGCAATTAAGTTCCTTGCAGCCTCCGGAGTCTTATCAACCAGTGTTCCCCCACTTGCTGCATCAATCATGCTCCTATCCATTAGCAACAGTCCCTCATAAAAGTATTGAATCAAGTGTTGATCATCACTTTGATGTGATGGACAGCTAGAGCACGACTTCTTGAATCTCTCCTAATACTCATAAAATGTTTCCCCACTGAACTGCCTAATTGCACATATCTTCTTCCTTATATTGGCAACTATCGAAGCAGGAAAGTACTTCTCCAACAACAGCCTTTGTATATCATTCCATGATTTAATCGATCCTGAAGGAAGATAGTTTAACCAATCCTTTGCCAACTTTGCTAGTGAGAATGGAAAAGCTCTAAGCTTGATTTGTTCCTCTGTTACTGGCTTCATGGTGGAACATACCACATGAAACTCCTTCAGATGCTTGTATGGATCTTCACCTGTAAGACCACGAAAAAGTAGGCAAAAGCTGGATTAGTCCTGATTGCAATTCAAAAGCAGCATCTAAAGTAGGATATTCAATACACAATGTTAGTTAATCAAGATTAGGAATAGCTAATTCTTTCAAAGTCCTGTTGTTGTTGGCAACAACCATATCTCTAGATAAATTTCAATTCAAGAGAGTGAGAGGATCGAGTCCTAAACTAAAAATAAAAATAAAATAAAATAAAGACAATTAACATTCCACGGCAACATCGCCAAAATTTGGAAGCTGTCATTAACACTCCAAAATTAAACCTTACTTCTACTCTATGAATACAAAATTCAGTATAGTGAAAAGCAAGGGTCAAACCCACAGAGATGTGTTCTTTGCATCTTAGAATTGATGTTTGTTCTAAAACTACTAGTTTTGTCATCATCAAATAGGAGGAAATTGTTAGGATATGCTTGTTTAAATTTAATGATGTGTTTATAATGTATAATTGTTCAAGTAATTTTTATAAAGTCCTTAAATAAGATATAATTGTACAATGACTTAGAGTAGTACGATCAAACTTGTTAGGTCGATCCTTTGAGTTGATTTTATGTATAGTTGATAGGATCAAATCGATCGTATAGTTTTGTTAAACGATCGTAAAGTTACTTTGCCTGTTCGTAGTGTTAATATTGTTCGCAGAGTAATCTAGATGTTCGTATAACATTAGTTAGTTGATCATAGAGCAGCAATGTAGTCTCTAAATTGAAGATAGAATCGCAGAGTAAGCAGTTAGATCGTAGAACTGTCTCTTAAATCGTATAGTAAAAGGTGTTATTGCAGAGTGAAGAGAAGTTCGCAGACTTCTGCTCAAGCATCATATAGTGCTCGTCGTAGAGAGCATTTCATTGAGCATATCATAGAGCTTCCTAGTCAGTCATAGAGCAACTGTTCATAGAGTTCAAATCGTTGAGTAAAGCTAGTTAAGACTCTACGTTCCTCTCCAAGCTCTACGATCAGTCAAGTTCGTAGAGCATGTCAGAAATGACAAAAGACTAACAAATGAAGAGCATTGCAGAGTAGAGATTTCAAGAATGTTTCTCATCATCTTCAAATTCAAATAGAAGATCAGATTAGAGATGTGTCTAAACTGCTAGAATGAACATATGACACTACTCACAAGTGGTAGGTGAACCTGCAGTCTGATGGGACATGGTAGAGCCGAAAGCAATCTGCCTACCTACCCTTAAAGTCAACATCAGAGAACATCTTTTTACATAGTATTAAATGCACCAACGAGAACACTCCAACAGGATGATTTTCAGAAATCTATAAAAGGCGTACGAGGATTCAAATCGAAGTACGAATTACTAAGTACAAAAAGCTAAACTTCTGCAAAACTAAAAGCTTTACTCTACGATTCAGTACAAGTTCAAGCTACTAAGTTCCAACATAAGTCAAGTAAAATTGCAAGCTTAGTAGCACCTAAACCAATCAACATTCATTTGTGATTCACTTGGTCTTAGTGACCATTATACTTAAGTGATTTGAAGAGTTTTAAGTGAACTGGACTAAGTGTTCTGGTCTGCGTGACCTTTGCTAAGACTAAGTGCCTCAAAAGAATCTAAGTGATTCATTTGAACTAATTAATTATCTGGTTATTGATCTTTAAATATTAAAATTTTTTAAAAGATCTATTCAACCCCTCTTTTAGATCTCTTATGTGCCTCTAAGAAATAACAAGGACGCCTAGGCAACAAGGTGACCATCATGGCGTCCGTATGGCGACAAGTCATTTACAATGTGCAATTTATATATTATTTATTTTACTTAACAAGTATATTGGCAATAAAATTCCATATACATTAAAACACAAAACATAACCCTATGGAATAACATTAAAAGCACAATTGTGTAAATACTTATCAATAACAAACCAAAAATAAAATACTTGATATTAAAAACTAGTAGAAGAAATAAAGAATTCAAAAAACACCTCATAGAAAATAAAGTTGCAACCATCACATATTACTAGTCTAATAACTAATAAAACACCACGTAGCAAGCCAAAATAATGTCTAAACTCTCTACACTAGTCTCTAAACACCGTTCAAGCAAACTCATCAAGAACAAAGTCATCTACATCTCCTCTATGAGAACTACTCTCATTCAAAGGCGTAGGTGGTCTTTCTCCAAAATCATCCTCCACATCTTCATCATCATTTGGAATTCTCTCTTCTTCATTAAATTCATCATCAAAGTCGAAATCCATCAACCTTGATTCCCTTGAAGTTGAATCACCACCACGTCGAGAGTACGTAATGACATTATTGCTAGTATTAGCACGAGCCCTCCTTGAAGGATTGCGACTCTCAAGCGTGTTGGATGCACCGGTTACTCGATCCATATCATTCCATGTAAGATCCTCCTTGGGATAAACAACATCGGCCTCATTATTGATCCATTCATTACCCCATTCAAAGTCATTAATGGCTAATGAATCAAAAATATTTCCAAGTTCACGCCTCTTTTGGAACCTTGAAATGATCTTTCAATTGTATTGGACATACACCAAGTCACTCAATCGTTTGTGTTCTAATTTATTCATCTTCTTCGTATGAATCTAAATTAAATAAATAAAACAAAAAATAATAATATTAATGATAAAATTTTAATTATATAAAAAATAGTTAGTATTAGTAGTGAATGAATTATTACTTTTGAATCAACAATAGAAAGTACTTACAAACTCAAATGTACTCCAATTGCGCTCACAACCGAAAGAAGAATAACAAAAGCCTATAATTCTTTTTGCAAACTTTGTAAGCTCAATAGCCCGCCCTCCAAAAGTGTTCCACCAATCAACTTGCAAACATTTAAAGGAAATATAAATATTTTCAAAAAAAGGAAAAAAAAGAATGTATATAATCGTCATTTCTCTTGTAAAAGTATCTCAAGAAGCATCATAGTTATCGGTTAGATTGCTTATCTTATTTAGCAAATCTAGCTCGGGCACCATATGTGCAAGAATGTCATTGAAGTCTTCACGTAGAGTGCCAGCTAACACGGAACGTTCCTCTTTGATATCAAAGTACTTGCTCGGATTGAGAAACAACGCAGGCCCATATAATTTTTGTTCCATTTGGCTTTCCCATCGTCGCTCAACAATGCCAATCACTTTGTTATAGAGTCTTTGTTTGTTATCAAATGAATCTTTGATTTTTTTTCTTCGTATACTCCATCACAGCAAAAACTTCTGGCATAGCAGGCTTCTCATCATCATCAACAATCCTCAAGGCTACAAAAAGTGGTTGTGACGCCCTAATGCAATCCTCAATATGATGCTAAAATGTAGTTGAAATTACAATATCACATACTTTCTTCCCCACTTCGGTAGCCAACAACTTAGATTTATTCCAATCATCGCTTATGAACAAATGTCTTAATGCATCTCTATACTTGTACAAACTCTACAAGGTGAGGAAAATTGTAGCAAATCTAGTAACTCCGGGTCTCACAAGATCTCTCCCATTTGTTTTTTCCCTCATCGCATCAAGAAGATGACCATGCCTGTAAATGAATATTGTGATTCTTCTTGTATTTGTGATTATGGGCTGAAATTGCTTTAGGTTACTTATGTCCTCAAGCATAAGGTCTAGGTAGTGAGCGACGCAAGGTGTCCAAAACAGTGTAGGCCTGTGACAGCCCGAATTTTCAGAAATTATTAAATAAGAATTTAATAAATAAAATTCTTGTTACGAGATGTTTTGGGTTTGAATATATGTATATATGTGATATGTGTTGTGAAATATGTGATTTGATGTGAAGAGAATTATACACTTGTGTATTTGGGAAACGAGGTTTAATAGTTAATTAAACCATTGAAAAGATTAAATGAAATTTTCATGAGAAGGAAATTAGTTGGGGAATATTAGTTAATTTAATTAAGTTAAAATTATATTGGAAAATAATATAATTTGCTTGTTATGTCTTGTAGACAACAGAAGTTATTGTGAATTAAGTTTCATAAATAATGTGAGCGATTCACTTAATTAAAATAGTGAATCAATGTGAATATATTGTTTTTAATAATTTGGAGTTTATTATATATGTAAATGTAATAAGATTGTGAGTTTTGTTTATAGTTTAAAATATTTATGAAATTGAATAAATACTTTATTTGGAATATTTATGGAATAAATATTCGATGAAAATTATTATAGAATAATTATTTACGTATGATGATATTGGGTAGTTGATGATAAACAATTTTATCGTCGGTGCGTATTTTGTTACGCTAATAGAATAATAATATTCTAATTTAATTAAATAATTAAATTAGAGGATTAATGTTTTATTGAATAAAATGTTGTATTTAATAAAATTATAGTTTAACTATATTGAATTATAATTTTGTCAATAAGGTTTTAATGGGAATTATTAACAAGCTTAATTGAATTTAAGTATGACATATATATATATATATATATATATATATCATATAATGAGAAGGTTATTTTAATAAATTAAAATGAGACTAGATTAAAGCTAGCCAAACAAGGTCTTGTGACCTTATGTATTTGTAACTGCTAAGTTAATTAGATTATACGTTAAAAAAAACATCAGTTTATGCTAAGGTCTTGAGAATAGAAGAACACAGAAAACTCAATATAGAAATAGAGAGGGATTGAGAGAAGAAATTCTCTGTGAAAACTGAAGAAAGGAAATTCTGGAAATCAAGGAGGAATCAAGCACATTTTAATCATTTTTTTTGAGTTTAAGAGGTACTCAAGAGGTAAGAAGAACTCTAAAACTTTTATTTTTCATTCTTTGAGTGTTATGAATCCTGTTGTTTTAATTGATAATGGTTATGGATATATATGTGTTATTGGGTGATTATAATCTGTTAAGAACCATCCATAGAGGATTTTGAAGCAAGTAATTGGTGTTTATATTGTAAATATGAAGAATTAGGTTTTTGGTTTATTGTAAGTATTTTATGGTCTGTTTTGGGTGATAAATTAGTTGTGAACGCATGGTTGAAGCTATAAATTGATAGTGTATTATTGTTATGCATTGAAAAACGAAAAAAATGAGAGTTGAACGGACCAATTTGGTTCAGAATCGAATTCGTGAGAGTTTGATTCGCTAAATGTGTTGAAATATGAAAAACTAGTATGAATTGTGGTTTTAAGCCTTTAAATTGGTGGTTTAAGTTGTTTAAGATGTTAGAATCATTGTATACATGTTGGGTATTGATTCTACAAAGATTATAATATTTGGGTATGTTTAATTTGTTGATAAAATAAAGAAATTGGAAAATTTTGGTCTGGAATTGCACTGGTTCGCGAATTACAGGAACAGTCAGTCGAGTCTACCGCCCCGGCGGTAGAAATGAACTAAGTTCACCGCCCCGGCGGTGTCGTCGCCCCGGCGACAAAAGTAAACTAGACTTCTCGCCCCGGCGATAGCCTCGCCCCGGCGATAACTTTGTAAAGAAAACCACCGCCCCGGCGGTGGAACAGGAATTTTAAAAAAAAATTCTTTTTCTTTGTGGCCATACTATTTTATCATATGCATGTTTAAAGCTTGAATTAATGTATTAAACGAATGTTAAGATACTATGATGTTGTAAGCAATTGCCCATTTATTTTCAGACGACAATTAGAATATTAAAATTAGATTGGATGTGAGTGAATCCTGAAGTGTTGTAGTAAGCCAAGGATTAGATTAAGTAGTGTTAATAAACGTTATACGGCCAAAGTAAAGAAGAGTTTAAGACTTAACTAAATGTTAAGTGTCGATCAAAGTGAGACGCAATAAAATGAAGGTTTACAAGGAGAACTTAATTTCTAAGTTGAGAATTGTATAGAGAATAAAAATGAAGGATTATGAAATGTAGAGTAGAGTAATACTGAGTATTGCTATGTGGCTAATAAATTTTGTGCATGATTATATGTCGTGTAGGATGCGTGAAATGCAGTTAAGTATAAGCTGGTTATGGTAATTGATAATCTACAAACCAGGCAAGTCTTTCAGTTCCTATTTGCTATGTGAACTTCATGTTAAATTGTGTTAATTTATTTTGCAATCACATGATGAATTGCATGCATTGTCAGTATGAAATGTTATAGTCAACTTATGACTAATGATTGAATAAAGAATGTTGGTTGAGTAAGGAACTCAATCTTTATACTTGTTACATGAGTTGTCGAATATATGTTAAACTAGTGAAATAATTATGAGATGTATGTTGAGCATGTTATTATGTGCTACGTGATGCATGAAAACTGTTAGATATGCTGAGCTGTTGAGCTCATTCTTGCAAATAACCATTTTTGCAGGTTAAGGATTCAAGGTAACGTTATGTGCTGCTTGAAAGGCATAGATCAAAGTAAAGCATGAAGATTTAATAAATTTAGTTAATGTAGTTATGTTGAACCATGTTTAAGAGTTTGATAAAGGTATTTGATGATTTAGGATGTGTAATTTTCAATGAGTTGTAAGATTTCATCGTTTTGATGTGAAGTTATATTATCCTACATGTAAGAATAACGATCTGAGATGTAAGGTCTTATTTCGTAATAATGATGTAATGAATCATAGAATGAGTAAGATTCTGGAATATGTAATGCTAAAGGTTATGATTCAGGGTAAGCAAAGAAAGAAAAATGGAAAGTTTTTATTATTCCGCATTTTGTGAAGTTCAGCATTGAATAATGTTGTAGAGTTATAATGAGGATGTATTGTTAACGACCGTAGTGAAGAGTTGGAATTGTATGAATTTTGGGGTTGTTACAAGGCCTCCTCTCCTTTAATATATGCATCGCTACCTTGTAATTAGAGGCATTATCCGTGACCACCTGAACAACATACTCAGGGCCAATTTCCTCAATCTTACTATCAAGGAGATTTGCCAACATTGTAGCATCTTGTGACTGACTGGAGGTATCAACAGAAACCATGAACTAAGTCCTCTTCGGACTATTAAGAAGAAAATTCAACAAGTGCCTTTCCCTCCTATCTGTCCAACCATCTAACATGAGTGTGAAACCATATTGCTTCCAAAAAATTTCATGTTTCGCCTTTAACTCATTGGTTTGCTTCTTTGCCTTCTCAAGTAAAGGAACCCTCAACTCATGATACGTTGAAGGCTTTAACCTAGCCCATATTGCCCCATGGACTCGATCATTACCTCGAAGATCCTTGCATTTGCAGCATTGAATGGTATGCCACACTCGTAGAAAAAGTTGGCAATGTGCATATCGACTCTATCATTTTCCTCCGATGTCCTCAAACGATTTTCAATAGTCGTTTGGCTTAAACGCTTGCTATACCTCTCCTCTACAACTTCTTCGGGAGTCTTCCTTAGAACTGTTTCAACCGTCTTTATCGGAGCTTTTGGTTCTGGCGTTTGGAATTGAAAAGCATCTATCTTCCTTTTAGAAGCGGTCTCAGGACTTGAGATAGTGTTAGAGGAAGCATTGGAAGTCATGCTTGGAGGAGCATATGATTGTTCTTCTTGCACTTCTACTACTACTACATCATCATCATCATCATCATCTAGCTCAACTGGCTTGTTCCTCTTTTTACTATTCAAAAACGCTTGCATCTCCCTCATAATTTTTGTTGATGTTTTAGGCACTTCGCTATATCTCCAAAATTTCCAGCTAGATGTTGCTTGAGCCTCTTAATGCCTGAATGATAGTTCTTCTAGCAAAGTATACATTGTATAATATCCTTATTACTTATATCCGGCCAATATCCATATTTTCAATCCGGATCATTCGATTTAGCTTTTCTTTTAGGGTCTTTAGTTATATCATAACTATCGGCCCCCGAACTTTACGCCATTTTATTTTCTAATTTCTGCATAATACAATCAAACAAAAAATATAAGAGACAATTGACATATTTTTATTTTTATTTGTGAATGTATTAGTATATTACTAGTTTAGTAAGTAGTAAACATTCACACTCAGCACTTAAATTAATAGATAGGGTTTACACTTTGTAAATTGTACCAAAAAAAGGAAGTAAACAATAAATATAACTTATTAAAGTTGAATCATCTCTCACATAATTTTGTACTGCCTAAACTTTAGAGTATAATCATAATTCACATAACATATTAACATAATTAAAATACCATCACAATTCAGTATTCATAAAACATATTTAAAGTATAATCAATTAATCACAATTCACAAAGCTTTAAAATATAATCACAATTTGCAAAACATATTTAAAGTATAATTAGTAATCACAATTCACATTATTTTTAAGTATAATCACAATTTACATAATTTAGTGTACTGACCTAACTTATTTAATCAAGCTTTATGTATTGGCAAGCCAGCAAGGATAAAGTCTTACTCTTAACAGTTAACATGCATAGTTGGAACATAAACATTAGGATAACGAGGAAACAAAGAATAAGCTTAGGAAGCTTCCTGACTCACAAATTAGTAGTCATAAGAATAAAGGGGAAACACTGAAACAGAGAATAAGGAGGAAAAAAAAACAAAGAATGAAAAAAAACCCTGTGAAATTCAACTGCGATGGACTGAAGGAGAGAGAAGTCAGAGAAGGAGCTGCGATATGGAGAGCCCAGAGCAGCGATGGAGTCGTGGTCAAAGAAGGAGCAATGATGGAGTCAACAAAGGAGTCGTGATGGAGTCGATGGAGCCCAAAGCAGTCGTGATGGAGACCAAATAAGTCATTAAGAAGCAGTCGCGATGTCTCAGACTCGCGATGAAGTCGATTGAAGTAGTCGAAGTAATCGCGATGGAGTCGATTGATGCAGTCTTCTTGTTTTAATTGATGGGTATGTCCATGGGTCACTAAGACTTATAGGTTTTGAGATGGGTTAAGTTTTTAAATTAAGTAGGGTTAGAGCTGCTAAGGCGTGTGCCTTGACAGCCCGACATCTCATGGCGTCACCTGGACAAGCGTCATGCCATCATTAAAGTTGTAAATAAAGGTTTTTTTTAATGACCATTACTTTATTGAGGTCGTGGAATATACACGAACTAACAAAATTCCCAAAAAATTAAATTTTAATTTTTATAAATAAAATACCAACCTCTAAATTAAAATTTATATCCTAAAATTGAATCTTAAACTCTAAAATTAATATCCCAAATCACAAAATTAAAGAAAAAAAATTCTAGACCCTAGAATTGAAACCAAAACACAAAAATTAAACTAGAAATAAATCGAGAACCCTAATCTCAAAATTAAATCAAAAATAATTTATGAACCCTAAACCCTATAATTGAACCCTAAACTCTAAAATTGAACATTGAACTCTATACTTGAAAATTAAAATCTAAACACTACAAATCAATTATCAATAACTATATATAATAATCTAAGAGAGAATCCTAAATTGAAATAGTTTGGTTGGTCATCATACCTATTTAATGGATTCAAAATTTTCACATCAAGCTATACTGATTCAAAATTATGCACCAATCTAGACTGTCCCAAAATCTACTCTACCACGTGTTCGTAATAGAATATATATATACACACACACATATAATAATAATAACAATATAAAAAAAGAATCCTACAATTAAGTTAATTCGATTGATAATAAAATTATTAGATAACTACAAAAAATAATGAACTTAAATTGAAATGAATCCCAATCATCAAGAAAAAAAGGAGGAAACATATCACGCCAGATAAAAGAAATATGTAAAAAGTTAGTCGGTGCCTCCCACAAGTTGCAAGATTGATTAATTCAACTCATAACCCATTATTCTCTATCAGCTATAGAACGACGGGAATATATATATGGAAAGGAGAAAAGGAAGAAGACAGAAAAATACATAAGAAAGTCACTTCTTTGCTAGCAGAGGGAGGTGAGTAAGCACCCATAGCTGAGTGAAGGATTCAATGTTCGTATGTGACTTATTTTTTAACTTATAAATTGACTTATAAGTACTTTTTAAAAAGTAACAATTTCTTACTTTTTCAAAGCTGACTTATAAGTCATTTTAAAATAAATAGATTTGACAAATATAAAGATTCTTTTCCCCTTATTTTACTAATCTTTATAACTTATTTTAACTTATAAGTAAATTTAGCAAAACACATTTACAACTTATTTTAACTTAATTTCTGACTTCTAACTCAAAATGATACCAAATACTTTTATTTATAAGTCATAATTCAAAATAACTCATAAATTATTTTAAATTTTAATTTATAAATCATTTTTAAAATAAGTCATTCCCAAACATGCCCTTTAATTATTTCTCGTCGTTTATTTCACTCCCATAGTAGTATTTATCTGTACAATTTCCCATAAAGAGTGTCGCCGTTTCTATGGCGCCAAAATAATTATTCTGAACCGCCGTCGTATTGGTTTAACATAATATGAATTCGATTTAGGGCTTTTTGGCAAGAAAACGAAAGAGAATGGATTTGAAATTTGGGGCTTTTTGCTGAGAAACCCTAACTGATTTTCTCGATCCATTAAATCCATTTTGGGGGGAACGGAGAGGATCCAGATCCAGATCCTAAAGACATTTGGAGTTTCTCGATCTGGTGTTAATGTACCATGTGGGTAAGAAAAACAAATCAAAGTTGTTACTAAGGTTGAAGATGACGAGCTTTTTCTTCAAATCCACAGCGTTCGTTTTATTGCTTCTTTGTTCGATTCATCCCCGCGATGCAGTCGCATCAAGTTCTTCGGCATCCACAATGCACACCAACAATTGGGCTGTGTTGGTTTGTACCTCTCGCTTCTGGTAAGCTCAATTATATCTTTCAGTTATTAGCTCGCTTTTTATTTGGTATTATGTGGAAATGTTTCTGGGTTAGTCATTTTGATGTGATATATTTCTCTATTACATCTGAACAACCCCAATAAGTTTTGAAAGATAATTCTTAATATTTTTAATTCAAAGTGTAAATTTTAGAAATTTCTCAGTTTACTGTTCATTGTTTATCTGATAGATGAAGGATTGGTGGTGGGTTAGTCATTTTGACATGTTATCAGTGGGAAGTATGGATCTCTGTAATTATGAAAGAAATTTAATTTTTTGGCTTGTTTGATGTGAAAGAATATTCTGTTTGCAAGTTGAAATTTAATGTTTTGGCTTGTTTATGTGAAAGAAAATTCTGCTTGTAAGTTGTGTTTTACTTTTAAATTTTAATACTCCCTCCGTTCCGTTTCAAAATATAAGATCAATTGCCTTTGTCAAATACAAATATCTTTATATTTTGGAACTGAGGTATTTTTTATTTTGGAAAGTGTAGAAATTTTAGAAACTTCTGAGTTTGCTTTTTCTGTTCACTATTTATTTGATATCAAGGATTCATTCTGGTTAGTTATTTTGACATGATATTAATGGGAAGTATGACACTCCACAGTTATCAAGAAATTTAATGTTTTGGCTTGTTTGATGTGAAAGTAAATTATGGCTGAAGCTTATGAGAGAAAAGCTGTTTATCTTATCTTATTTTTATTGTTTTTTTAAAATTTCAATTGTCAGACAATATAGAGCTAGAATTAGAAACTTTGCAAACATCTGTTCAAACTTTGTTCACTTTTCATTTGGTTGCTGAGGAACTCATGGGAGGAAGATGACGTTCTTGTAGGTTAGTTAGTCATGTTGATATGATTAATGATATCACTTATAGATATGGAACTTCACATTCACAATAAATGTTCTTCTTTCAGCATGTTCCCAATTTTTTTTTTAACTCTCTCTTACCTATTGATTTTGAAACTTTTGCATTCTTTGCTCGTTAATTTTTTGAATACTCCTTTTTTCGACGTCAAAGCATATTCGTTCTATAAATTCGAGGAAGGAACACTCTTAAGTTGTTTTAACTTTCTTTTCTTCTGTTTGAATTGTGTTGATGTAGATTTGGTTTATCTGATATTTCATTGAAGTTGAAGATTCTCTTTATTTCTCTGTTATGAAGAGCTCTATTGGCTATTTGCTAGTTCCTGGAAAGTAAAATATTTCTAAAAAATTAACATTAATTTAAAAGTTTTGTATGCTTTGAAGGTTTTCTTGTTTAACAATCTTGTCGCCGCAATTAATACTTCACTTATTCCTTTTCAGGTTTAATTATCGTCATATGGCCAACACTTTATCCTTATACAGGTATTGGTGGTTATGTGTGTTAATCTCTGTTTCATGGTTATTTCGATTTTTACTCAATCTTATGTATGTAGACTGTTTTCAGTTTCTGCCTCTTTTTTCCTTACTTATCTAATTATTTATTTTGATTTTCATTTAGGACAGTAAAACGGCTAGGAATACCTGATGAGAGGATAATACTTATGTTGGCTGATGACATGGCTTGCAATGCTCGAAACAAGTACCCTGCCCAAGTCTTCAACAATGAGAACCACATGCTTAACTTGTATGGAGATAACGTTGAGGTGACTTCTGTTTGATTGCTCAAGTTTTGTTTCTTTCTGAACATGTAATTTACTCCGACTTGATTCCCATAAAACATCGAAATGAATCTGGTATTTGACATTATTAACAATTTCATGAAATGTAAATTAATCAAAATTTTGGTAGTATAATTAATGATGAATCTTTATTTCTATATTCCCCCTACTTCAGACCCCATCTCTTACCAAGTTGCATATATCTCCTTTTGTTTTAAAGTAAATTTGTTTTGGGTTTATTCATCCTTCTCTGATGATTACCAGAACTCTTGTTTGTAGCCAACGCTTTAAAGAACAATAGTAGATTCTTCAATTTCCAAGGATGATAAAAAAAATGATTTTATCTATGGGGATTCTCCATTGAAGGTCTGAATTCACAAAACCATTAACTAACTATTCCAAGAAATTTCTTTGCTTTCTTTATTGGAGTTGACTGCTGGCAGTCAAAATTTGTTATGCATTGATTTAGTGCCCAACTATTATATTTCTCATCTCCTTTAATTTTCATGGAATGACAAGCATTTGAAGCACATGCACTTTCACAAGTCAACCCTAATGATTTGGATCTTATAACTCTCATTCAGATCAGAAAAATATTGCAAAGAAACGGTTTTATCAAACATGGCATTTGTTGCTGATATAGATGTGAACTGGAAGACGAGAAACATTCATGGCCAGAAAATATACAATTCAATGAGAAAATAGTTGTAAATGTATTTGACATTGAATTTTTCTTTTATCGTGTCTATGACATTGAGTAGATAGTACATATGGAAGGAAGAAAGACAGAAAAGAGCAAAGGGAGCAATAGGGTCTGTATGATTTAGACTCAACAAATTTGAGAAAAAATATCAAATATAGAGAAGCTTTTCTCGACTTCTTGTCCTCCTTTTGCGTTGTATTTTGTGATCTTTCTTTTTCTTCTGTTATAAATAGTTCTCCTTTTATCTAGTAAACAATAATTATGCTGATTTTGTATAGGAAGAAAGCATAATTCTTGCTTATAAAATATAGTAATAACTTATTTACCAAAAAAATAACAAAAACGTATGTGTTCCATGTTCTGCTTATTGGCTTATTAAGTCAGACTTTGAGATTCTTTATTTTTGAAAATATAAGCTTATATGCTGAGTGGAGGAATGAGAAGATTCCTCATCCCCCTTTAGATGCACCTTCCATTTGCTGTATTATATTTCATAGTAATGTATATTTTATAGATGGTGCTCTAATTGCGCCATGCTGCAATATGCCAGGTAGATTACCGAGGTTATGAAGTGACGACTGAAAATTTTTTCCGAGTTTTAACCGGGCGTCATGAAACTGCTGTCCCGAGGTCGAAACGTCTCCTGAGTGATGAAGGAAGCCACATACTTTTGTACATGACAGGGCATGGAGGAGATGAGTTCCTAAAATTTCAGGACTCAGAGGAGCTTCAGAGTCATGATTTAGCTGATGCAGTGAAACAAATGAAAGAAAAGCGCAGGTGAGAGTTTGTTATATTTTTATGCCACTGCCATCACCGGTTGTGAAAATTCGTTGCACTCAAGTAATAAAGCTGAAATCTGAGGTTTCTACTAGTGTAACTCTATTTACGCTGGGTTAACTTGTACACATTCAATAATTGCTTTCACTAATATCTAAACTGGCTATTAGACATATCTAATATCCATGTGTAGATGTAAACTGTTGAAATGGCATCTTTGATTATGAGTTCTTGTTGAGCACATCTGCTTATTAGTTAGAGACTCGACTATCTTTATATATTATTTTTTACAAAAATGATGCCATTTATAATCAGTTACCTGTGATTATCAGATTCAAGGAGCTGTTGATTATGGTAGACACTTGCCAAGCTGCCACTCTCTTTTCTCAGGTTTGTGATTTGTCTTATATATGAGAGAGCTATACAATATAACTTTGTGCCTCCTGGTCAAGTGAGTGAGTCCTACAAAACTTCAGTCTCTCAATTCTGAATATATAAACCTATTGCATTCTGTTTGTCATCTGTTATTGCCTTGCACAAGTATTTGCCATGAAACAAAAATCTGCCTTTCCGAAGCTTTGGAACAGCAAGAATATTTGGAACCACCATAGCTACATAGATATTGATGTCAGTTTCACAAAGTCAGTACTGTCATGAGTTCTCTTCACCTTTCTCCTGCAAGGATCCTTGCTGACTACTCTTTGCTCTCTTGTGCAATATGCACGTTGGAATTTATTGGGTCTGCCGAATAATCTTTGCCTCCACACCTGAAACAACAATCCTTATTATCAAGCAATTTGAAGCTATACCTTTAAAGCCTCTGTTTTAGTGTCACTCAGGTGGTGTTTGATTGCATCTTAACAACCCACCTCTTAATGCATCTTAACGTGGTTCTCTGAATATTTTAGATTTAATTTTGTATCTTAATGATTTAGAGGCATTCAGAGGGAATTTTTTTATCCCAATTTCAAATATTAAGATGCATTAGGAGGTGGGCTGTTAAGATGCATTAAAATGCAATCAAACACCACCTCAGTCTTACAAAAATGCCTTTGAAGCAGTTTGGTTTTGGTAGCTAAGAATTTTAACTGTTTGAAGGTTGGCATCTGAAGTAGTTGTCCATCTCTAAGACCTTCTAAAATCCATTCCCAAACAAATCCATTTGAGACAAGGGAGAGGAAGATCAAAAGAAAAGGGAGGTATCCCAGGGGTAGAGGTACTTCTAGGGGAGGGATATTACTACTTGAAAAAGAACGAATAAAATGGGGAGACGAGAAGGGAGCTACTTCACACTGTTTATAGTAGTGTAGTAAGAGAAAAGGAAGTGAACCACTTTTCTAGTAGACTTTACAATATATCTTATACAAGTTATATTGACTAAAGTTTGGTCTGTATGTATGTGTGTGTGTGTGTGTGTGTGTATATATATATAATACTTCTAAAAGGATGCTTATGTAAATTTTTTATAAAGGGTTCAGTGGTTAGTTGATTCTTTCTTGGTTCACCAAGAGATTTTTATGGGCGTGGAGGGTAACCCTCCCTTTTACTTCTCTTTTATTTTATTCTCTGCTAAAAAAGAGAAACACTTCCAGTTCCTTGGACTTTTACTTTAACCTTTTGATAACTTTTCCCAGTATTTCTCTACCAAATGCAAGAATCATTTCCAAATATTTTTTTTTGAAAAGTAAAAGATTCCCAAATATCTGATGCGTTGAGCTCATTACACTTTATTATGTACCTTATCATTCTGTGTTGCTTCGATTTTCTAGTTCTTTCCATAAATTGACTGGGTAAGTATGTCTCATATACCTTTTGTTACCATATCTACTGGAATACTGAGCAAATATCATATACTTCAAAAGCCTACGAGACATGTTCTAGTCCCATGACAATCAAGCATCCTTAGTAGCCCAAATAAAAAGCATCATTGGCAGTTCCATGAGTTTTATGTTTCAAATTTGTTTGCTCAATTTATGTCTTAAAGTTTTAAGAGTTTATTAAGTTTCTAAATTTGCAGGATATTTTGTGGTTGTTGAGGTTTAAGGTGTGTATGGTTGGTCAGATAATGTATTTATGTTCTTAGGGAGTCTGTAGTTGTCAAGAATAGCCTCCGTTAGTTTTTCGTGCTTTTTGCTATTCTTGCATATCTTATATGTTGTTTTTCCTACATCTTTGTGAGCTTTGAACATGGGTGCTTTTGGGGAATATCTATCTCCGGTTTTCATGGGATTGGAGGGCAGTCCTGCACTAAGATATTTGCTTTTTCTTGCTTTTATGTTTGGAGGATGTCTTGTACTCCTCAACTCGCGTATTTTTTTTTTAAAATTCAAATGATGGTGAAACCTGCTGCCACTATCCTGGATAAACCATCGGGTACTTCTCTTTCTAATGAAATTCTTCTTTTATCAATATGCAAAAAAGATAAAAAAGAATAGCCTGCGTTATGAAAGAGTCAAAGTTTGTATGTTGTCTAAGTTTTGCAGATATCATGTATGGTAAACATAAGTTTTGCAGATATCATGTATGGCAAACATACTAATTTTCACGCTAAAATGGCCTGGCCAGAAAACGAGTCACAAGGTTGCGTCATTTTTTAAGTTGATGATAGTGACAACTTGAGTCTTCTATTAATCATTATTAGTTTGATTAACAACTGTAAGCTAGCATTCCTTGGTCTAATGTATGCATGGACTTGAGTGATTAGGACAGGAAATTATATATATTGAAACCCCTTGGTTCACTGTTTTAATAAATATAGATCCTAGTCCGGTGGCCTATATATGTTCATTACTTTTAAAAGCCACCCTGTATTTGTATTTTATAAATTATGCATGGCCTTTTGCTATCATTTTCACATTTCGAAAACATGATTTTGTTAATAGTTTGAGTTTGACCATTTTGTTAGCATCTGTTGCACTTTTTATGTTGCACTTTTTAAATATTGTGCCTCTGATCTTGTTCTACAAATATAATATGCTTTATGTGAATTTTTTTTGTTAGAGTATGTATTCTTCTCTTGCAGCTTCATTCACCTGGTGTTTTGGCTATTGGAAGTAGCAAGAAAGGAGAAAACTCTTACTCACATCACTTGGATTCTGATGTAAGTGTGATTTCTACCAGTCACATAGCTTTCATAATTTTCTTTTTTAAAAGACGAAACTTTTGTAACTGATCATGTATTGATATGTCTCGGGACCCATATAAGTCTATACTTCTTATAATTATCTCATTTCTCCATTTTTCACTTTCATGATAAACGTTATCGTTGTCTATTAAAATTGTTTCTTTGCTACAGGTTGGCGTGTCTGTTGTGGATCGATTTACATATTATACCCTTGCTTTCTTTGAGAGGCTAAATATATATGATAATGCTTCTCTGAACAGGTATTATGAAGTCCCAACTTTATTAAGATGCTTTGTTACATCTGTTACTGCGTTCTCTCTGTATTCTTTTACATATAACAAACTACTTTGGCAAAATATTTGGAGGTTTGTGGGAAGGTGTAACGAGAGTTCCTTATGCATTATTTACATTTTATGATGTCCACGGATGTAACCTGGGCATGATTGGATGGGTGAAATTGACCAAGGTCCATCCTGAGGTTTAGTAGCTTATTCCATGTGAGCGAAAAGCTTTTAGCATCAACCTGAGCTCAGCCATACATTTTGGGCATGGATTAGGTGCACTAGGATTTTGCTGTGAAGATTTGATTCTTTTCTAGAAAGAGTTCTTTACACGACCATGCAAGTTAACTCTTTTCACAGTTAACCCAACAAGTAAATAATCAAACGTATGATGTAAAAATTGGGGTTTTTCCTGAGAAAAAATGAGGCTTATAGAATGCAATTTTGTCGTAGGGAAATAAGTATAAAGTTCAGATGCTGACATGTGGCACAAATTGAATATTCCTTCAGTTTTCATCATAGTTGTCACGGCGCCACGACGAGTCATGGCGGTAGCCGACTGCCTGGACGCCTAGGCGACAAGGCGACCGCCTAGGCGTCCGTAAGGCGACAAGTCGTTTACAATATGCAATTTATATATTATTTATTTTACTTAACAAGTATATTGACAATAAAATTTCATAAACATTAAAACTCAAAACATAACACTAAGGAATAACATTAAAGGCATAATTATGTAAATACTTACCAATAACAATCCAAAAACAAAACACTTGATATTAAAAATTAGTAAAAGAAATGAAGAATTCAACAAACACCACATGGAAAATAAAGTTGCAACCAACCATTACAAATATGTAGTCTAATAACTAATAAAACACCACCATAGCAAGCCAAAATAATGTCTAGACTCTCTACACTAGTCTAAAAACATTGTTCAATCAAAATCATCATAGAAAAGGTCATCTCCATCTCTTCCATGAGAACTACTCTCATTCAAAGGCGTAGGTGGTGGTCTTTCTCCATAATCATCCTCCACATCTTCATCATCATTTGAAATTGTCTCTTCATCAACTTCATTATCGGAGTCGAAATCCATTAATATTGATTCCCTTGAAGTTGAACCACCACCACGTCGAGAGTACGTCATGAGATTATCACTATTATTGGCACGAGCCCTCCTTGAAAGATTGCGACCCTCAAGCGTGTTGGATGCACCGGTTGCTCGATCCACATCATTCCATTTAAGATCCTCCCCGGGATGAACATCATCGACCTCATTATCGATCCATTCATTACCCCATTCAAAGTCATCAATGACTAATGGATCAAAATTATTTCCAAGTTCACGCCTCTTTTGGAACCTTGAGTCGATCTTTCGATTGTACTGGACATGCACCAAGTCACTCAATCGTTTGTGTTCCAATCTATTCTTCTTCTTCGTATGAATCTAAAATAAATAGAACAAAAAATAATAATATTAATGATACAATTTTAATTATATAAAAAATAGTTAGTACTTTTGAAATTTGAACTAATAATAGAAAGTACTTACAAACTCAAATGTACTCCAATTGCGTTCGCAACCGGAAGAAGAAGCACAAAGGCCTAGAATTCTTTTTGCAAACGATGATAGCTCAATAGCCCGCGCTGCATTCCACCAATCAACTAGAAAGAAATATAAATATTTTTAAAGGGAGGAAAGGAAGAATGTATATAAATTATAATCATAATTTAGCTTTTATAGCTTTATATATATGTTATTATACTTACGAGGATTCTTTAATTTCCGTTGCCTAATCACCATTTCTCTTGCAAAAGTATCTCGAGAAGCATCATATTTGTCGGCTAGATTGCTTATCTTGTCTAGCAAATCAATCTCGGGCACCATCTTTGCAAGAACGTCATTGAAGTCATCTCGTAAAGTATTAGCAAACAACCGACGTTTTTCTTTGAAATCAAAGTATTTGCTCGGATTGAGAAACAACGCAGCCCCATATAATTTTTGCTCCATCTGATTTTCCCATCGCCGCTCAACAATTTCAATCACCTTCTTATACGGTCTTTGTTTGTTATCAAATGCATCTTTGATTTTTTTCTTCGCGCATTCCATCGCAGCAATAACTTCTGTCATAGCAGGCTTCTCATCACTATCAACAATCCTCAAGACTATAAGAAGTGGCTGTAAGGCCCTAATGCAATCCTCAACAGTATGCCAAAATGTTGTTGAAATAACAGTCTCACATACTTTCTTCCCCGCTTCAGTAGCTGACAACTTTGATGTTGACCAATCCTCGCTGACGAACAACTGCCTCAATGCATCTTTATTCTTGTACAAACTCTGCAAGGTGAGGAAAGCTGTAGCAAATCTAGTAACTGCGGGTCTCACAAGATCCCTCCCATTGGTTTTCTCCCTTATCGCACTAAGAAGACGACCATGCCTATAAATAAATGTTGTGATTCTTCTTGCCTTTGTGATTGTGGGCTGGAATTGCTTCAACTTGCCTATGTCCTCTAACATAAGGTCAAGGCAGTGAGCGACACAAGGTGTCCAAAACAGTGAAGGTCTCCTCTCCATTAGTATATGCCCCGCTGCCTTGTAATTAGAGGCATTGTCCGTGATCACTTGAACAACATACTCGGGGCCAATTTCCTCGATCTTGCTATCAAGTAGATTTGCCAACATTGTGGCATCTTGAGACTGATTGGAGGCATCAACAGAACCCATGAAATAAGTCACCTCCGGACTATTAACAAGAAAATTTAACAAATGCCTTCCCCTCTTATCTGTCCAACCATCCGACATGAGTGAGCAACCGTATTTCTTCCAAGCAACTTCATGTTTCTTCTTTAAGTCATCAGTTTTCTTCTTTGTCTTCTCAAGTAAAGGAACCCTCAACTCATGATACGTTGGAGGCTTGAAACCCGGCCCATATTGCCCTATGGACTCGACCATTATTTCAAATCTCCTTGAATTTGCAGCATTGAATAGTATGCCACATTCGTAGAAAAAGTCAACAACGTGCATTTCGACTCTCTCCTTTTCCTCCGGTGTCCTCAAACAACTTTCAATACTCAACTGCCTCAACCCCTTGCTATGCCTCTCCTCTACAACTTCTTCGGGAGTCTTCCTTAGAAGTGCTTCAACCGTCTTTGTTGGAGCTTTTTGCCGTGGGAATTGAAAAACAGCTTTCTTCTTTTTGGAAGCGGTCCCAGAACTTGAGATAGTGTTAGAAGAAGTATTGGAAGCCATGCTTGGACGAGTAGATGATTGTTCTTCTTACACTTCTATTACATCATCATCATCATCTAGCTCAACTGGCTTGTTCCTCTTTTTACTATTCACAGCCGCTTGCATCTCCCTCATAATTTCTGTTGTTGTTTTGGGGCACTTCGCTACATCTCCATAATTTCCTGCTAAATGTTGCTTCAACCTTTTGATTCCCGAACGACATTGATTCCCACAAAGGATACATTGCACTATATCCTTATTACTTAAATCCGGCCAATATCCATATTTCCAACCCGGATCGTTCGATTTAGCTTTTCTTTTAGGGTCCTTCGTTATATCATAATTATCGGCCCCCGAACTTTCCGCCATTTTGTTTTCTGGTTTCTACACAATCAAATAAAAAATATAAGAGACAATTGAGTCATTGACATATTTTTATTTTTACTTGTGAATGTATTAGTATATTACCAAAAAAAAAAAGAGTAAACAATAAATATAACTTATTAAAAAGTCGAATCACCTCTCACATAATTTTGTACATTTTATACTTTAAAGTATAATTACAATTCACAAAACACTTTAAATGTACTAACCTAAGTGGCTAACTATTCTCTATATATTTAATTAAGCTTTATGTATTTGCAAGGATAAAATATATTCCTAAATCCTAAGTCATTAAGTCTGTATTCCTAAAATGAATCAGCTTGTCATTGACTCATTACCAGAGATATCATATATGTATGACACGAATCAGCTTGGCACTTGGCATACATTAGTGGTACATTAAGTCCCCACCAGTCCACCACAAATATATAAAAGGGACTCCCAAGTATAATTATTAAGCCTTTATCAGTTTATATAAATCAAAGCAAAAGACAGGACAGAGCAAATATAAAATCAGCAAAACATAGCAAAGCTATAACTTATATAAATTTAAATATATATAAATATATATATATATATATAATTATATATATATATATTTATTTATATTTATATATGTATAAATTTATATAGAGACCCAGCAGAAAAATAAAACACTAAGCAGTAAGCAGCCAACACTAAGCAGCTCGGTATAAAGAAAAAGGCTAACAAAACATCCAAGCAACTAAGCAGAAAAGGAGAAGAAAAAAAAAGAAGACGACATACCTGATACTTGCCGATCGACGATTCGAAAGTCGAAGTCCTCTCGCAGCCTCGCGTCGCGTCGCGTCGAACTCCTCTCGCAAGTCGCAGCCTCTCGCGCCTTGCCCTCCCAGTAAGTAGTAAGACTTCGCTTTCTCCTTCGCAGTCTCTCTCTTCTCTCAACTTTGATCGCAGTCTTTGAGAAGAGTCGACTTCGATCGTCGTCGATCTGCTGCGAATCAAGCAATCGACTTAACTGGGCTGGTTTTCTTGTTCCTAGTACCTACTGCGACGTTTTTTTTTTTTAACCCATTTCTGATTTGGGTCGATCCATACCCATCTACCAAGTCGCCCGATCAGCTGGTTAGTTGTCCAAGTCGTCGCTGCGTCGTCCAAGTCTTCGCCGCGATGTCCAAGGCGCTCGCCTTTCCACCATCGACCAAGTCGCTTGCTCGCCTTGGCTGCTCCTAACCGACTGGACGACATGGCGACGCCTTAACAACTATGGTTTTCATAGGTAATTGACTATTTACAGTAGTAGACTCTTAGAAATTATGCACAAGTGGTGACACATTGAAGACTGGGTGCTGATGTAATTCACTAAAGCAACTAAGACTCATGCACCACTTCAATTTGCAGTACAATTTTAAGTGTTTTTTGAGAATTGAGATACTTTTGTTGCACTGTAACTTACACTACTTTTACTCACTAATTGGCTGTGGTCCATATCTAGAGGTCCAATCATAGTTATCAGAACTGGACCGGACCAGCTGAAACTGGACCCTACCGGTACGATTTTCTTCATATATCGGATTTACAAATAGATCGGAGTGAGCTGTTTGAACCGGCTGGTATTTTATAAAACCGGTAAACCGGACGATTTTTTAAGAACCACTCCGGTTCAGTATGAACCCAAATAGAACTGCTTCGACTACAACTGGGACAGAAACAAATAAGAAAACTAGCTGGTGAGATCCGCTGGAAGCAAAAGGGAAAATAAGATGAAAAAAGGAAGAGTTTGTTGACCTTCACTGCCCAAAGTTTTCTAATTCAACCCTACCTCCGTCACAAATGTGAGAAGACCGATCGCTGCACAAAGATTGTTTCCTCTCTTTCTCTCTCTTAACTTTTCTGTAAAAGTCTTGCACTCTTGCCAGACTTTAGAAGTTAGAACAATGAACCTTTGAAGTACAAGTGATACATGTAAAGACCATAAAGCTCTTTAGCTATTTAGTAGAATTATATTAAATGACACTGCCATGCATGTGGTTTCATGTCATCATGACTAGTCGAGCAAATTGAGCCAAGTGCTTAGCATAAATACGAAAAGAAAGGTCAAAGCATAATAAACAAACATTTTGTTTTTGAGAACTACAATAAACATGTATAGTTTATTTATAACTTGAAAACTCTTAAAAAGTAAGGACGAGAAAGAATGAAAATATATATAAATATTATATAGTCAAAATTTATTATTTTAATAAATAAAAGTCTAGTTATTTATAGTCTTAAAAGATCTAAAAACCTGAGTATATTTTCACTTTAAAACTTGTGAAAGTTGAAAATAAAGGATAAGAAGTTTAAAGATAAATATTCAGTTTCTGGAAAAACCATCTTGATATATATATATATATATGTTGTAATTAAGTGTACATATAATTTATATTTTATTTCTTTTTGTTGAGAAAACACAGTAAGTAGTTCATGATGGTCAATATTTTTTATAACTTATGGTGTGATGATGTGTGAAAGTACAATTATTTATATACACAATATAGAATATGGTGACATAAAATTTCTTTAATTTGTTTGTTATTAAATAGAGTTCATAATTATTTGTCTCTAGTTTTTCTAGTACAACTTTATTTTTAGGTAAAATATACTATTTTATATTTTTTGTAGTGTATATTATTATTACTTATCATACAAAATATTTTTTAATTATTAAAAAAAAATATAAATCCGGCTCAACCGGTTTAATGAACGGTTGAACCACAAAAACCATTGAACCATTGCTTCAACCGGTTCAATAGCCGGTTTGGTTCTGATAACTATGGGTCCAATAACCCTTTACAATATATGACTTTCCTCTTGAGTTTTCTAAGCCAGCCATGGAAGAGAGACTAGGTCCTAGTTCCACTATGTAATTATGTGGAGTAACATATATCTTCATTTTTCTGACTTCAAGCCAGTCCATTATTTGTATATGCAATTTGTGTATTTGCATTAGCTACTTTATGTTCCATTTTATCAGAAACAGACAAAGAATATGAAGAGGTTCTGGTTATTGCCCCCAAGTTCCTCCTTAACTGATTTGAACTTCATGTTGCATTAATCCCAACTGTATTGTTCTGTTTATGCAATTGCGCTTATTTGCTCTACTGTGTATAGCAAGAAACTTCTGTTCCAATCATACCATTTTTTGGGGTCAAATTCTTATCTACAGAAAAATCTGAACAGTGGCAACTTTGGAACTGTCTAAAACAAATCTTGGCCAGCTTTTTTTTCTACAACTTTATGAGGATAATTAGAGACCCTTAGGCATTGTTTATTGTGCAGGAACCAAGAGGGAAAATGTGAATTTCATGCAAATTTGGATAATTTCTGAGTCTCTGACGTTTCATATACATATTTGTTGATTGGAATATAATTCATCCATGAATAAGATTCCCACATAGAGTAGGTATCTCATTCCTTACTTGGGTTAGCAATCTTTTATTCCAATCTTTAGTAATTAATAAATGAACAAAAATTGTGGGTCCAATTATCTTAAAACTAAGTCATCATTTGGTTGGTAGACATGGAATCTCATCACGTAGAATCTTGTTAGTTGTTACCCATAATGAGATTCTCGATAATGAAATTCTGAATGTGTTGCCATTCAAATTTTTGGCTATGCTTGAGATATTATTCAAGATTCTTAAGTTTAAGTTAAGTGGACCTACATTTTATGTCCTTTTAATAATCCTAAAAGGTTAGGGGAAAAAGAAAAAAAGATCACTACCCAGGGTAAGGAATGAGATATCTAGTAGATGCGGTAGTGTCATTAATCCATGAATGACATTAATGAGGATCGCAAGTCTAGGAAGATAAATAAAATTTTATATTTATTGGTGGGATTTTTGTTTGATGTAATTAGGGTTTTTATTTATTTATTTATTTGGTAGCTAATTTTTAGACTTTTGCTATGGATAGTGAATGAGAGAAATTTTTAGGTGATGGATGAGTGGGAAGTTAATGGTGGATGAGCGGGAAGTTGTGAGATGACGGAGATAGTGACCTCAAACATCCTGTGGGGTGGCAGTTTCTCAGCGCAGATCGGCATAAATTTATCTTTTCCGTTTTTTATCCTTTCTATGTTGTCAGACATTCCATAAACAATTGTGTGGCCAAATGCCAAAATTGATAAAAATACGAATGAGATTCCCATTCCCACTTTAGATTCCAGTGTACCATATGAGATCTAAGATTTCTGACTAATATTTCTGATATGTCTCAAACACTTCATTGCAAAAATATATAAAATCTCATAAATTTCATTCCATCCTGCGTGCCAAGCGAGGCCTCAAATGCTCCAGCCCTCAAGTTGCCCTGATGGAATCTTTTCAAAAATTTCTACTAGCAGAAACCAGTCAGGCTCCAAAGGAGACGTCTGCAGAGCTCAGTTACTCATGGGGATGCGAAAACCAGTTATTTCTTAATAGTTTAATGAGGAGATGTGATGTTCTTTGGTTGTCCAATTCAATGACTGTTTTTGGAGAAATAATAGCGTCATTAATTTTTGTCCTTATATTATGGTAGCAATGTGTATTTTTGAAGATTTATTCTACTGCATCCACTTGCTTATGATGATTGGTTTCCTCAAATGGAACCCTGGATCATGATATACAATTTTTTTTGTTGTTGTTGTTATGCAGTCTTTTTGGTTCGTATAATCCAAACTATTTGATGTCAACTGCATATTATCGAACAGATCTGTACGAACGAAAGCTGGAGGAGGTATAAAGTTCTAGATCCGTTGTACTGTTACTTTTCTTCTCAATTTCCTTGTGTTTGGTATCAACGATTCTCTTAAGATTTCCCCCTTTTCTCGAGGAAACTGAGAACATAGTGAAAAATTAAGAGAAAAGAGGGCCACATGCGAGGACTCATCAACCTTTTTGTTCCGCTGGAGTCTTGTATGGAATTAGGAAGCTATCTATTCTCTTCTTAAGGTTGCATTTTTCGTTGTTAATTTGAAACTGGCAAGCAGCTTCACTTCTTCTAAAGCTATATATAGGAAAACAAATTTCTCCCTTGGACAGGAATTTTTTTGACAGCAAGGTCTTGAACACTTCCCATAACAAAACATATATATTTTTTTATTTTATAATAATTTTTTTCATTCAACAAAATGTAAGTTCTGTCCTTGGTTAGTGGAAAAATTAGTTGCTTTCCTCATCACATCATATGCAGATCTACAGCTGATTATGTTGTTGAACTCTGTGGGATTAGCCCTTAGACAATGACTGAATATTGACTATTGCCAAAGAAATACAACTGACTGGTGTGGGGAAAATCATTTTAATGTTGCCTTGGCTCCTCATTAGGTACCTGTCACAAATTTTTTTGGTTCTGTCATGGAAACAATTCACACTGATACAGCTTACAGAGTTTTCTCAAGCGAAGACTCCAGCATGGGCAAAATCAAAATCTCATTAGATCAATCTGTTGAGCAAGACATGAGAAGAACACTTGCAAGTTCAGATGTTCAGCAACATTCTGGTGACCCAATCTCCGCTGTGAGTTCACTGAATTACTTCAAGAAAAAAGGCTCAGACGTTAAGTTTTTTTCGATTTTTACTGTCACCTGAAAGCCTAATCTTTGAACTGTGTTGCTAAATTTGGTGATGGATGAATGCTGCAGGTTCAACCTGGTACTTGTCCTTTTACTCATGCAATGAGTATCATTAATGAAAAGATGGAAAACATTAAAGATGTTGATAGCTTTGTAAATTGTGGTTTCCTATTAATGTTAGCGGTGGTGGTAATTTCCAGTTGGCTATCACAATGAAGGTGAGAAGAAACTTTTATTTGATTTTTTTTTCTCTCATGTGAAATACATAATATACTTTCTATATTTGTTTCTAATATTCCTCAATATCTCAAATATAAATTTAGACCCTCATTTCCAAGCTAGGGAGTATGACTAAACTTGTCCAAAAGAGTTGGTACATTCAATATCTACAACGAGAAGAAACATTCATTTTGTCCAAACCGAGAGTACTTTCAAGATTATTGTACTAAATTTCATTACAGAAGTTTATGACCGTCCTCTATATTAAGTCAAAATTTTCTTAAATGTCACGTTGAAAGTAGATTATATTTTTCGGGTGGTAGGTATAGTCAATGAGTTTAGCCTGTGCTATAGGATGGAACTTGATTTGCATACAATTGAGCTTCAAGGCTAACCTATTCAGCTATAAAATTTGAATGGGCTGGGGTTTAGTCTATATGCTGTTAAGTTCCTAGCTTCCTTTGGGGATTACGCAAATTGAATCAACTGGTACTGCAATATCAGAATAAAATACATCGTAGTAGAGTTGTACTTTTTGGTACCGAAGGGAACATATTTGTGCTTTTATATATCCTCAAGTACTTTCACCTTGATCCAGCTGCGTAGTTGGTAACTAGCTTGCCTAGATACGTGCTTAGGCTCAAGGCTGTGCGGCTCACTATAGCAGACGTATTCCTAGATGTATCACATTTAAGACTAAACAACAGTTTGCACCCCAAAGTTTGTAAAGTTGTTGAGGATTGCACTCCCAATGTTTAAAATGTATCTAAGTGCAGCCCAATGTGCTATTTTGCTAAAAAAAAAAATGCGCCATCCCAGGCTTTATTTCCTTGTCTTACAAACCTATCCATATTTATTTTATTAATTTCACCCACTATCCCTCTTTATCAAACACAAGCTGCTTTTTAAAAACTGATTATAGGAAAAAGTAGTAATATCATTAATCACATTTTTTAAGCGATCCTAGACATACTCTAAAACAAGTGGTGAAATAAAAGTTATAATCTCGCACAGCCTCTTGTGCAATGTTCTCGTTGATTTAACCTATCCAGTATTTAACATGAACAATAAATGTGTACTTTGTTCGAATCTTTATTTTTTTCAATATTTGTTTCTTCTCTAGATTTTTATCTATTGCATATGACCTGTCCTCGCAACCAAATATTACAGGAAATTACATTTTGCGGTTTCTAAAAGCACGATGTACAAAATTAGTGTTTTCGGGTGTAATAGTTTCACGATTGCAAATATGCAGCAGACACAAGACTTGGATCTCATTGCCACTGCTTCCGAATGACAAGGCAACACCAGCAGCAAGCATAATTACAGAGCAAAACAGGAGAAACGATTGTTGTTAATCATAGAACATGTCAGATATTCAATGTACCTTAGGATCAGAGAATGTTGTTTATCAGTCTCACTCTCTGATGATGTTAGACTTGATGTTTATAATACTTGTATTGAAAACCTTGCAAAGCAAATTATGCTGGACTATCCCTAAATTTCCTTTTCTTTCCCTTTTTGTTTTAAATTTATTTAGTCATCCTTTTTTTTATTAGTCTTATCCGGTTTTTTTTTTTCTTTTCTTTTCTTTTTGTGCCTTTTTAGTTGCCTTCTTTAACAAGTTACTCCCTCTGTCCCAAATTAATTGCTAAGTTTTGACTTTTTTTAAGTCAAATTGACTATTTTTAGAATTAATAATTAAGCATATATAAATATATTTCTAAAATTATAAAAATTGGGGTTAGTAATAAATTGTATATACTTTCTTTTGGTTATAATCTCTTCACCTATATTTTAGTAAAAATAGTAAAAAGATTAGTTTTAAAAATGGTTAATTTGACTTTAAAAAGTCTGAAAAATTAATTTGGGATGGAAGGAGCTTCATTATACTTTTTATCAAATTTCTCCCAATTCAAAATATATAAATGTGGTTATACTTTGGTTATATTCAGCTCTTCAACAAGTCTAGTAACGAGTATAAGGATCTTCTTGTTTTGATGGAGAGAAGAATTTATGATTAGCTTTTTCGCAAATTTTTAAACGAATAATTTTATGAGATCTTATTTTATTATGTTCAACTCTGTATATTTCTATCCGTAGAGTGTAATATTTATTTTTTGTTAGTTTTTATGGATCGGTCATGAGTTGAAATATGATTAAAACCTTGCGTGTGTAGTTAATATCAATTTTATAACATTTTTTGATAGTTGTCAACTAAAAGGAGCCATTTCCTACTTTTCTAGTGTTATAGTCGCACAAAATATATAAAGTATAAATTAGCAAGACCAGAAAGTAGGATCATAACAATATAATACTTGTATAATACTAGTACTTAGAAAGTTTAGAGTGTGTTGTTATAATGTACCAAAAAAAGTGTATTGATAAATCACAATTTCATTTTTCCTCCAAAAAAAAAAAAACGGAATACGGAAAATTATAAAATCTTTGCCAAATTTTGAAGTGGCACATTAAATTTTATTATAAAATCTTTGTCAATTTTTGAGGTGGCACATAAAACTTGTGTTTTGGTTCTAACACTAATAGGATACAAGAGGTAGCTTTTAAGCATAAACATGGTAGGTGAAATTAGAGTTGAACATTCCAAACAGCTCCATTTCCTTCTCCACAACTATTATGAATGGCTTTCATCCTCTCTACGGATTTGCATATTCCACTGCAGGGCCAATCAAATGACGCCACGCACGTATTTCCTGTTTTTGACTTCCATTCACAATCTGGCACATGAGTAATTTCCATTTAGTTTAAATTAACAGAGAATAAGAGTTGTAACATTTTCTAGGTAACATTATTTTTTCTTTTTTTTTGTTATTATTTTTGGTAGAATTTTTACAAAATACTCCCTCCGTCCTCCAACTTAGTTTCAATTTTGAAGTCAAATTGACCAATTTTAGAATTAAAATTTATTTCATTTTTTTTAAAAATATAAGTAAAAATATTATAACCATAAGAAACTACAGCTAATTTACTATAATATTTAATTTTTGGAAGTTCAAATATATATTTATTTAATTATCAATTTTAAAATTAATTATTTGAACAAAAAAATCAAATTAAGTCAATTTTTATGAGACAAAGAGATAGTAAGCGAAAAGAAAGGGAAAGAGTTATTTATAAAAAAAGAGTAATCACAACTCAATTGTTAAATTAAGCTCAAGGTCTGGATCATGTGCGTTGGATGATTAAACCGACTAAAATACAAATTATCCCATGTGTTTGTGCACATGTGATATTTTTGTATTTAAATTTGACTAATTAATAAACTCTACCTTAAAGTATAATTATTAATTTAAAATTTTACAATTTTGTACTACTAAACGTATCTTGAGGAGAATTTTGATTAATATTTAAATAAAAACAAAAAAGTTGAGGGAATAATTTTATATATATTATCTCAGTTTCAAAATTAGAGTTACATGTTAATTTTTGATGTTAAACAACGTCATATTAAATTTTAAAATTAAAATGACTAATAAAAGTTTAGAATAAAATAAATTTTGTAAATAATAGTTTTTATTATATACTATATAATTATAATATTTGTATCAATTAAAATTAAATAAATTTAAATTAATTTGAAGTTTAATATGTCGTCGATTGATTTTAAAAATCAAATTATATCTTTAATTTCGAAATAAGGGAGTATAAATTAAGTTACCTGGAGGGGTCCCACAACACATGGAACGATCATTTACGTGTTCAACCTCCAAGCCAATGAGCCATGCACCAAGGGAGACATCCTCATTTGCATATCTATGCAGTATGGGCCTGTATACCTTAGATTATTAGTACGGTAATATATATTTTCTCCGACGAACTGGTTAATATATATATATATATATATATATATATATATATATATATTCCTCTGTTCATTTTTAATTAATGTTTTTAGACATAAGCTCATAAATTAAAAAATATAACTAATATTTTTGTCTAATAAAATTTTAATATTATCTTTTTAAAAAATTCATTAAAAAGATGAATAAAAAATAAATTAATATTTTTATTGTTTGAGAAATTAAGTCATTAATTCTTACTTGAAAGTTGAAATCTACAAATGAAAAACTTATAAAAAAGAACAAATTTTTATCTCTAAAAAAGATAAAAAGTAACGAAGGAGAATATTGTTCTTGGTACGTAATAACTTTATTTTATTAGTTATAATATACACAACATATATTAAAAAAAAACTGTGACGATAAATAACACCGGGGAGATTGACTAGCTAACAGTAATCACGTAAAATTTAAGGAGTGTTGTTAGTTTCATAAGAAAAAATTGATATTTTTTATAAAACAAAAATCTTATGTAAATTAAATTTATTATTTATGTGAAGGAAATATCATGAAACTATCAAATTCCGATATAAAATTAAATACACTTCTCAATTAAATTAGTTGATATGCAAGAGAAAGCTAGTACTGACGAGTTGATAGAGATATAGGTAGCAAGATCCTTGGAGATGGCATAAATTTGGCCAGTGGCATGCCTGAAATACTTGTTTCCATCTTCTCCAAATTTCCAAAATTCTGGCTCATGGTATTTTTCCTCCCTGTCAATTTCAAATTTTATCATTCATATAAAATTATCTAATTAATATAAAGGTTACATTAAATATTATGTTCCCTATATATTGTAGAGGCCTAAGCTTGGGTAATAAGAATGTTAAGGCCAAACCCAATGCCAAGTTCCTATATAAGTGAAAATGTCCACATTTTTAACTTCTATTTTTCAAAAATAAATTATAATAGAAGGAGAAAAGAGAGAATAAATAAGGGTGAATTTCAAAACTCATAACCCTTAACGAGTGAATTAGTTAAAGAAAAATGATATGTAAACCGGCAAAAGTGTGTCAACTTTTGTGCGAAGTAGATTCATTGGGGTAACATATTTACAAACTTGTAATTATTTTTACATATTATATTATTTTATCTACTCGCCACAAAAATCTAACATGCTTTTTTCGACATAGATAAGAGGAGTTCTATGCTTGAAAATACTTACTTTTTAGATAGAACTGGTCCAGATTTCATGCATCCAATATAGATTCTTGGCTTGGATCTATGTCTAGCAAGTGTACTTACCAGCATACCTACATAAAACATTTAACAGAATTAACACACATTGAAACATATACATGAATGAATTTAAGTGTAAATTCGTAGCATAAATCTCTTCTAGAAGACTAGTAAAAGAAGTTATAGAAACATTTGGATCCTGACTCCAAACAATTCATTTGAACGGTTTATAAAAATAAGTTACATTTTATTTAACATAAGTTGCAATTATATAATACTTATATGACAACGATTATTTGAAATATAACTCTCTACTATATAAAATATAACTTGTTTCTATAAACTGTCTGAATAAACCGTTTGAAATCAAGATTCGTAACATTTATACTTACCCAAATTTACATGAACATCATCGTCTACCTTGACATAAAATTCTGCGTCCCAAATCGAAACAATTGTTGAAAAATACAACCTAGTCTTGGTGGAGAGCTCATGGTACCCCTCCACATGCTTGAGCCTGAAAAAATCATTGTACTTAGCTTCTTCATCGTCGATTGCTCGATCAAGAACTCCCCCTGCCGTCAAGCTGTGTCCTATCACAAATCGTATAACAATTCCTTTCTCTTTTTCCAACTTCTTTAGTGCAGCTCCTGCATGTATAAAAAGTCCCACATCCGATATTTGCAAATATTAACATTATATTAATTTTCTTGCACGTTTACTCTTAAAAATAATAAGTTTGTTAGTTTAGTAATGATAATATGATAATAAAATTTTGAAGACAAACTTAAGGTATTGTGTCGTTTTATAGTACTATTAACGAAAAAGAGCTCTTTCGTAAACAAAAAAATTGATATTTTTGTGAAATTAAGGAAGTACTATTTTTGGAGATGATATTTCTTAGTTTCTGGGCATGTATAAATTTTGTGCAACAATATGAATTGGTTGCATTAGTATAATACTCTCTTGTCCCACAAAAAAGTTCCGTATGCAATATTTGCAAATATCAATGTTGTATTTTTGTTCCATATTTACTCTTAAAAATAAGGGTAAATTTCAAACGACAACCTGAGGTTTACACATTTTTACATATCACTACCTGATTTTTAAAAATCGACACATAAACACTTATAATTTTGAGGCTAAGTGAAACTGTTACATTTTCCATCTAATTTGACTGTCTGTATCTCACTCGCTAAAAATGCGTGAGCCTTGTATATAATAATCAAATCACTTTAAAAAATGTTCAGAATGCCCCTAGTTGCAAGCTTTCAATTTTCTTCTTTTTTTCGACATTGTTCATACTTTTCTAATAATTCGTAGCAAGTCTAATTAGGATCAAAGAAGATATTAAGATTTGGACTTCCAAATTTGCGCATCACAGGAAAAGGTAATTAAATCCACCATTTATCTTATCATTGTGTTCATATAAAAATAATGATATAAGTGTTGCCAATGAGGTGTTTGACAAAATGCTTCAACTAAAATTTTTATTTTTTGATAATTAGGAAGGAGACATGTCTTCATCGAGCAATCTTTCTCTCTCTATACTACAATGGCTGAACACTCTTCAACTAACATTTTTATTTTTTGATGATCAGGAAGGAGACATGTCTTCATCAAGCAATCTTTCTCTCTAGACTACATGCAATGGCTAAACACTGAAAAACCCAAAATACAGCCAAATTAAAGAAGATAAATATATTCAATGCATGAATCACATATAAATAATCCAAATGCATTTCAAGTCAAAATGGGTGTTTAACATAAAAATAAATACTCCCTTCGTCCTAAAATATAAAATTAATATTGACTTTTTAAAAATTAAATTGTAGACAATTTCAAACTCAAATAACATATAAATTCACTTACTTTTAATCATTGTTAATATTGTAAACTATTTAGAGTGCACTACTAATTATAAATTTTGTTATTATTATTTGATAATTTTGAATGCATCATTGTAATTTTAAATTGATTTTCAAAAAATCAATAATAATTTTATATGTTGGAAAGAAGGAATAAAATTTTATAGAATATTTAATGATAACACAAGAAAGAGAGACAATTACAGGAAATTAAACTTCCTCAAATCGGGGGCAGAGTTGTTGATGGACAAGATTTTTTTGATAGAAGTCATTTTGATATTTTGATAGAAGCCATTTTTCTGGAGCCTCTCAATGGTTAATTTGGTCAAAGGATTCTAAAATCTTGCCAATATAATTTTCTGAAAGTTTCATATTCATTGTGGCCGAGTGGTTGAATGTTGATGACGGTGGTGATTAATTGACTTTGATGATCGAAATATACAGTTGGTGACAATTGGGTGACAAAAGATTTTCTGCTCTTATTTATTTCCTTTCTCTTTTTCTTTTTGCTCGTCTAGGCACTAGTTATGGGAGCAAATTTGGTAGAGGCAGTGACTATGGTTGTTGATGTGAGTGGTGGAGCAGTTACTGTTTACAGGTAAGACGTAGAATATGAGGAATAAAAAAGAAAGAAAAAGGGCATAATCATCTATACATATTTTTTCTAAGTTAAAACAGAAAGTTGAGGTGTTTATGTTTTGACTTGTAAAAAATAGGTGGTGATGTGTAAAAACGTATAAACCTCAGGCGTTCGTTTGAAATTTACCCTAAAAATAAAAAAATAAAAAAATAATAATTTAGTAGCGATGAGATGAAATGATAATGAAACTCTGATAATAAACTTGAGAATATTGTATCGTTTTATATTACTATTAATAAAAAGATGACTCTTTTAGTGAAACAAAAAGATTTACTGATGTGACTATGTTTGTGGAATTTAGGGAGTATGATTTTTGGGCATGTACAAGTTTGTTATCCATCTACTAATTATTTTTTGTCAGGAACTGTGGAGTCCTTGTTTTCTAATTTATTAATTAATTCTTCATATTATTTTTGTATGGTTCTGATAAACGAGAGATGGGACAGGACCTGTGGGCATCCATGTTTGTCGAACGGAGTCGCGGCGTTTCTTGCTGCTGAAAGCTGTATTGATTCCAATGAACACAAAGGCTTTCTTTGGCTTGTTATTAGATCCTGTTTCTGCCTGAGGTCTGCTGCTAGTCAGGCTAGTCCGAGCCAGCGCCATTTCCACCTCCAATGTTTTTATTGATTTATCAAGCCTCCTATTTTAGTTCACATGAAATAATAACAACATTTTACCAAAATTAAGCACTTTCACACACAATTTTTTTTAATAATGATAATAATAATAAAAATATATAACTCAAATGACCACCTAGCTAGGTTTTGCCAAAATCTTACATGACAACTTTTTGTTCAAAAATATAAAAATAAACACTTGTAATCTTTTTTGTTCGTGTTTTACTTTAAGATTATAAATGCATGTACTATTTGAAACGTTTGTATACTGGATGAAAGATTTAACAGCTTCAGTACCTAGCCTCATGATTATAGGAGTTCGTGTATATTTTTGAACGATAAGTAGTCATGTGAGTTTTTGTCAAAACTTCAATTGATAATCTGAATTTTACCCTAAAACATCAGAAAAACATAAATTTTAAAGGTATAAATCTTACTGAATAGCTTGATTAGTCTTTGCAACTTCTCCGGCAATGTCTAGAGAACTCGTTTCAACCAATTTCTAAGAAAATTCAACAAAAAATAGTCGATCAACTTAAATACTCATTGCGAAATAAGCCCAAAAAAGAATAATAAAAAAGTGACTAAATTCTTTTAAGGATGAAGTACAAAAATTTTGAAATAGGAAACAATCACTTACACGCTTGTGGTCACAATTTAGGCTGGCTACGCTTAGCTTCTCTCCATGGCGAGGAATTCCCTCCTTATTTTCCAGAGGGTGAGTCCATGTCCGATTAGTTAAAAAAGATCCTGCAAAAAAGCTCGCAATGCATAATACGAAAATGACCTTTCCAGGAACTGATAATTTTCCCCTCATTTTCTTCGTCTCGTTTTTGTCCATCAGAAGCTGCCACGGCCACAACCTTAACACCAAATTGCGCGATAAAATTATGAGCTTGTTATCGGCCAGCAGCACCCTAAAGAATTCTGCCTTTGTAATGTTCTTCATTATGGAAAAAAAAAAAGGACAAAAAAGAAATGAATATGTTAAGAAAAGTGAATGTTTGGTTATAATTATTAAACAAGAACTATAGGCCTTATTTATAGAGAATGTTTTTTTTTTGCATGTACTTTAGTTAAACCTTTAGAGCCATGAAAGGTCATAGCCATTGAAACAAAGTTTGAAATTAGGGTTTCATTTTTCTCCAAACATGTCATGTGGAGGAAATGGGATGTTAAGGTGGGATATATCCATGGACTGAGCTCCTGGATAAGATGTACTTGGTTTTCAAAGTAAAACAACAGTACATGAAAACATTTTCTGGAAATGGAAGTTTCCTATAATATTGAATTTTATATGAATTCCACAAATTTAACCATAAAACCCCACAAAAAAATAAGTGACGAAAAAATATAGAGAAGTAACCATATGAACCACTAATTAATCTTATGTTCACTAATCTCTACTCCGTTTCATAGAAAAAGTCTCAATTCTAAAATTAATTTGGAAATCTTAAGAATGTATTTTTGTTTCATATTTATCCCTAATACTATTAAGTTAATAGCGTAATAGTGGTGACATGATAATGTAATGGAAGTTTCCTATAAATCTTGAATTTGTTATGAATTCAACTAATAAAACCCCCACAAAAAAATTAAAATAAAGAAGCAACTCTCTATGTTTCACAAGACATAGTCCCATCTACAAAATTTACAAATATTAAGAATATGTCTATTTTTTATATTTATCTCTAAACTATTAAGTTGATAGTTTAGTAGTGCTGACATGATAATAAAATAACAAAGAAAAACTTGAGGGCGTTGCGTGATATATATATATATATATACACTATTATCGGTGAAGAAATAACTTTTTTTTGTTATTTTTTTTGTTGCCAAATAAGACTCTTTGGCAACAAAATTTGTTATTTTTTTGTAGAATAAATGATTATTGTATATATCTTCGTAATGGCATGTAGATATATTGGAGGATGAACAAAATTATCAATTTATCATCATATGCAATGTCACAAAGTTCGGCATGTAGGGATGAACAGAATTTGGTGTTGAGCAAAAGAAAAAGTGTAAAAAATAGATTATAAATTAATGAGGAACAGGTACCTGATAATGACATGGAAGTTCATAAGGATCACAAAAATGCAGAATCAAAATTAGTAATGCCTAGAAATACTCATTAACTTAGCCATTTTCTGATTTAGTAGCCTTCCCTTTATAAATGGCTGGCTTGGGTTGCAATGAGTGGCAGTTTGATCATGTACATTTCATGGTTCAACAACCTGTCTGCTTAAAGCAATAAAAAGAAACTCCTATGTCGATTAGTTTCGTGCAAAAAAGAAAAAAAAAAAAAAAAGAGGTGATGAAAATATGAAAACCAGATTATTGAGCATGTGTGACATAGTCTACTGTGGGATTGTATTATTGTATAGGAATGATTGGTGAGGTGTTGCGCGTACGCGTTTTATTATTTGTATACTTTAAAGATAGTGACTGCATTGTGATGGAAAAATAAATTAAAGAATGATGAAAATGAAAATCAGAATTTTTAAGAATCATATATGGGTTTAAATTGTTTTTTTTACTATAGGGCACTTTTTGAAATTCAAAAATGTTATGTAGCGATTACATAATTTTTATTTTATTTTTTAAGTTGAGTTACACAATTGGATTTCACCTTTGTTATACAGGTGTGATATAAGTTTAACTTTCTGTTATATCAAATTTAATATAATTTTATACGGGTGTGATATAAGTTTAACTTTCTGTTATATCAAATTTAATATAATTTTATATACTACCCACATGAATTGATTGCCTGAAATCCAGATCTATCTTAGTATAAGTTCACACATAGTGAAATAGCGAATTTAGGTATATGGTACAAGAATTTAGCCTACATAATGTAGAAATCAACCATTCTTTGGTTGAACATGAATTCCACAATCCTTTAATTACCGGAAGTTGTGGTGCCTCACCCATTTGAAGTAAGACCTCTATGATTATAGTATCTATAACATGGTAAGAGTCATAAGTGTTAGTTTATATGATTATAGTATCTAACAGATTTTTAACCTTTCCTTAAATCTTGGGATCTGAATATATGAAAATTTGTTTCATAAATATCTTTAGAATATATTTTAAAGATTATAAAAATGTGTTCATCTCAAATATATGTATTCCAAAACGGATCTTCAAATTTCAAATAGATCCGTTTAGTTACAACAAACTTGAAAACTAAATTTTAATTTACCTATTAAATGACAGTTTTCTAAGTTTTAAAAATATAGCCGTTGGGTTTTAAAGTCTCTCTTTCACTCTCTCTCTCTCTCTCTCTCTCTCTCTATATATATATATATATATATATATATATTACACCATTTTATTCCTGGAAAGATAACTGAAACATACAAATTCACTTTGCTGAAAATATTCAATATATTTAGCTATTATTTTAAAGCCTTGAATTATATTGTTTAACTAAGATCATTAGTTTCAGTTGTATACCCTTTTCGTATTAAACTTCTTATATTGTAAAAGGGGATTTCAAAGTGAAGTAAGGGATTTTCTTTAATATTGTACAAGGAGAATTCAAGGGGGTAGAGGTGTCCAAGGGGGTACTCAAGGGAGCAAATGTGCTCAAAGGAGGAAGTTTCCTTAGGGGAGTTGTGTGCTCAAGAAGTTTTTTGAATTCTATTGTACATGGAGTTGATATAATTGTAATTACTTTATTAAATATTAAAAGAAACCTGTTGGGTATCAATTGATACCTGGCCTTAGATGTAGGCCCATAGAGTAGAGGACTAAAGGATCGAACCAAGTATAAATCTTAGTGTGCATGTGTGATTGATTGTTGCTTTACTTTTCTGTTTATTTAATCCTGATTTTTACTTGTATTTTGTATTAGAAAATCCCAAAATATCATTGCATGCATGGTTTACGTTAGACTAAAGTAATACAGGAAGAATTAGACGAATAACTCAAAGCAGACAAGTTCTAAAATGACAACTAAATTTTACCTGTCTAGATTACTTTTGAAACAGAAAAATTTTAAATTTGACATAGTTCGTTGACACATACGCACACACCTATTCACCTCCCTTTCTAGGGAGTTTTTATTAGGAGGTCCAGGTCTTTCAAGGACCTCCCTATACATTTTTGACACGTGTAATGAACCATACATAATTAATACAAACTGGCCCCCACATGTTATGGGCTATTGGTTAAAAAAATAATTATTGTACAGATGTCAAAAATGTATAGGAAGGTCCTTTTCCTAGTTGGAAGACCTAGACCTCCTAATAAAAACTCCTTTCTAGGTGTGCACATACAGAATTTCATTTGGTATCAAAGTTAGGCTCTACTAATATTTATCTTTGGAGACTGTAGGGTAAGATCCTATGGCACACAAATTTAATTTCCAATGAGGGCAGTCCACTAGCAGGCCACCATTGCTGCTTGGAAGTGAGAACTTCAACTATTGAAAGTTTAGGATGAAAATCTACCTCAAGAGGGATTCATGGGAATGGTGGGTGGTTAACAACAGACCCATCATTCCAAGGTATGATGATGGCAGACCAAAAACACTCATGGAGATGAACGCTAATAAATCATACATGGTGTCTTATGACTCGAAAGCTATGAATACCCTGCAGAGCGGAATGGTCCAAGCTGAAATTGATAAAGTATCATCGTGCAAAACAACAAAAGAAATGTGGGACACTATCATGATTAGCCGTGAAGGTACTTCTAAAGTAAAGGAGGTTAACTTGAGTATGCTAATGCATGACTACGAGTTGTTCAAATTAGCAAAAAATGAAATAATTAAAGAAGCTCAAGCGAGGTTCCTCACACTAATGAACTCACTAAGCATGCTAGGGAGAAAAGTTGATCAAAAGGAAATCAATAGAAAGTTGTTGAGAATCATGCCAAAAAGATTTGTTCCAAAAGTTATCACCCTCCAAGACTCACCAATAATTAGCACTATGGAGACTCTTATACTCTTTGGTGAACTTGAAGAGTTTGAAAATCAACTCAAGAGGTATGATGATGAAGAGAAAACACCAATAAAGAATACATTAACACTTCAAGTTGAGACCAATTATAATGATCAATACGAAGATTTCAATGAAGAAATTGATCATGCTCTCAAGAAAACTCGAGGGACTACTCTAAAGAAAAAAACAAATGAAGAATCAAAAAGGTAACTCAACTCCAGTGAGTAAGTCCAAAACAGAACAAGAAGAAGAAATTGCCCAACTCTATTTCATGGGACTAGAAGATGATGATCAACTTGAAGTAACCAATAATTTTCATTTTAAAGAAGGTTTTGAAATAACTACGTCTGATTATCCTACTTTACAAAATGAAAATCAACAATTCAAAAAGAAAACTGCCTATTTAAAGAATTGCATAAATGAACTAATGAATAAAGTTGAGTCACTCATTGAAAAGAGAAAAGAAAAAGATTATTTTAAAAATGAAAATGAAATTTTAAAAGAAAATTTGAATATGAGAGATGCATGCATAAATGTTTTTAATGATGAATGTGCAACATGATGATAATGTAACAAATGCAGAAATAATATCGTTAAAAAGTGATCTTACTAAATTTGTGCAAGGAGAAGGGAACCTAAATGTTATGTTAGGGGCACAAATGTCTAGTATTGAGAAACAAGAAATTGGGTATAATCATGTTTTAAATGTTAATAATAAATCTAATAATAATATTAGAATAATTAACTGTAAACCAAGACATAAACCACTATATTTTTCACCATTTGTTACTTGCAAAAAATATGATTTTAAAGGTCATTTTGATTCTAATTGTAATAAAATTAAAATAAAATAAATTTGGGTAAAGAATGTGATTTATATGCTACTAACCCAAAAGGACCAAAAAAGATTTGGGTACCAAAAAGGTAGAGACTATTTATTTATTTTGTAGATGTCTCAAGTTCAAAAAGAAGATGGAGAGTACTTTACTTTGAGAGAGTAAGTTGCTTAAAAATTATTTGACAAAATCTGTAAGTACATCATGTTATTTTTAAATAGAGTTTTAATTAGATATATCATTATGAAAACTTTATGAATTTCGTAACACAAAGGTACCTAACATCAGTTACTCTAAAGTTTTTATTGTGCTAAATGCTTCATATTTAATACACATGACAATCTTGATAAATTTAATGTAAGATCTATAGTGTACATATTATTTTTGATGAATTTAACCATGATCTGTCAAAAGAAGATGATGAAGATTTTGCAGGAACTCATACAAGAACGCCAGAACTTGTAAAACAGACAGTTAAAACTAGACAGCGCCTGATATGTCTACTTCAAAAGTCAGAATAGACATTCTTGAGCACAAACCAGTAGAACAATTAATTGAAGTTAGGCTTCTAAAGACAACCAGAATAGTGAAAAATCATCTCCCAAACCTGATCATTAAAGACCTCAACATTGGGATGACCACAAGAAGTGCACAAATTTTTTGTGCTTTATATACATTCCTATCATATACAAACTGATGAACGAATTTTTCACCAAATCAAATTAATCACAGAGCTTTTGAAGTGATTTGGTTATGAAAATACAAAATCTAAAGTTACACTAAGGAGCACAACTATCAAGCTTATTACTAATAAAAAAAATGTTGATATATAGGTAACAAAATACAAATGTATGATCATTTTGTTTAGTTGTTATATGTGATATTGTTATAAGTTTGCACTGGTTTCTTTCTTTATCTTTGCACTTACTTTTTGTTGATGACAAATGGGGAGAGATAACTAAATTTCGGCTTTAAAAATTTCTTATAAATTATTTTTTGTTGATGACAAAGGGGGAGAAAGATAACTAAATTGATATGCTATAATTCAGGGGGTAAACTTGTGTTAGTTCACTTTTGTCCAATGATTCATATACCTGGTTTTAGGGGGGCATATATTTAGGGGGATTTATATATTGTAGGTTGTCATCATAAAAAAAGGGAAAATTGTTGGTTTATATGCTTTTGGTTTTAATAATGACAACTTGGGCTTTTGAAGTAATTTGTATTGTTACAAATTTAGAGATTGGGCTGAAAAATTCTCATTTTAGACAAAGTATTATCAAGCTGCTGGAACATCAAGATGGAACATCAAGAATGAAAACTTGAAGTTTTTGAAAGATTCATTGTAAGATCTTTATGATTTAAAAAGATATTAAATCAATTTCCTTACTCAATTAAAATATGGGTTGTTATTTTTTAATAAGAGTCTTATTCATAGTTATTGACTAAAATTAAAGAAACTTGTTTTATTAAAAGAGTTCTAGCAAAATAGATTGTTTCAAAATATAGAGTTTGATATTATAAAATATGTTTTTCTTATAAAATATTTTATCCATATTGAAAACAGTTTTTATCTCCTAATATCTCGGGATTAGCTTTTTAACAGATTATATCCTCATTATATAACATATCTTATTAGATAACAAATTGAACTTCATATTTTGGTTTCCAAATTCGAATTAGGAGTAGTTTAAAAATCTGGGTTCTCTAAATTATTTATGTAACAGATTTTTAACCATTCCTTAAATCTTAGGATCTGTGTTTTGAGTATATAAAAATTTGTTTTATAAAATATCTTTATAACATATTTTGAAGATTATAGAAATCTGTTCATCTCAAATATATGTATTCTAAAATAGATTTTCAAATTCCAAATAGATCTGTTTAGTTACAACAAACTTGAAAACTAAGTTTTAATTTACCTATTAAATGACAGTTTTCTAAGTTTAAAAAATATAGTCGTTGGGTTTTAAAATCTATATATATATATATATATATATATATCATCCTATTTCATTCGTGGAAAGATAACTAAAACATACAAATTCACTTTGCTGAAAATATTCAATATACTTAGTTATTATCTTAAAGCCTTGAATTATATTGTTTAGCTAAGATCATTAGTTTCACTTGTATTCCCTTTTCGTATTAAACTTCTTATCTTGTAAAAGGGGCTACAGAGTGAAGTAAGGGATTTCTTTTAATATTGTACAATGAGAGTTCAAGAGGGCAAAGGTGTCCAAGGGAGTAGTGGTACTCAAAGGAGCAAATGTGCTCAAAGGAGGAAGTTTCTTCAAGGGAATTGTGTGTTCAAGAAGTTTTTTGAATTTTATTGTACAAGTAGTTGATATAATTGTAATTGTTTTATTAAGATTAAAAGAAACCTGTTGGGCATCAATTGATACCTGGCCTTGGATATAGGCCCATAGAGTAGATGACTAAGAGGTCGAACCAAGTATAAATCTTGGTGTGCATGTGTGATTGATTGTTGCTTTACTTTTCAGTTTATTTAATCCTGATTTCTGTTTGTTTTTTGCATTAACAAATCCCAAATATCATTGCATGCATGATTTACGTTAGACTAAAGTAATACAAGAATAATTAAACGAATAACTAAAAGCAGACAACTAAAAGCAGACAGGTTCTAAAACAGATAGCTAAATTTTACCTGTCTGGATTACTTCTATTATAGAAAAATTTTAAAATTTGACATAGTTCGTTGACACACACGCAAACATCTATTCACATCCCCTTCTAGGTGTGCACATACAAAATTTCATTAAGTTGAAGATTATATTATATGGTATAGTTTGATAATAAACTATAAACCAATCGCAAAATATAAATTTATTAGAAAAGGTTATTAAACGATTGCATTATGTTTACATATTGTGACTATAACCGATGTGGTCTTAACCTAGTGGTTAAGACTGAGGTACTGAGACATTTAGGTCTGAAGTTCAATTCTCACAATAAGTGAGTTTATTTTCTTCTTTATGGAAGTTTGTTTCCTTTTTATGTGAAGCTTATTTGCGGGTTTATTTTTTACTCTATGAGGTTTGATTAGTTATTGATATTATAATAGTGATGATGTACTTGATTATGAAATTGTATTGTACTCCCCATAATGGAGCTTTCAAAAAAAACATATTATGCTGATAAATTTAATTTGCTAAATTGTAAAACTTAAAAACGATGTGATTTCGATAATATTTTGATAACAACAAATTTTGCAATTAGTAATTTTCTAGATAATATATAGTATTCACTAACTTACTAATTTTTTGTTTAAAAAAATCATATTTTGAATGGGAAATTTCTTTAAATAATAATTAAAGACAATTCTCTCACTTAAAACAGAGAAAGTATTTATGTAAGTCAATGGGTATCTTTTACTTCGCACGGGTATGTATATTGGATTTGATTATTAAGTTATGTTGCATATTGTCACAGGGTCTATGTTTGATACCAAATTTTTTGTACCAAACTAACCTTGTGATGCACTGATTTGTTCACTCAAACCAGTTAGCAACGTTTCACACACATGCACACATAGTTTATAATATAATACACAGAAACATACAAGACACACACACATACAAAGCCACACTTTACCGGACAACGTCCTAACCTTTTATTGCTCTCTCAATACAAAGGATACACTGAACAAGGGCTTGCAAGACTCACTCTATTGGTCTTTGCAATGCACAACCCCAACAATGTATATAAATAATACAAAAGTAGTCTGCAGTTGACATCCCCAATTGCGTAGGAATTTCAGCCAATAGACAACCAACATTTGAATTCAAACTAGTAACTACCACAAGCCACTCTGTGTTGAAGGGAATTAACTCGAAATTCCCAAAACTTGTGAGAAACAAAAATAGAAAAAGAACACACGCCAAAGAAAAATTAATCACACGCACAAGACAAAATTTACGTGGTTCGGCCAATTTGCCTACGTCCACGGGGTTGCAGGGATTTCACTATTATCACCAAGAATACCAAGTGCAGCAGTACATCCTCTTTCGCTCGAAAAACGACAACCACAAAATCCTAAACACAAAAACTACGTTTTCAACATCCTGCGCACAAGAATTACAATGGGCTACAAAACGGGCCCAAAAAAAAAAATTCCCCGGGGGCGCTACCCTCGGACCCCCAGGAGGCTTGTCCATGTTCACTACGGCTTGGGCCTATCGGCCCAAGCCTCCGCTCTATGGACTAAGCCTTAGAAAAAATCCCACTAAAAAAACACGCAACATTATTCGGGTCGGGTCGTCAACTGGATCAAGCACAACTAGACTCCACAAAGCCCAACAAATCTCCCACTTGGAGACTAGTTCAATCACCAACATCAACTGCAAAGTCCTTCAAAAAATAGTCCCTCATCCCTGTAACTCATACTCCTGTCCTCAAGCTAGAAGACCAACTGAAGCTGCACACAACTTTAGCTTTTGAATAGTGACACCCTTAGTCAACATGTTTGCCGGGTTCTTAGATCCACAAATCTTCTCAAGTATTACCAGTTTATCTTCAACAAGGTAACGAATAAAGTGGTATTTTATCTGTATATGCTTCGACTTTGAATGGAAACCCGAATTTTTAGCAAGAAAAATCGCACTCTGACTGTCACTGTGTAGAATGCCCATCTCCTGCTTCTTACCCAATTCATCTAAGGATCCATGTAGCCATATCATCTCCTTTTCAGCTTCAGTTGCTGCAACATACTCAGCTTCTGTAGTAGACAAAGTAACAATCTTTTGTAGATTTGAAGCCCATGATATGGCTGTACCACCCAGAGTAAAAACGAACCAGTAGTACTCTTTCTACTATCAACATCACCAGTAAAATCAGCATCTACATAACCCTGGAGTTTCAAACTTGTACCTGTAAAGCAAAGACATGTATCTGAAGAACCCCTCAGATATCTTAGAATCCACTTGACTGCCTCCCAATGCTGCTTTCCAGGCCTACTCATGAATCTGCTTACAACTCCCACTGCATGTGCAATGTCTGGCCTTGTACACACCATAGCATACATCAAGCTGCCAATAGCTGAGGCATAGGGCACCTTGCTCATATGGTCCCTTTCTTCTTCTGTCTTTGGTGATTGTTCTTTGCTTAGTTTGAAATGACTACCCAAGGGTGTGCTCACTGGTTTAGCTTCATTCATATTGAACCTGCTAAGAACTTTCTTCATATACTCTGACTGTGAAAGCTTCAATGTACTATTAGTCTTGTCTTTAATGATTCTCATACCAAGGATTTGCTTTGCAACTCCCAAATCCTTCATTGCAAACTGTTTTGACAATTGCCTCTTTAGATTATTGATCTCCTCAATGCTAGACCCTGCAATGAGCATATCATCCACATACAACAGTAAAATGATGTAATAATTGCCAAAGAACTTAACATAACAACAGTGATCAGCTTCACATCTCTTAAACCCAATTCTATGCATAAAACTGTCAAATTTCTTGTACCACTGTCTAGGAGCTTGTTTTAAGCCATACAAGCTCTTTCTCAGTTTGCAAACTAGATTCTTTCGTCCCTGAACAATGAACCCTTCTGGCTGAATCATGTAAATGTCTTCCTCCAAGTCACCATGAAGGAATGTCGTCTTCACATCTAACTGCTCGAGATGTAAATTTTCTGCAACCACCATTCCCAATACCAGTCTGATTGTTGACATCTTCACAACTGGAGAAAATATTTTTGAGTAGTCAATGCCCTTCTTCTGCTGGAACCCTTTGACAACTAATCTTGCCTTGTAACGTTTGCTACCATCATGCTCATTCTTTATTCTGTATACCCACTTATTGTGCAAAGCCTTCTTTCCTACTGGTAATTCAGTCAATTCCCATGTCTGATTCCCTAACAACGAATCCATCTCATCCTTCATGGTTAACTCCCACTTGCTTGAATTTTATTCTGCAAGGCTTCATTATAACATTCTGGCTCACCACCATCAGTCAATAGGACATAATTTAGAGCAGGTGAATAATGTTGTGGAGGTCTAATGGTCCTGGAAGATCTACGGACTTCAGTTACCGGTGTACTCTGATCTACTTGTGAATCTACATTCTCCTTATCTTCTTCACCCATTTTCTGGACAGTACTTTCAGTCAATTTATCTAAGTTGACAAACTCAGATTTATTTTGATCTATCTCTGTAAAGTCTGGAACTACAGTTGACCTGTCCTTGTACATAACCTGTTCATTAAATATCACATTTCTACTTCTGATGATTTTCCTGTTTTGTTCATCCCAAATCCTATAGCTAAATTTCTCATCACCATAGCCAATGAAAAAACATATTTTAGACTTTGCATCAAGTTTACTACGAGCATCGGAATCAATATGAACATAAGATACACAACCAAAAACTTTTAAATGTGAAAACTTTATCTCCTTTTTGCTCCAAACCTCCTCAAGAAGTCTGAACTCCATGGGAACTGATGGTCCTCGGTTTATCAGGTAAGCTGCAGTGCTAACGGCATCAGCCCAAAAAGTTTTTGGTAGTCCAGTATGCAATCTCATACTCCTAGCACGCTCGTTGAGAGTTCTGTTCATGCGCTCAGCCACACCATTCTGCTGTGGTGTCCCAGGAATAGTTTTCTCCATCCTAATTCCTTGTGTAACACAATACTCACTGAACCCTCCATCTATGTACTCTCTTCCATTATCTGACCTCAAACATTTTACTTTCAAACCTGTTTCTGTCTCAACCATGGCCTTCCACTTCTTAAAGGTTTCAAATACATTAGATTTATTTTTCAGAAAATAAACCCATACCTTTCTGCTTGAGTCATCAATAAAAGTGATGTAATACCTTGAACCTCCAAGGGATGCAACCGGAGAGTGCCCCCATAAATCAGTGTGTACTAACTCCAATTTTTCAGCCTTCGGTGTCCTGCCAATTTTCAAGAAACTCACCTTTTTCTACTTTCCTACGATGCAACTTTCACACATGTCAAAATCAACGGACTTCAATTCTGGTAACTTCCCTTTTGACAACATCATCTTCATCCCTTTCTTACTCATGTGACCAAGTCTGCGATGTCATAAGCTTGTATCAGTACTCGCTTCAGCAACTGCAATTGTGTCTCTTGGACTTGAGGTTATATATAGAGTACCCGTCTTCTTTCCACGAGCCAATACTATGGCTCCTTTTGTAACCTTCCAGGTACCACAAACAAATAGTATTGTATGCCCTTCATCATCAAGTTGTCCAACAGAAATCAGATTCCTCCTCAGGTCAAGAATATGTCGAACTTTCTCCAGTAACCAAACAGACCCATTGGACAGCAATATCCGGACGTCTCCCATACCCACAACATCCAAAGCTGCACCATCAGCCAAATACACCTTACCAAAATCACCTGCAACATAATTCTGTATGATTTCTCGGTGTGGAGTGGTATGAAACGAAGCTCCTGAGTCCATAACCCAATCATCAAGTGGACTGTCTACTGTAAGAAGTAATGCATCATGTACCTCTTCTGTTACAACATTAGCAAAATTATCTTCATTCCTCTTTTTAGAACTTTTGCATTGCCTCCTAAAGTGATCTGTTTCCCCACAGTTCCAGCATTGTACCTGTTGGCCTGATCTAGATTTTGATCTACCCCGATTAAAATTTCTATCATTACCTCCGCCTCTTGTCTCAAGGTTTAGGGCAGAACCAGATTCTGAGGTTTCACCTGCATCTCTTCTGCGAATCTCCTCAGCCAAAATTAAATCTCATATGTCATTGTACTTCAGCTTTTCTTTTCCTGTAGAATTGCTTACTACCATCCTCATTGCCTCCCAACTGTTTGGAAAAGAAGCCAAAACGATCAGTGCACGGATTTCATCATCAAAATCAATTTCTACAGACGACAATTGATTTGTGATAGTGTTAAATTCATTCAGATATTGTGCTACTGATGCGTTCTCTGCCATCTTCAGATTGAACAGTTTCTTCATCAAATGCACCTTGTTGTTTGCTGACGGCTTTTCATACATACCAGACAAAGTCTTCATCAAATTTGTTGTGGTCTTCTCCTTTACAACGTTGTATGCAACAGACCTAGACATAGTTAACCCGATGACTCCCAAAACTTGTCTGTCAAGAAGAGCCCATTCCTCAGCCTCCATAGTCTTAGGTTTTCCCCCTAGAAGCGGCAGATGTAACTTCTTCCCATAAAGATAATCCTCGATTTGCATCCTCCAAAATCCAAAGTCTGTGCCATCAAACTTTTCTATTCCAGACGCCTTTCCTGCTTCCTCTGCCATTGCTCCCACTCAAACCTAACCCTAGGCTCTGATACCAGTTGAAGGGAATTAACTCGAAATTACCAAAACCTGTGAGAAACAAAAATAGAAAAAGAACACACGCCAAAGAAAAATTAATCACACGCATTCGGCCAATTTGCCTACGTCCACGGGGTTGCAGGGATTTCACTATTATCGCCAAGAATACCAAGTGCGGCAGTACATCCTCTTTCGCTCGAAAAACGACAACCACAAAACCCTAAACACAAAAACTGCGTTTTCAACATCCTGTGCACAAGAATTACAATGGGCTACAAAACGGGCCCAAAAAAAAATTCCCAAGCCTCCGCTCCATGGACCAAGCCTCAGAAAAAATCCCACTAAAAAAACACGCAACATTATTCGGGTCGGGTCGTCAACCGGATCAAGCACAACTAGACTCTACAAATCCCAACACTCTGCCCACATACTAGTTTGATCATCTACTATGTCAAATTCAAATTTGAAACATGCCCACATGTGCCTGATGTTTGATTGATGATGATAACTGCCCACAACTACTGCAACTGCTGCCAGCTATGTTGTCAATCCATCCAGCCTAACATCCCAATCGACCCACGAAGTCAGTCCACATCTTTGTTGTCTCAGCCCACAAATTTGTCCAACATGTGTCCTAAAGCTTTGCTAATTAGCCTATATGAAATTCCAACCAAGCCAAGCACTTGCCCAAGGTGCTGCCTGCGAAGAATATGCCCAGCATGATATACTCTTGCCCAACCTATGATGGGTCTTTTGATTCGATCCAAGCGACCAATCCATATGCTAGTATTATTATTAGGGGAGCCCAATAATGCCCCAATGCCCCGCACGCATAGGTCATGACAACCTGCCTATAACCTGGGTAGACTTTACGGACCACCCCTCCCCTATAGTAGATATTAATAAAATATCCAAACTGTCAGCAACAAATATTAGGTATGATTAAGAAATCATAATGTATACCCCCTAGATATACTAGTTTTAGCTAGCGCCCCAATCTGTCGCACATCGCCGCATAGCTCCCTAAGCTGCCGCATAATGCCGCACAATGCCCCACAAATTGAATGTCAAAGCTGCCTTACCCCCACACGAGCTGAATGTCAAGGCTATGTGTTGGCACGCTGCCCGACCATCCAGTATGCTAACTCTGCGTCAATCCACTAAGGGGCTAACAAACTACCCCCACTAGAAGAGCCCGACGTCCTCGTCGGAGGGTGTTTCCAATACTCAACAAGTTGCTTCTTAAACTACCATAAGGTAACATCACATTCCCAACTCACATCCACTTCTGCTTCACCTTTCCAATGGACCAGATAATTTGTCCTCCGATTCTTTTTACTCTGACCTTGAGTCCTATGAGCCAGAATCTTCTCGACATCTTTATTAAACTGTTTCCTTATCACCACCGGAGCCCTCTTCGCTTGCTTCTGGCCTGCATCAAGTAACTCTTGCTAGAATGGTTTCAAATAGCTTACGTGAAATGTTGGATGAACTTTCAAACGATCTGGAAGTTTTAACTTGTAAGCCACAACCCCCACTTTCTTCATAACTTCAAAAAGACCGTCACACTTAGGTATTAACCCTATATGCACAGCCTTACTGCTTATCTTCTTCCAAATCTGTGGTGTCAATTTCAACAATACCTTATCTGTGACGCCTCCAAATCCGGGTTCTCTAACCTCAAATTTGGTGCTCACGATTCATCACCATCATATACATTCTATAAACTATTGCGGAATAATAATTATACATTGTTCATTATAATAAAGTCTATAACATAATCTCAAGGTCTTCTTAACGTTAACTTAATACCTACCTTTAATATTACAAAAGGTTTACTCAAATAATTACATCAAACATAAAACTAATTAAGAGTTTATAATAAACTACTCTTGTGCTTTTCCTTTTTCTTTATCTTTCTTCGTCGAACTTTCCGGTTTAGCTGAAATAAACGTCATGATATAGCAAGGGTAAATAACTAATTTGCACAGCAAGTTTAATTACAAAGGAGATATATCATGATTAAAAGAAATTTATCTATCAATGTTCAATAATGAAATTTAATTGAAACAACATTTAACAAGACTCAATAATTGAATAATAGACACTAAGTGGTTATAAATAACCGTGAACATATACGAAGGTTGTCAGTATTTAAACTAGTCCTTTTAATAAGTTTTGGTAATCAAGGGGATTAACGTTTTATACCCGGTGATTTATGCATAAACACTTAATAATCGAGCAATAATTGTTTTTCAATTTAATACTTTAGTAAATAGTCCTTTTCTCAGTCAAAGAATCCATACCAAACATCTGGTTGGATCAACTTTTAAAAGTTATTTGAGCTTAGCAAATTTAACATGTTCGATCTAGTTGATACAATTAGCATAGATCTAGCTCATAAACAGTTCATCAATGAAAGAACTTTAAATAATTCATAGTCCATTAATAATAGAACAGAAATTTAATAGCATATAATGCGAGTCTCAATAATCATTTCAGATGTGAATAATTAACAATAATCATTCATTGACATGCTTGAAAAGAGTAACTCAAGTTGAGTTAGGAAACTCGCCTGCTCGATGAGCTACGATAATCTAGGCTTTAATTAATATTCTTCGATTGACCTAGCATTGATAATGCTGGTCTATCAATTAGCATAGCATATAGTTTATTATTTATACTCTATCATATACTATTTAAATAACAATTAATCACATATCAATTTTAATCTCCTATACTATTATTGACCCGTTAGGATACTGAATCGATCCTTGGTTAATGATTTAATTAAGTAACAGTATTTTTCTTTAGTGGTAAACACTTATTAAACCCTTAAACAATTTATTATAATTGTTTAATTAATGTGTTAATTAAATTCATTTTATTTAATTAACAATATTTGCATTTAATTACTATTTAGTGTTAGTTAAATAGTAACTAATTAAATACCTTTTAGTTATTATAAAGAATAACTAATTATATCTAATTATTATTTAATGTTAATTAAATGATAAATAATCAAATTATAAATCTCATTTGTCTTTAATTATTATTTAATATTAGTTAAATAATAATTAATTAACTAATTATCCTTATTTATTATTTATTAAATAATAAATAATTAGTTTATTAGCTTAAATACCCTTTAACCATCATTTAATATTAATAATTAATTAATTTATTATCCTCAACTAAAAACTTATCTATTTACTTCATTATCCTTTAATTATTCCTTAATATTTATTTAAAGAATAGTTAATTAGCATTTAATCTTATTTATTATTTAATATTAACTAAATAATAAAGAATCAATCGATTATTTATCCTTGAAAAATAAATAATTTATTTACTTTATAAACATTTAATTATTCATTCTCAAAAATAATGAATTAGCATATACACTTATTTATTATTTAATTTTAAATTAAATAATAAATAATTATTTTATTAATGTAATTAAGTAATTATATTATTATTACATAGTATCACTTATTTACTTTTTAATCATTATTTAATATTAATTAAATAATAATTAATCACTTATTTCACTTTAATTTTATTTCTATTATTTCCTTCATTTTTGTCCAATTTTTTAGATTTGGGGGTCCTTAACGGAAACGCTTGTAAAACAAAATCTACAACTCGAATTTAAGATTTGTCAGAGGCGTTGGATTCGTAACTTCCCAAACTACAATTTTCATTTATCAAACACCTAATTCTGATCTGTCTAAGTCCCGAAAATCGAGGCCAAAGTGGCTGATCAGTATGCATTTTTTTTCCCAAGTATGATGTGTTTTGTTCATGAACTTGTGATAATAATTAGTCAATCCCAAAAATAATCTCAACTTAAGAACTTTAGTAGGAGCAGTCCATTTAACAATGGCCTGGACTTTTCTCTCATCCATTTTAACCTGTCCTTGGCTAATTAAGTGCCTAAGGAACATTACCTTTGTCCTACAAAATTCACACTTCTCATTCTTTATATGTAACTGATATTCCTTCAACTTTTGAAATACCAACCAAAAATGTTCAAGATGACCATCTAAGGTTTCACTGACACCACAATATCATCTAGATATACAACAACAAATCTATCCAGATAATTATAAAAGATATCGCTCATAAGATTACAGAATGTAGCAGGGGCATTTGTTAAACTAAATAACATTACAAGGAACTCATATGATCCATACCTTGTTACACAAGCCGTTTTGGCCTCATAACCAGCAGCAATCCTCACTTACCAATACCCCGACCTCAAGTCCAACTTTGTAAAATACTTGGCATGCGACAAGCGATCGAACAAATTAGCAACATTCAGAATATGATACTTATTTTTAATAGTAACCTTATTCAATGCTATGTAGTCTACACATATCCGCATCGAACCATCTTGCTTCCTTTGAAACAACACATGAGCACCATAAGGGGCTTTAGAAGATCGCAGAAATCCCAAATCCAATAATTTTGTTAGTTGTTTTCGTAACTCAACCAACTCTGAGGGTGACATCCGATAAGGAGCTTGAGCAGAGGGCCTTGCACCCGGTTCCAATTCAATCTTATGATCAACAAATCAATAGCCCGCCTTGGAGGAAGGTCTTTGGGAATTCTATAGGCATCATATCCTTGAACTCCTCTAACATAGCAGCAACAAAATCTGGTACCTCTTCAACCTTACCAGGCTTGATCTCAATCAAAGTACATAAGTACGTTTTCTCTCCACGTTTCAGCTCAGATTCCAACTGCACCACAAACAATAAACTTTCCTTCTATTTGCCTTCATTCTTCTCCAAGTCTAGATATACAACATTCACAAAGTTTGACTTCTTCTCATACATACATCAATCCATGCGGAGTAGGGGTCTTTGCTTTTTAGGTCTGCAACGCACCCTCAATAATATCTTACTGAGTTGTCTTAGTCTACCACATACTTACTTAAAAGGTCATGATTGAATGTATTAATGATAGCTGCTTGAGTCCTTATATACACATCTGAGTATCCCACATGTTACGATGTGAGACTAGGGTATTACAAATTCCCCAACTTAAATACTTGATCCCCCCGTCAGGCCAAACACATAGCCACATAAAGCCCATAAACATGTCTCTTTAGCCCTTGTGAGATAATACCAACAACCTATTAGGCCCGTCTTCGTGTTCCAACTTCCAGCAACCCGATCAGATGACTCGACCTGAGTTTTTGAGAGTCGACTTTGATACCATATGTAACAACCCGGGTCAAATCCCAAGTCTGAATCAAATCATAACATAATAAGGCCTAATGTGCTTTCTCAACAATATTTTCTTGGGTCATTTTAGCCCACCATAGGCTCATTCAAAAGGTCATGATTAGGTATTAATGATAGCAGTTTGAGTGTTTATATACATATCTGAGTATCTCATATGTTACGATATGAGATTGGGGTATTACAATAATGATGGTGCTCTGATGGTGTTTATTAGGGGTATTTTATTTTCTTACAAATATGTGATTATGCTTATGTTATTTTTCATGGAAGATGTTTTTTCATTCTAGATGTGGTGCGCTATTATGGATCAATGATATCTTTTTAGAAAAAAAAAAAGTTGCAGACATTTTAATGGAAATATGAATGATAGTTATGCAGTTGTGGATCACATCCAGGAGCCAAATTATGGGTATTGTTTTTGTTTCAGTTTGTGATGCTTTATTAAGTTTTCATGTACTGATTTTTGTAAGCAGAGTGAGGAGAGCTCATGTAAATAGGAAGAATCACTTATATTTTTACAAACTTCAAGCCCTTTGAATTTTGTATTTTCAGTAATAAAATTATTTTACCTTTTGCTAAAAAAAAATTATCTACCAACTAGTAAAGTTAATTCAATTAAGAGAATGATTTGTAGCAAAACTAATACTTCTAAAAAACCCCTTCTAGGTTTTTGCAAACAAAAGGAAGCTGATGTAGTTGTGTAAAGTTAAACACCAACGAAATAATAAAAAGAGATAATTTGATTAACAGTAAATAAGACAGAAATTTTTAAGTGGTTCACGACTGTAAAGAAAACCCCTAGTCCATATTTTTCTTAACGAAAAGAAGGGATCCTTCACTAAAATTGATTCATTTAGAATATGAAAATACACTAAATATAAGTTTATCTTACAAATTGGATAACGAAAAGAAGGGATCCTTCACTAAAATTGACTCAGTTCGTAAATTTTTATTTGAGCGGATGGGAAGAGAAGGGAAGGGAAGGAATGGAAAAATAATTAATTTTTTTTTAAATCTCATGTTTATAAGTTTTTTTTAGGAAGAAAGAGAATAGAATTAAAGGTAAAATTAATTTAATTTTTGGTTTAAATTTTTTTTCTCAAAAGTAAGGGGATTTGGAGAGAGAAAAAAAATAAAAAAATGAGATATTTTACGTTACAAAAAATAACCTTATAAAATAACTAATATTACAATTTTGCCATCCCTGTTATAACTCTCGATTACGTTTTGAAATTCTCGTTTTAGTCTATCTACACTTCGGACATTTTTCTCTCCATACAGTATATACACTGCCGAGTTCAGCGCTTGCTCGCCGAGTTCTTCCGCGGCTTGCGCCGCCGGCGTGGTTCTCTTGTCCGCCGTCAATTTTTCCGATCTGCTTCTTTGTATTGAAATCTCTGGTAAGATCTCCAAATCATGTACCCTAATTTTTTCAAATTGATAATACTCAGATTTATGTTAATCATGTTTTCTCCTCTACATAAAATTCATCCGTTGATTTGATGAGGCATGAAGCTGAATAAGCGCAATAATTCGGTTAAAAAATTAGTGTTGGGTGTGGTAATTCAGTTTTACCCAATTTTTGCTCAGTCCTAGATTGTAGGTTTGCTTCATCCACAATAGCCTGTATCTAAATAAGTCCATGGTTGTGTTATATCTATCAATACCATATAAATAATTGTTAAGAATCTATCAGTACCACTTTCTCATTTACTTGAACATAAGAATACGATTTAGTTTTCCTTGTGCTTTAAATACCTTAGCCACCAAGTATCCAGTTCTCTATCATCTCACGGAAAACCAGTCACTTTTTTTTTTTTTCAATTTTCTTTTTAATTTTATCCCCTTTTATTTTCATATATGCGTGTTTATATGTATTGTCCAGCTTTACATAACTTTTAGCAGTGGTGGGATTATAGCTACTCGAAAATTGAACACTACCTGTTTGAAAAAATGCCCGACTAAGTTTTTGATTTTTTTTGTATACTAATCACTCAATTGAACATTTGAATGAAACCCATATTGGTTTATAGTTGAAAGCCATTATTTGGAGCAAGTCTTTTGCTAATTTCCAAAGTTCATGATTCATGAAACTCTGGTGATTACATATATCATCAAAGAGATGAAAAGGCCTTTATATACCATCAATGAAGGTTGCCTTGCTTGAATTTTGATCAATAAAAGATGTGGGATTTATTAGTTGGAAGAGGACACTTTTCGTTCCATGTTTATTTGGATTTTTGCTGCATGGGTTTGAAAATGTTGCAGCTAACTAGTTCTGAATACCAATCATATTAGTGGATGCACCGAAGAACATTGATGTTGTGCAAAATGTACATGAAATTCCCTCATTTTCTGATACTAAGGTTTAAAGATAGACTATTTGGTTTATAATTGAAAACTAGATTTTTGTTTGCACTTTGCACCTTTGTGATGAGTCATGAAGATGTGGTTGTTCATTTGGATTTGGTTTTTGTGTTCTGTTTTTAAATAGGCACACATCAAATTTGGGCAAGGTAGTAAGCTAATATTGACTAGATAACACAGATCTATCTTAATCAAAAGAAGCTGTTTGATCAAAAAGCTGGGAGGTAGGTGATAGTTATGATTAGATCAACTCCTTATAAATCTTAATTAAATATTTGTTTTCTCGAGTAATCTTTCTAGGCAATCAAATGATTTGCAAATTTTTTGTATTCTATTTCCTTTTAAACTTGATTGGTGGAGACGTGGAGTTTTCATTTTAGACAATTGCCTATGGATATACTTTATTGATTGTCAGTAGTTCTTTTTAACAATGATAAACTTGAGTTGTTGAATATAATTTTGGTCCAAGAGTAATTGTTTTATTTAATTTCATCTATATCTTTTGAAAAACAAACTTTATGCTCGTTTGTTTTTTGGGGTGTAATTCGAGTCACAAAGTAAGGTGATTTGAGGTACTGCTGATATCTCCTCGATGAGATTGATTTGAGTAGCTTATAGTGAGAATGTAAAAAAAATGTTGCTAGTCTATATGATAAATTTGATAGTTGGATGATTTTTAGATAATTTAGTAGAGTGGAGGTTTTTGAACATTTGAATAGAGTGCCAATAATAAATTTGATCAAATTATTTTTCTATGAACTTAATTAGTCCACGAGGACATTTGTTGACTGATGGCCCTACGATTGTTCTCCATTAAGTTGGCTCTGAATAGATGCTCTATGGGACTCTGCGTCCTTGTTCTACGACTACCTTCTTTGAGTAGTTACTCCACAAAACTGACTCCTAGTAATTGCTCTATGAAGCCGACTCAGAATATTTATTCTATATCTCTAACTAATTTTGGCCAAAATTGGTCAAACGGGACAGTTTTAAAGGAAATTAAAACTTTAGCTATTGCTTTCGAAAACAAAAACATTGGATCCTACATTGCAAATTCAGTATAAATTTGAGGGGATATTTTTGCAGTTTGCCGATTATGAATTTGATAGTTTTATTTTTTTAAATAATAATTTTTTGCACTTATTAATAGTCTACTTTTTAAGTAGTTTACAAACATTAGGGTAAAAAAGGAATACAAACATTAGGGTAAAAAGTTAAAAAGTATGAGAGAACAAGAGTCTAAAAAAATAGATGCTCTTTTTGCTCTCCCTTGATAATATGGATAATGCTATGTGTACTAACTGTATACAAAAAATTGTGTACCAAAATTAAGATTCATGTATTGCTTGTTAATGAAAATGTGTAAAATATTCAATTGTAGGTCTCCCTCTTTGTTTTCTCTCTTTTTTTATACTATGTGTGCATAAATTTTTGTGTATAGTTAGTGTCCACTAGCATTACTTTAATAATATAGGAATATTGCTACGGTGATGAAAAAAGCTTACAAAAATTAGTTTATAAAATGAGGTGGCAGAGTGTAATTAGTGGATGATCCACCATATATAAGTGAGTCTAGTGATATCAAACAATTAACCACAACCGGCCATATCATTTTGTAAGTAATTTTTTGTAAGATTCTTTTGTACTCAAAGTACCAAAATGATATCAATTCAGTTTGAAAACCCAATGCCCATACGTATGAAACAAGCATGACTGAAAAACTTAATACCAACAAATGTAAAATAAGACAGATTGATAATGCAGATTTAGGGGTATATATCACGTTTTTCAGGTCAAAGTAAAACAATTTGGGTGCACAGCATAATATACCGTTATTTCAATTGCTCACCTTGAATTCAGATTCTCTCTCTCTCCATATTCAGGTGTGGATCAGGATTAAAAGATAGATGTAACCTTCAAGTCTTCAACCTAGATTTATCGTCAGAATTTCTATTAAAGACGAGGGATGAAATGGTCAAGGAAAAAAAAGGTGAAAAACAAGATGTGTAGTTGATGAAGAATTTTATCTATTGTTGGTGAACAAAATTTAATTTTCAAACTTCAGCACGAAAATTGTGTGTATATTTTCAAGCTGAAAACATTTTCTATTTTTAAACTGACATGCCTTTTAAAAAAAATGGTTTAGTTTTGTTTTTCTAAAATTTTAAACTGTTAATAATTTTTTGAATTGAGTTTAATGACTGACATTTTGTCCTTATTAAAATGAAGCATATCTTTAACATGGATAAATTTGAGAAAATTAGGTAAAAAGTCAACTTGTTGACTCAATTTTGTCAATTAGAAAAATGCATGTGTTAATTTAACCAATTGAAGAACAATTTTAGAACTCTCAGTGTCTCTTTAAAAAGGAGAGAAAAAACAAGAAGCCGATAAATTTAAAGAAAAAAAGAAATTAAAAGTCACTTGTTTGCGAGTCTTTTTATGAGAAAAAACAAAAGAGAGAATTTTTTAAAAATTTCTTTTCAAAATTTGAAAAATTTAAAAGGAAATTTATTTAAAATTTGAATGACATATTAAAATATTAAAATTATTTTTACGTTAAGATTTTATAAAATTAAAATAATAATATATCCTTTTAAATTAAAATTTCTTTTTAAAACTCATAAGCACAAGGAAACAAAATAAATTTCTTTTTCTTCAGTTTCTTTTACAGTTTCTTTTCTCATAAATTATTTTTTTTCCTTTGAACTCACAAAAACAGTTGCAATTTGAGGGGCAGAAACGTCATTCAGTGAAAACTCACTCGGATCAAAACCCAATTCCGACCGAATTGCCTTCGTCTCTGTTTTGTTGTGTTATAGTCTTGCAGTTTGAAGCTCTATGAAGATCCATACAAAGAAGCAATGAAGAGAGAGAATTGTTAATTCATATATATATATACACACACATATACATATATATATATTCATATATATACGAAAATGGGAACGGCAGCGGCGTTAGCACCGGGATTATCACGGAAGCTGAAGAAGGTGCTGGAGACTCGTACCGACAGTCCAGATCTGTTGGCGTCACTTAACACCGTCTCCACTTTTTATACTGAAAATACCCCCGTGGCTCGGAGAAACCTCCGATCAACCATCGAGAAGCGAGCTTTGTCCATCAATCAGGAGTTCCTTCTTGCATCTGATACCGCCCAGCAGGTTCAATTTCACATTTTTCTCTCTACACTGCTCTTTTCTCTCTGTACAAAACTGAGATCGATTGCTTTTGGTGTTCGTTTTTGAAAGGCCTTGGATCGGGTGGAGGAAGAGATTAATGCGCTTACTGATTGCTGTGACAAGTAAGTTCATGATTTTGTTGTTTTATTAATAGGATTATTTTGTTGTTTCAGTTGAAACAATTTGGCAAAAAAAATGGAGTAAGCAATTGATGTATAATCCTACAGCAGTTCATGTTCTGTTGAAATCAGCTGAGTCCGAGCTTGTAATTTTGGTTTGTCAAGGGAGAGTAACCATATATGATATATGACTTGTACTAGCCCTTTCGGCAACGACTTATTCTAAAATGAATTAAAGTTAAAATTTAAGTAGATTTATAAGTCATTCTAAGTTGTGACTTATAAGTAAAAGTGTTCGGCACCACCAGTCAGAAATTTAGTTAAAATAAGTTGTTTTAGGTGTTCGGCTGATAATGACTTATAAGTTAAAATAAAATATAAAGATTACTAAAAAAGACATTAATAAGAATATACACTGATTCAATATCGTATCATAACTAAAAAATAATCACTTGAGATTTTTGAATGCAGGTAGATCTGCTGAACCTCTACTCTTAATTGTTCTTGAAAATGTTGTAGATCCCAAGCTACAATCACCTGAGTATTCATGCTAATATGAGTAATAAAGGATATAATAGAAAAGGAAATTCACAGAGAACACTTGAATGTTGAAACCCAGAAATAGAGAATGTAAAAGGCAATCAGAAGCCCTTGCATCTACATTCATAGTATAAACATTACAATCTGTTCAGGAAATATAATATTAATAGTTCAATTCAAAGAGACAAGTTTTATGAATTTAATAAAACATCTCATTACAACATAATATAAAATATCTCACTACAACAACAAATAAAATATTCAGATGAAACAAAAAAGTAAGCTAGGAGGGAGGCATCTTAGAGTTCTTCATGTTCACAAGTGACTTGATGAATGATAGGCGTGACTTAATATCTGGCTGAGCTGCAAATAGTTCTCTTGCATCTTTGCTCATAAAAATGGCGCAAGTAGAATTCCAAAATGGAGTATTTGGAAGCACATTTGGAAGTTAACTCAATAACTTAATGCATGCGGTTGGAGTTGGCACGAATGACTCTTGTACAGGATATGTCATTGTGGTTGCACTTTTGTTTGACATGAGATTTAATATTGAATCAATTTGATTGGAGAGGTGCTCCCGAGTTGTTACCTTTTATTTTTTATTTTTTTCGTTACAAGGCATCTTGTTTTATGGCCTCTTTGATTGCTTATTTGATGGTCCAGAAAACACCTCACGAACACCACTACCACTACCCTCACCACAATCATCTCCCATAACTAGATCATCACTATCCCGACTACCTTCGCCACCAATACCACCACCATATGCATCTCCTTCGATATCAATATTAAAGTACTCATTATGACCAACTCTTGATCTCTGTGTAGACACTAATCAAGTGAACCCTTGACTTGGTGCATATGTGCCCTCACCCGTAGTAACCACATTTGCAAACAACGCATACTACTCATTGTTGTATATTGAGCAATATTTTTTTATAAAATTTGGTGAAGTCTTTGTTCATTTGCATATAGTGTAAGAAAAAAAGGATTTTAAGAGACTACTTTAATAGAAAAGAATTAATAAAGTCTAACTTACTATATAATAATTGTGTAAAGTTCAAAGAGACTACCTTAATTTTTTTGCCACCAATCTTCAGACGCACCAACATTCTGCTTGGCATCATCCTGACCCAATCCTGTTTCCTTAAACATTAACTGTTGCCACAACAACAAATCTCCTTTCATTTGAGTCTAGTGATTCTTTATTTGTTTCAGATTGTAATTTCTGTTTGTCTCCTAATTGAAATTGGTCATGATATAATTCCATCCTATATGAATGTCTCAGTCTATTCAAAGTACAAATAATTATTCTGACATTCGTAAAATCACAAACAAGCAACAAGTAACAAGCAAATCTCTCTAAAATTTCTAACTTTTCCATCACAGGGAAACAAGAAATTACTTGTTTCAGCAAAAATAAGGAGAAACAAAGAGGAAAGGTACCTGGATCTATTAGGAATTAAAGGCAAGAGAGTGAGCAGATCGAGCGCAGAGAGAGGAGCAGATCGACAAATTGAGCGTAGAGAGAGAGAGAATAGAGCAAAAAATTTATCCTTTTGTTTACGTTAGAAGAGATCTGACGTTTTAGGTTGAAAGGATACATGTTATTTAGAAAAATAATAAAGGATAAAGTTGTCATTATATTTGGTCAAACCAACTTATTAAATATGACTTATAAGTCAGTTTTTTAGAAGTCAAAAATTTTACTTCTCAAAAATAACTTATAAGTCAAAAAATAAGTAAAAAAAAAGTCACTCCCAAACACTAAAATAATAAAAAACAACTTATAAGTTGGCTTATAAGTTGGCCAAAGCCAACTTATAAGTTGTTCACGAGCAGGGCCTAAGTGGATTTGAATTGTAGGATGCAGGTAGTTGGAATTATTTGGACATCAAAATTTACTTTAAGATTTGATGATGCTTTATCCTTCGGGTAATTGAACTCTGACTGTACTAGATCTGCACAACACGTTCTCAGGGTGGTTAATGGCTTTGGGCCGCCGTGAACGTCTCCGGTGTAGATATTTGAATTTGTAAGTGGGGAAGAAAGATAGAATACCAATCTATGTTTTCAAGTGTAAAGAGAGTGTAATTTTATCAATGTATGTTGTGGGAGAGTTATTTTTATAGGTATAGGTAGTGGAATCTGTCCCTTTGGTACGTCCCATCAATGGGTAGTTGGGACCAACCCATGTGGGTGGTGCAGACAAGTTCCATCCAAGGACAATTGGTGCCCACGTCTTGTGGGGCCTGGGACTGTGACTTCGGCGCTCGGTTTTTCGATATTAGGTGGATCCCTTGGGTCGTAAACTTTGGACATTCATTTTTGAGCCTAATGCATGGGCTTTTAGCCCATACCCTAACATTGCCCCCCACTCCCTTATTACTTCAGTAGGATGGGGGAGTATAAAGTTCTTTGGCAATCCTTCGGCTGAAGTGAGCTATCTGGACAATATTTCTGTGCTAAGTGTCTTCGGGGTCTGTACAAAGACGGTTCGTATTCGGCGGTTATAAATGCGTTACAAGGAGAACGTGTGTTTAATACAAGCGTTTAATGTGCCATTCGTTGGGTTTCGTGGACATGATTGCGCTGTAGGTGGCGTTTTGTATGCCCGACATGGGTAAATGTCGAATTGATCTCAACTGTTAATTTCAAAAACGATGGTTTGATCTCAGCTATTGGGGACGTTTATAAATAGTGAAGTGGTATCACACACTTTTTACTTTTGCCTTTTACTCTTTGCTTTCGCTTAAGATCTCACTGGAATCCCTCTTAGAACTTGAGTTTCACATTAAGTTTGTCTTTTTCCGGTCACTTTTCTCAAGTAAGTTCTTTGAACTTGCTAGTTTTTCATTTTGTGCATTTTCCTCCTTATTCTTGTTGGTTTCTGTGCATAGATCTAGGCTCTAGCTAGACTTGTTTAGATTCTGTTCGTCGTACTTTCTGTCGTAAATGGCTAAAACAGTTAGGATTCCTCGTTCCTTAGGTAGGGCCGGTTTTCCCACCGGCGATAGGCATGGACCCAGTCATGCCTTTCGGGATGATGAAAGTATGGAGAGTGAAAGATCTCCTTCGGGATCCCCAGTGATGCTCGAGCTAGAGGGTAGGAATGAACTTCCCACTTTTGTAAGAGAGAGTACTTTGACCCCTGGGACGTTCAGTGTAGAGGATTGGGAGAAGGTAATGGGAGACGCTTCCTTGGCTAAACATATTACGGAAGTCTTTAGAACCGCTCCTTTCATCCACGAAATGCAGACGTGTAGATTTGACGCCAGGTCCCTAGACGCCCTTCGGGCTGCCATTCAGTTAGCCCCCTAGTATAGCCTTAGGATGCCAACGTCGAGAGAGAGGATGTATGACCGCCTTGAAGGTCGATGGGTTGGGATTCTCATCATACATTTTCGTTACGGCCTAAGGTTTCCCCTCCACTCTTTCATTTGAGATCTTCTTCGGGACTTTTTTAAATGTAGCATCGGGCAATTAGTGCCGAATCCTAAACATGTTTATAGCTCATTGTAAGGAGGGAAATTTGAAGCCCACTTCCCGCCTCTTCTTTTACATGTTCAAGTTCCAAAACCCAAAAGAAAGGGTTTTATCAATTGCACTGTCAGGATGGGGACCTCGACATGGCACGATAACTGGGTCTTCATCAGGGATGGTGAAGTGGCTTCTTTACCCCGATTTTTGGACCCCAACGATCCCGAATCTCAATGGTATGGGCTGAAAGCCCACACATTAGGCTCAAAAGTGGAGGTCCAAAGTCTATGATCCGAGAGACCCACCTAATATCGGGGAACCGGACGCCGAAGTCACAGCCCCGAGCCTCACAAGACGTGAGACTTGTCTGCACCGCCCACATGGGTTGGTCCCAACTACTCATTGATGGGACGTACCGAAGGGACATATTTCACTATTTATGCTATAAAGGAACTCTTCCACAACATTGGTAAGATTACACGCTCTTCATATTTGATATCCTAGATTGATATTTTACTTTCTTTCTCACTTACTAATATAGACATTTCACAGCGGCCCAAAGCCGTTAACACCGTGAAAACGTGTTGTGCAGGCCTAGTAGACCCGGGGTTCAGCTGGAGACAATTACTCGAAGGATAGAGCATCATCAGGATTCTTGTGCAAGTTTGAAGATCAAATTGGTAGAAAGGGCTAGAATTATGGAACTAAGATTTAGCTAAGAAATGCATATATAATTAATTTATTATATAGTACAATATGTTGGAAGGACATAATAAAGATATTCCTATAGGCTCTACATGAAATTTTCTTATTAAAAGGGAAGATGGATATGAATATCTTTTTCTGTGCTTTCTTACAAAGATAATTCTTTTACACAAATGAAAGACATGACATATCTAGACATTAAGGTTTGTTGGACTCTCTAAGAAGTACCGAATAATTGTCCAATAGGAATAATTCTTTTTCAAAGTATGAACACATTGAGAGTATCAAAAGTATCTGAGCTACCTAGGGATTTGGGATCATCTATGAAGAATAACCAAGGATTGTAAACCATGAAGCATAAGGAAGTGGAGGATTCATTTTTGGTTTGATGAATGGTGTGGACTGTGGTGGAGAACCCTTGTATAGTGCTCTTCCCAAGGCTTTCTAAAATATTTGTGATTTGGGGATTTCGCTGTCTGTATCTTTTTCTTTCTTTCCTATTTTTGTTCTTTTGTTTTGGTTTTCTCTTTTGGGATGAGGGTGTTTTTGGAATCGTCTCTTTATAAGTGGTTTTAATGATTAGGAGTTAGGTTGCAACTGCTTTCTTTGAGAGGCTTTATGCATTGGCATGGAGAGGGGGTGGATATGATGGTTTGGAATTCGGATGGCTGATAGGGATATATAAGTATTTCTACAATATGCTAAAATGATTGTACCCAGCGCTAAGGCTCCCGTAAAAAGCTTAGTCTTGGAAAATTCAGAATTTTGAGGTACGCAGCCGTACCTCAATTACAGAGAGGCTGTTTCATTGAACTTTAGCCCATGATCAAGCATTTAACAAGTGAGGACTTGACCATGGTGCCAAGCACAACCTTCAAAACATGGTGCCAAGCACAACCTTCAAAAAGATAACTTGTTGCTGCTAGGATTCAAATTGGGCCCAGATCTCCACGGGCCACGGCCACAACATGGAATTCTCTATATCTAAAATATGCTATCCAACTAAATCAAGTTTTCATTTTGCAAGTTTTGGCTTCCTACGGCGGGTGCCTTTATTTGGTTAGGGAAGCTGCTAGGGCAGCGTTGATAATTCGTTACATCTAGAGAAAGGTGTCAATGTGCAGCACATGAATGGGTGCTAACAAGGTTTTGACGCTGAAGCCTTTCTGTTGGACCATTGTCCATTGCGTTTGTGGGAGGTTTTTGCCAACAATATTGAAATGACAAAAGGACGAAACCTTAATTATTCTTGATTCATGCGTTTTGCCTGTTTGCGAACTGGTGGAGCGAGGAGTTTTTTCAAGCCATGGAAGAGTGCTATTGTGATTATGTTACGGTGGATGTAAAACATGTGTAGTGATACCAGAATTCACTAGTATGCTAGTAGTGAACGGGGTTTTGGTTTAACATCTTAAATGAAATGATACCAGAATTCACTAGCATGCTAGTAGTGAATTGGGTTTTGGTTTGAACATTTTAAAACATGGTACACTTCCTCTTTCGAACATAAAATTGGCACTCTGAGCATTTTCGCCCTTTTCTCTCTATTTTTATCTTTTACAAGATGAAATATACATAACAAAGAAAATGAAAAGCCAAAAAGACAGTTGTCTAAGTAAAGATTGAACAACAGCAGCATGCATCTGTAGATTAGGGTATGATAGGATGCTATTATTTCCCAGCTTCTTCTTTCTGCTTTTCTATATAAGAAACTGAAAAGATTATATACAGCACTTGGGTATTCTATTGATTTTAGTTACTTCTTTAATGAAAAACCATGTCTATGTTTAGAAACACTTTTAACTATAAATCTCATGGAAGTTAGCTACCTAAACATACCACATCCTAGATCATATGGTGATGGTGTACTATATCCTATTATGTGAGTCAAAAATGTTGAGTTTTAAGTAACATTGAAGTTGAATTAGGTCAGATGGGCACAGATTCATCGATATATGACACCATGATTTGAGTGGTAGTAAGGATAAGGGTTTGCTTTGTCTGAAGAGTGACTGCACTTGTTGTAATGTTCAGAAGTTGGTGTAAATTTTGCAGGGAGAAGGAAAAGGGTGTGTAGGAATCATGCTTTGCGTAGGCGTGTACCAGCAGAGAAATTTCTTTAAAGGGAATGTCACATGTTGAAGTGGGAGATAGTTTTGTAAATGGGTCCAGTTAGTACCGAATAAAAGTTAATAATCCCTAATTTAGGGCTCCATATATATTTCACCACATCTACTCCCCAAATTATTAGATTTTACAAAGCTGAAGGTCAACCACCTTGGTCCCAAATGAATGTGGGGTTGATTCATGTTCCACTATAAATAACTATATCCTCTATAGCTCAATGTAATATATAATTTGATTCTTTGGAACAAGGACTTCCTAAATTTTTCATTTTAGATTGGGCATCTAAATTCATTATATAATTGTTCTGTTAACCAAAATATGCTCAAAGTAAAGTTATTATTTGTTATTTTGCTTATTACATAAAGTTGAGGAGGCTACTTAATTTAGACTTGTGGGAGAAAACCTTGAATTATCTTGTTTGAGGGTTCTGCCTGGTGTTTGTGTTTTTTCCAACTTACAAAACTTACTCCATTAGGTTTTGAATAGAGTTACCTGAGCTGAATTTTGCATAATGTTAAATTTCACTTGTTGGGTTATATAGGATATTTCTCTTAAAACCATTTATTGGGACTTAGATTTTACCTTTCAGAATCGCGAAGGCTTTAAGCAGTTGCAGTTCTACCACTGGTGATATTATCAGTACCACAGAAAGGCTCAAGCATGATCTTGAAATCACTACACAGAGGCAAGAGATTGTGTCATGCTTCCTACGTGATTATCAGCTTTCCAATGATGAGGTGATAGTGTGATCCCTAAATGTCATGTAGCGCTCAGACATAGACTTGAAAGTATGCTCAGGTTGTACTCGATATATTAATTGCTCGAGGTTCTTCCTTTTATAGATAAATGCACTTAGAGAAGAAGACTTGAATGAGAATTTTTTTAAGGCACTTTCTCATGTTCAAGAGATCCATGCCAACTGCAAAGTACTGCTCAGAACACATCACCAGGTACTCTCTCTCTCTCTCTCTGTGTCTGTGTGTGTGTCTCTCTCTGTGTATGTGTGTGTGTGGCTGTCTCTCTCTATTTGTGTCTGTGTTGCGTGTGTAAGTTTGTGCTTCTTCCATTACACCTCATCCCCTGTGAGACAATTCCTTTGCATTTCGATATGCAGATCTTGTCATTTACATTTCTACTTATCACAAAAAGAATGTCGTTAATGTAGGATTTTGTTAAATGTTTGATCCTGCTTTAATAGAGATTGGACTTGGTTCCTAGGAGCAAGTCCCTGAATATTTAATCCAAAGTAACTGTAACATAATGGTAAGTTGTTGAAATGCAGCAGAAGAATTAGGTGGTTTCACAAATTTTGCTATTAAACAGAACGAGTGCTTGTTACCAAAAAGAAAAAAAAGGGTAAAAAAAGTGGTACAATGAGGATGGAAGGTGTAGAAAGGTATACTACAGCGTATATCTATCCATATATTAATTTAAACTCGTTCGACAAATTATATGGAAAATTTTGGATTTAGTTGGGATAAGTAGTCTTCCTTTTATCATCTCTAAAAATGCATATGAATCAGATTTTTTTTTTTGGTTTAACATATAATACAGTGCCAATTTAGAAGAGTTTTTTTTTTGTTAACAAGAAAGAAATTTATTAAAAAAGAGGGGAACAAAAGGGGGAGAAAAAGAAGTCCTCAGAGCAAAGGAATAGAAGAGTTTGTATGCATTTGTTTGTGTATGTTATTTTGTTTGTAGTATGTCATTTTATGCTTATACCAAATTCCTTTGAAACATAATAATAATTTTTTTTCTTTGGGTAAAGAATAGATTTTTATTAGAAAGAAGAGGAATTACAATAATAATATTTTTTTCTTTGGGTAAAGAATAGATTTTTATTAGAAAGAAGAGGAATTACAGAAAAGGAAGACAAGGAGTCCTCCTAAGAAAAAAATTTAAAAAATAAAGAAAATCTTGTGAAGCACTGCTCGCCAATCTTGATGAACATCGGAAATAGCTACTCCTTTGAAAGCTCCAATTGCCGAAGCCCATAGCGATGCTAGAAATGAAACCCTATCCCAAAAAAGAGAAATAGGTAGACAAGTATCATTGAATATTCTAGCATTTCTTTCGGTCAATATGCCCCACAAATCGGCAAAACAAGAAAATCTCTAAAGGATCTTGGCATCCTTGTCATTTTTATGTTACAAGAAGCTGGGTCTTTCTTCAGAAACTATAGAGGCTATATTTGAGGAACCCATATTTTTCTTTTAGGGACCAAAATAATGTGTAGCTATGTGTTAAAAACAGGAATTGAGACAATGTGAATAGGGATGACAATGGTGCGGTGCAGTTCCGGTTTTTCAGTGATTTGAAACCGCAATCTTGAACCGGAATTGCACCGCACCAGTAGCGGTCCAAGATTTTTATATACCAAAAACGCACCGACCTGTTTATTTTTTGAACTGCACCACACCGACTTGCACCGGTCAAAATTATTAATATTATAATAACATTCATTAAAATAACTCAAGAAATATTAACAAGTAATATAAGAATGTATGTTCAATTAAAATTCCGATAACATTGTTATAATTTTAACATTATTATAGTTTTAATACATATCAACTATATGTAAAATATTTAGAAATTAACTTTTGATATGTAAAAGTATAAAAATAATTGAAATATATGTTTAGAGGCAAATACCACAACCACACCGCACCGGTTTTAATTTTTTTACACCAAAACCGTATTGGCGAGACTAACGGTTCGAATAAAAATTGGTCGGTTCCACCGGTTTCGGATCGGTTTGGTTCAAATTGCCATCCCTAGATGCAAAGTTATTTGCAATAGACTGTGCCTTGAAGTTTTGGCTCAAGTAAGCCTTCTACAATGATGTTTTTGGTTTATTGTTATATGGATAATTTGAATAAAACTAGGACGTTCTTATCAAAGGTTCTTGAGGTTACAATCTTTTTAGCTGGTTTTTCAGTTGAACATCAGATTTGCTTGCTTGATTAATATTTTTAATATAAGCGAGACAAGGCTTTGATGCTTCCACTTGTGTTGTATTTGGCTTCCATTCTTTAACTCTTAGTTCACAGTCTTTTCCTCTCACTTTTAATAATTTATTGTGTTAGTTCCCTGGGACACAATAGAGATCTAGAAAGAGGGGGGTTGAATAGATCCTTTTTAAAACCATTTTCCTTTTATTACTGAATTATAACAGTTATGATTAATAGAATCAATTAATGCACAACGAAATATACTTTAATAACCCCTTCAAAGATATAAACATAATTTCAGTTCTATAAATAAATCCACGATATGGTTGATAGCAGATATGGCAGTTATTGTGCATAAAGTAAAAGACTTAAAGTAAATGACACAAGAGGCTTTAAGTGGTTCGGAGACTGAACAACTCCTACTCTACTCTTCTACTTCAACAAGTAGGAAATCCACTAAGAGTTTAGTCACTAAGACAAGGACGCTCCGCCCTCCTCAAGTCCAGCAGACAAGAGTTGTTTTTAGTTCCTCGAACAAGGATCTTCTGACCCTCTTTAAGCCCAGCAGACTTGGAACTCCAGTTCACTAAGAACTCTTCAAAGCCAGCAGCCTTGGAACTCTGTAGACTAAGACCCGCAGTCTTAGAATCTCTTGTACCGTTCGGTACTCAACAAGTCCAGCAGACTTGACTTTGGTTTAGACACTTAAGACAAGGACTCTCCTCCCTCTTTGGTGTGTTGTTTGTTGTTGGGTTGTGCTGCTAAGATGAACTTTGATCTCCTTCATCTTCAAGTACTTAGCAGCTGCTTGTGATCAATCTTTGGATGCTGCTGATGTTTGTCGTTGATGCTCTTCTCCTTCTGGTATTTAGCAGATACACATGATCACTCTTGATGTACTGCTAAGTTCTTCATACGCTTTGTACTTAGCAGTCTTTGAACACTGGTTATCTTGTGTACAAAATCTGTTCTGTATCTTCTTCTCTTCAGCTTGGAGTGTTCATGGTTGATCACAGAGTCGCTTTTCTAGATTTGCTTTCAGCTTTAGTTACTCTTGATCTTGGCTTCTTGGTCATTCGACTCTTAGCTCATATGCCAGCACTGTGGCATACTTCTGATGTTGCAGTGAAGCTTTCAGCAGATTTGTTCAATCGGTGTTCTTGCTCTTGTTCACCACTCCTTGCAATCTTGATGCATTTTGCCATATATAGATTTTGTAATCTTTTCCATTTGAAATCTTGCCGTTGCTAGCTTCCCGTTGCAAATCTTCCCGTTGGAGTATTCCCTTTCTGCAGACTTCTTTATTGTACCAATGAATATTTTACTCCTTGAAGTCTGCTAGTGATAGCTGAGTCAGCTTCCGTTAACTGGTACCAAGGTAGTGGAGTCATGTGCACTTACTTTTGCTGCAGTAAACATGGCTGTTTGAACCCCACTGAGATTGGTTCCCTACTTTGCTCATTTAAGTAATCAACCGCTCATCTTGGGATAATTAACCTAAGTGCTCTGATGTCTTCAATCCTTGCTGACACTTACTTACTCTACGATCAACTGGGTTGTAGCCTGTTGCTTCTGATTGTAGAGTTATCTGCTCGCTTTATAATGTGGCCTTATGATCATGCATGTTGTGCACTGTCTTGGAGCTCGTATAGTGGCTGACCGCACTTGCTTTACACTTTAATGTGTTTCTTACTATTCTGCAGTTGTGCCTCTTGTGCTCTATGATCTCCATTGAGCTTTACGTTCTCAGAGCATAGGTTCATGATCTTGTTGAGCTTTTGCTGCAGCTTGCTTATCATAGAGGACTACTCTACCATCTTCAGACATTGTCTTTGCTGTTGTGTCATAGAGGACTGCTCTATGATCTTCTGATGCTTTAGCACTTTCGTTGTAGAGGACTACTCTACTATCTTCAGACATTGTATCTGTTGTTATGTCATAGAGGACTGCTCTATGATCCTTTGGTGCTTTAACACTTTTGTTGTAGAGGACTGCTCTACTATCTTCAGACATTATCTCTGCTGTGCTTCGTTTAGGCTGTCAGAGTTTCTTTGTTATCTTTGGCTCAGCTCTACGATTACTTGATCAGGCTGATGCTTTCCCACTCTACGATCTTGTCTAAGGTGCAAGCCGTAGAGTCTCGATGGGATCGTAGAGTGTATATTCGAGCTGCCCTGTGATCTCTGTTAGGACTTGATGCTTCGGATGCACTCTGAGATCTTCGTTTGTCTGATAGCTCATGAACAGCTTACTTAGTAGTCCTTATGAAAATTGCTACTTTAACTTTGAGTGCTCAGGCAGAGGTTACTCTATGTTGTTGCTTGATTGTAGATTGTTCATGGGAGTCGTAGAGTGACTAACTCTATTGACTCTACGAACCTAAGAACAAAAGCTTTACGATGCCGAATGAGCTCTGCGACAGGCCGAGCCTTACTCTACGTTTGCCTTGCAAGCTCTGCGATGACATACTCAACTCTACGTTTGTTCTTTGATCATGCCAGAGTTGCTCTACGATGCCGAGATGAAATTCTGCGACTGATCAAGCCTCACTCTACGTTTGCCTGGCAAACTCTGCGCTTGTCTGACAGACTCTACAACGCCGAGGGAGCTCTGCGATCCTTTGTTGACTGTTCTGCGAACTGTCTGACTGCTCTGCGATCATGATAGCTTTAGCAGTTCTACTATGCTCTACGATCAGTCTACCTTTGCTTATTACATATATCATTTCAGCTCATAAGATCAACCTAACAAGTTTGATCTTTTTCTATTCTAAGTCCTTTGTACATCAACTTTATTAAAAGAATTTACAACACTCAATGTTACAAATATGCTTTGATCAGATAGATGTTAATTCAGCTTAGATCAACCTAACATATTTGATCTTTTCATTCTAAGTCCTTGTACATATATATTTCATTAAGGACTTTACAAGGCTTTATTAGTATGAATGTTCTTCTTATCATTTTGTCATCAATCAAATCACATATAATAAATAATGGTAATCTTATGCAGATCTTTTAACAATCTCCCCCTATGAGAGTGGACTTAAACGTTTCATGTAGATTCCCAACATATTGATTACAAATTCATTAGTCTTTATATGTTGCAACTCACTATAAGGTCCTTGACAGCGTGCAGGTTTGGAGCTCATGGATATGATGGCTGTGTACCAAGAAGGAGCCTATGAGCGCCTGTGCAGGTAAGTTTACTAAAATCAACAGATACTTGAATAAATTGAAGTTTCCCTTTCTTGTTCGTTGGTATTAGCTTGTATTTTCTTGGTGCTCTGTGTCTGGAACTCTAAACCCATAACCATCACCTAGGGAATATCTTCCAAAAGTGTGTGTAGAACTTACTTTAAACTTTTAGTTCCTTCAGTTATTTTGATGATTATGAGCCCATTAGCTTCCGATCTCAATAGCTTTTTAGGAACTTACTTTACTTTCAGTAGGTTGTGTGTAATGGGAAGTTTGTCACAGTGGAAAAGTGAAGGAATGCAAGGGCAGGAATAAAGTCAAGGAGGAACTTTCCGTAGTTGGTGACCTATGAAGGGAAGGGGAGGGAAGGAATGGAGGAGGGATGACGATTTCCTTTTGCCATCTAAAATATCTGCCCAAAATGGGTTGAGAAGTGGATGGAGAGAAGATGATAGGTGGGAAGACATAAAGATTAGTTTCTACTTTGATAAATAATTAAGATGAGAACTCTCTTGCACATTAAACAGAAAGCTACGGAATTAGAGTGTAAAATTGAAAGAACTCTTACCATGAAATATTTGTTGAACAGTAAAAAAAAGGGCATCGCCCTTATTTTCCTTTCTGGCTGTCGTGCTCAGCGAGACAACATAAAATGAGAGAGATGGCTTCCCTTTCCTACAAACAGAAATTTCTTTTCCTTCATGTACTAATCCCTTTACAAAAGAGTATTCTGAAGATTGGTACTTGCTATGTGAAACTCTTTCCCATCTACCGAAAGAAAGTATTAAAACAAAAGTTTTCTATCAACATTCAGCTTCAAGTTATTTATTTATACTGATGTTTCGCAACAACCAGGGCCAGTTAACTTCTTGTTTTTTTTTTTAAATTTTTTTTTGGTAACTTCATCCAGGTGGGTTCAGGCTGAATGTCGAAGATTGGGTGACACTGACAATCCTGAAGTTGGTGAACTTTTAAAAACAGCAGTTCGCTGCCTTAAAGAGAGGCCTGTACTTTTCAAGTACTGTGCAGAAGAGGTAGTTACAATGCGAAATCTAGAACCTCAAATAACAAAGGTTATTGATTTTTCTCAATTTGTATTCACACATAGTTCTAATCTTTAGGTGGCAAATATGAGACATAATGCATTGTTCAGAAGGTTTATAAGTGCGCTTACACGTGGAGGACCTGGTGGAATGCCCAGACCAATTGAAGTGCATGCTCATGATCCCTTACGTTACGTAGGTGACATGCTTGGCTGGCTCCATCAGGTGTGATGCAAACTAGTTTGGCTTCTACTTCCACTCTTATGATGTTCTGGTGTTACAGTACTATCTGAATGTTTGTGAAATAATATATTTAAATGTAGATTATTCTTTTTTGCTCTCAATGCAGGCGTTGGCATCAGAAAGAGAACTTGTCTTTGTATTGCTTGATCCAGATGCAGTGGTAGATACAGGACCAACTGCACGCCGATTTTCAAAGAGTACTGATTCAGGAAAGGCAGACTCTGACTTGACATTCGTTCTAGACAGGATATTTGAAGGAGTTTGTCGGCCATTTAAAGTGAGAGTTGAACAAGTTCTGCAGTCTCAACCAAATCTTATAATTTCATATAAACTTAGTAATACCCTGGAGTTCTACAGCCACACTGTGAGTAGAACCATAATCATCAGAGTCGTCATTTAAATGTCCATTAGGAGTTTCTCTTTGTCTTGACCTTTATTTTTCTTACAGATATCAGATCTGCTAGGGAGAGAGACGGCTCTTTGTAATACTCTTTGGGCACTCAAGGATGCTGCTCAGAAAACATATTTTGACATTCTAAAAACTCGAGGAGAGAAACTTTTACGATATCCTCCCCTGGTTGCTGTTGATCTTTCCCCACCACCTGCAGTGAGGGAAGGGGTCTCTGTTTTGCTTGAAATAATCGAGATTCATGACAGCATGATGGTTCCTGCATCAGGAAAAAAGCCCGACTTCGGTCCAGTTATATCTGCTTTACTAGATCCTATTATTCAGGTTTGTTGTACTAGATATTTGATGATTTCATCCAGTTATACTTGATGGACATAACTTTTCTTTACCTGATGTTTAAAACACGAAATACTTGATGTTTCTGCAAAATGACTGGCCAATAAGTAGAAATTTTACACATATATGTGTGTGTGCGCGCGCACTCGTGTGTGTGCGCATGTGTGTGAGTGTGGGCGTGCCTGAGTAAATAAACTAAAAGTACAAAGAACAGTGAATGGTGTTTCTATTTTTGAGAAGGGGGGGGGGGGAGAGGGGTGGGGGGATAACAACAATAACACAGATGATTCTGAAAAATTTACATTCAACATTTTCACTTGATTTTGCATTTGCGTTGGGATGCTTTTAACTTGGCTATATGTTTGTTTCACTTATTTTGCTGTGAAATGTGACCTTTGGATTGTTAAAGTTGGTTAATTTATCTGAAGACCAGATTGCTTAATAGTATAGTGGCATCTCAGTAAGAAAAATAATCAGTTTATATAATCTTATTATTTATTTATCTACCGTAGATGTGCGAGCAAGCGGCCGAGGCGCACAAGTCCAAGGGATCCATTCAGTCATCAAGAAGAAGTAGAACGAGTTCTGACCCAAGCCAATTCAGTAAATCATCTGTTGATGCTATGTTGGCACATAGCAGGTCCTCCCATGCATCTCAGGTATGTTTCTGCATGCTTTGTATTGCCTTTTTATAAATACTTCCACTTTTTGATATTGAAATCTTTCAGTGCTTATCTTAAGTTTCATTGATTCTTTTTGCAATTCTAATGGGACAGTTTAACAAAACTACATTTACTTGTGCATTATGTATAGAGTGCCATGGTCATGCATTAGCACTATCCTATGAAAATTATAGATGATAGAATTATCAGAATCGTCTCAGGAAAACTCATCAAATCTCGAAAGAGTCTTAAACTATATGAATTTCATTTTATTTTAACAAGGTTTAAATATGGGTGTTGATGACATGATTTTGTATTTTCCGCTAATCATTACATGAAGTAAAAACTTTGGGGTTGTTTCAAAGGAAATCACTTCAATGGCCTACTTTTGATTTATTCTGTAGACAGTGTTTCTCCTATTGGTCTCGCTCAAGTATTCAACTCTCTGTATAGTAGCAGGTCAATACCAACATGGCCAAATGTAGTTTCCTACTTGTCTTCATTCAGGTTATTCCTAGGTTCCTTGTTATCCTACTTGATATTACTTCAGCTAAGACTCAATTCTTTTTAACATGTGGCTTCTTGATTGTCGGAATTTGTATCATGAATCATATTATGTAAAAGTTAACAACTCTTGGTATATAAATCATGAGAGATTGCTACATTATTCTCAGTACTCTTGATACCCTTCCTCATTGTATTCCAAGTCCAGCATAAATTTTTTGAACATATCATGATCATTTAAACTTGAAATTTAGTTTTAATAATTTTTTGGTGGGTTTTATCCTCCTAGTATTGAATTTCGACCGTGTGGTTGATGCTTATGGAACAAGTGTGTGGTTGATAATTTATATGGTGCTTTTGGTTTCATATCCAATTCTCCATATTGTGTTATTTCTATATGTCCAAAGACAATGATGTGAGGATTATTAGTTATTACCAGAATATAACATTTGGTACGGGAATTCCTGCAGACTTCTGAAACCCCCTCCAAGATTTTTCTCATCAACTGCTTATCTGCAATCCAACAACCATTGTTGGGACATGAGGTTGCATCCGAATATGTGAAGAAGCTTGGGGTGATGATAGATAGTCACTTGCATGGTCTTGTGGGAAAAGAAGTTGATGCCGTTTTAAGAAGATGCGGTTTGTCAGACAAGATGCCACACTTCCATAATTCGTTAAACAGCGAGTCACTGCCGTTAGCAGAGATAGAGGAGACATCTCCTGCCTCTCTTTCAGAGTGCTTGAAAGCTTTCTTTGGGCTTGTTTTGGGAAGTGAAAGCTCGCTACCAGAATTTGAGCAGATGCAGGTTCCAAAGCTGCGATCCGAAGCTTGTGTTCAGTTGGCCAGATTGCTGGCTGAAGCTTATGAACTTATTTACAAGGCAATCATGGATCCCAAGAATCGCTATCCAGATCCCAAGTCATTGGCGAGGCATCCCCCGGACCAGATAAGGACAATTTTAGGAATATGATAATGCTGAAATACTAAATCTATATTATTTTTGTGAGGGAGAAAAAGGGGGAATGGGCTAGAAACTAAGTTCGTTATTTTTTGACATTTCAAGAAACAAAACATTGGGGTTTTAAGCAGAGAAGTTTGAAAGTCTCTTGTTGGTCTATTTTGTCTTAACACCCGTAAATTGTTTCCTTTTAATTTTCTATATATAATTGGAATAAGTTGTTATTGATAAATTTTCCTTTCGATAATATATAGCCTTCTTGTTATGACACTCAATTTCTTTTGATCAATGCTATGGAGTATTAAATTGTTATGTGAATAGCGACTAGTCAATTTTAATTAAGAAAGAACCTTGTGAATTTTTCGGATGTTTGATTATAGCATTTGATAGACAAAACTAGTTTTCCACATTTCAGGATTTTGATTCCCTTTAATACACTCTTTACACAATTTTACGCATTTTTGGTGACCGCTCACTAATTTTTGTTATTTGTGATGATCGACTCTTTTTTCATTTTAATATACATTATTTCTTTAAAAGGATTTTTATTTGTAGTCTTTCTATCATTGTAATTTTTTTATTATTGTAACATATTTTAGTTTTAATATATTTAGTCATTTGAACTATTTCTAAAAGAAAAAGGAAAAAGAAAAAAAAAAAACCTTTGATGAGTGACCAAGATGATTCTAAATAAAAATCATTATAAAAACCCTTACAGTTATAATTGATTTGAGATAATCTCGGTCATTAAAATATATTTTAGTCTCTTGTCAATTACTCAATTATAACTTGTCTAGTTATTTGTTTGTTAAATGAGAGTATTTTTGTCATTTGATGATATCATATTTTCAATTTTTAATATTAACAAGTGAACAGAGTATTTTATATGGTTAAATGACAAAAATACACTCAATAAAAAGGTGCACGATTAGCATGTAATACAAAATTTTTTAATCTAATTTTTTTTTACAAAGTGTTCATTTTGGTAATTGAGTTGCTACAATAAAAGTGGTTGAAACTTTGTTAGGATCTAGTGAGAAACTTTGGGAAAAGTCCAAAAGGAAAACTAGAGGGTATCTAGGAACTTTACCTTCAATCTGTAATGTCTGCTGATTCATTTAGTTAGTTTCATATATTTGTTATCTCTCATTACTTATGTATTCTTTTGTGTTTTTATACTTATTAAATGAAGTTCTTACTGTTTACCATAAAACAAAAACTTTGTAATTGCTTATATGTATTAAAATGTAGTATAAATGATTAAGAAGCTTCACAAAATTTTATATTTTGCTTCCATCAAATTTCTAAGTCTCTAACCTACCCTAGCTATTGACTCTTAATTATTAATAACAAAGTTTTTTTTGCCAATTAAAAAAACAAAAAAAAATCCATTATGGTATCAAGTATCAACCAACCACTTAGTGCTCCGACCATTATAAACCCTTGACTTCGAAATATCGATGGAACATGGGACCATATGTGTTGGATAAAGTAATTACTGGTGGGGACACTAGAAGTCTTTTACATTTATTTGTAAAAATGATAGATGTGATAGAATTATTTATATTAATTTATTATTATTTTAAATTATTTTATTTAATATTTAGTTCGATACATAATTTCTGAATTATTTTTAAGGTCATTTGATATCTTAATTAAAAGAAAGATTAATATATCACATTTCACTTGGAATTATAATCACTCATCAAATGTTTTTAGAAATAATAAAATCTAGTCCATGAGATTAAATAACGAACTAATCATGGAATAAAATATATAGTCCAAAATAATAATAAATTAGTACAAATAATCCTATCTAATCCATCATTTTTACATAGAAACATAACTTTATAAACATGCAATGGAAATTGTATATCATGAAAAATAACAGTCCCACAAGCAATGCTAATAAAGAGAACAACAAATGATAAAAGACACAGTAAAAAAAGATTTAGCACCACAAGAAAACATGTCTCATACATGTTTGCTGTTGAAGGTAAATATGATTGTAAAAGAAGAAGATTTGAGGGAACATTTTTAGTCCTTCAAATCACATCCAAAAAGATTAAGATTTCCATTCAAGTCAAGTACTAAAAAGCATAAAGGGAAAAGAACCCCACCACTTACATTTTTCTTCTTTCCACCACAAAAGAGAATTTTTTTTAAAAAAAAGTCCATGACCATAGAATGCATTGAATCTTATACACAGTTCATGAAATTAGACCTAACTTTCTTGTATATATATTTATAGATCCTGGAATCAAATAACATCAACAATAGGGACCCTTATAAAGTCCACCTTACACAAGTTAATCACTACAAAATTAACCAAGAGAAAAAAGGTACTACAATAAAGTTATGACCAACCTAGCTAGAAGGTGCACTTAGTGGCTCTAAGGCTATCATAATAATCATTCAAGTAATTCTTTTTTGCTACGACAACCTCAATACCAACGTACGTGGCAGTAGAATCATATTCAACACTAAAAGAGACCATGCATTTTTTTGTTGCTGCTGAATTACAGATCTATTCAAGTTGTCAACTAGTTTCATAATAACTCTTAATTATCAAGGTGAAAACTTGCTTTCTTATAATTGTCACTTAGTGTCAATTTTATTTTTTGGATCGACAATTTCTCAATTTTGTGTTGAGCGATAGTCATGTAATGTGTCTGTAATGAGGATATTTGTATTTTATATCATAAGATAACAAAAATATCCTCATTAACAGACACATAACTACCACATGACACAAAATTGAAGAAACGCCAAACCACAAAATAAAATTGATACTATGTTTCAGTTACAAGGATCCAAGTAATCACTTAATTTGGTAATTAAGGAGTTACTGTGAAACTGGTAGGCACTCGGAAGGACAAACATGTAATTCAACCTTTTTTTCTCAAGGTATATTAATGCTCATAGCTTCACTATTGTGCTTTGCTGATGAATTTTCCAAACTATGATCATCAGATTCCTGTAAATCATAGGGCTGATCATGCGGCGCAATGGCAAGGGACAAGGATGGATTGTAAGAGTACCAACCGGACCAGAACAAATAGTTGAAGAAGTTTACAAGGCTAAGAGCAGCTAGCAACCAGTAAAAAAGGTCTAATCTATCTTTGTTAAGGTCATTATAACTTAGCCAGCCACCACCAGAAGAGCTCGACGACGTAGTTTTATTCACCAAAGACACCAAAAGAGAGCTAAAAAAAAACCCGAATGAGTACGAGCAATAAGTCATAGCTGTTAAAAAGGATTGCATCCCTTCTAATGACTGTTTGTAAAAAAACTCAATTAGCCCTACTGCTGTGAACATTTCTGATAGCCCGAAAATAAGAAACTGTGGAGCAATCCAAAAAATTGATAGTTTTTCTTGTAACTTTAAGGCCGAGTTCCTTCTCTTGTGCTCCACTAGTGCAGCTGCAACCATTGAGAAAGTCGCGATAAAAAGCCCTATCCCAACCCTTTGGAGAGGAGAGATACCCGAATCTCTTTTGGTGATTTTTCGGACCATTGGGACGAAAAATGTCTCATAAAGTGGGACAAGAAATATTAGCATAATGTATGGGATTGCTTGGAGAGATGCAGGAGGGATTTGGAGGGTTTTTGTGAGGTTTGTGTTCATTGTAGTTCCTTGTTGGACTGAGAATGTTTGGAGCTGAGCTAAAATGGTGTTGAAGATTATAGTGCAGGCAAATATAGGAACAACTGAGATTAGGATCTTCACTTGTTCAACTTGAGATACTGTGCATAATCTCCATGGAGTTTCGTTTGTTTGACCATTTTCTTCTTGGATTTTTATACAGGCCTTGTCGAGGAACCTACAATTTTTATGGAATGTTATGTTTAAAAAAATATTAGGGTTAAATACACTTTAAACACGTAAAGATTTCGTATTTTAGAATTTAATTTTAAAACATCGAACTAGTGTCCCTAATTTTTTATAAATAATTTTTTTTCGCCACCAGGATGTAATAATTGATAGAAGTAATAATTTACCCCAAACATCTTCGAAAATATAAAAATTGAAGCCACGTGAGTGTCTGACGAAGAAAAAAATAGAGAAAAAATAGAGCCAATATAAACAATATACCCTTAAAAGACTTAATTTTCTTTTATTAATTTTGACTCACTTGACTTGGTTCTTACAAAAAAATACAATCTAATGGCCAGAAGATTTTATTTGTAGTAATTTAGAAACATTAAGGTTCAATGTCTTAAAATTAAAATATTAAGGTTAAGTTCTAAAATACGAAAAATTTAAAAGTTTAAAGTGTATTTAAGCTTACAAAAATATTACGAAACATTTACTATTCAATATTCATCCTATCATTATGTTTTGATAAATACATGTTGGTCACTCACATGCAAAGTCATGAAACACTAAAGAAAAAATCTTTGTTTTTTAATTATGTGGTTTACCAAAACATTTTAATTTCAGGTTAAAGCATACTTCACTTGATTTAATTAGACTAATTAAGTTCTCAATAAATTTACTTATACCCCACCTGAATTTTTCTGTGTGGAGAAGAGTGCTGACGGTGGGTGACGTGGCAGAACCGCGTTCGAGCATGATGGTTTGGCTTCCATGAAGCATATTTGAGTTTGAAGGACAGACTTGCTTTCTCTTTGTAATTGCAGCTACAAACACCTTTAACAGAAGGAAATGAAATAAAAATTAGTATAAAGTTTATACATGATCCTTTAAAACCGAAACTTGTACAAGAAAATATAGGGAACCCAAAAAATTTACAAAGTTTTATACTTGTTATGTGTGGTATATATTAAATAAACCTAGATTTCACTTTACCCTATTGACATGGCCATAATAGGCGTGAGTCCAGAGAAAAAAGGGCATATCATACTTTTATAGAGAGTAAAATGCAAAACTTTTCCATGTGTTATGATGTTTTCAGCCATTGAATTTACTAAATAGCAAATCTATCGTAAAAATAAAATTATTAGTACAAAAATATACCTTTTAAAGAATAACTAACAGTGCAAAAGTGATCCAAAAAGTATAAATTTGTACCACATAATATCACGAGGTAACAATTTGTTATTTTACAAAGTTTAGTATTATATCTTTATAAAGTGATAAATTCTGAGTAAAGTTTCGTGTTTTAGTCTTAACTTCTTATGAAGGCGTTTTGGAGTTGGGAGTTCTACTTCACATCAACAAAAAGGTGATGACGGTTCCTCCGAAAAAATGTAACGGTTTGCTATATTATAAAGCCTGGTACCATACAGTGGCTGATGGTTCCTCCAACAAAAAAAAGGTCCTTGTAAAGGAGACAGATATCGAAATAATTACATACTTGTGCAATTGGAGTGAAAATACTTCCTCGAGGCCGCTTGTTCCTATAAAGAAAAGTTCCTGATATTAAGCTGATCAATCCCACAGTCATGGCAGCCGCAGAAACTCCAAAACCAATGTCCATGCCGGAGTGAGTTTGCACCCAAACGAGAACGGTTAGGGCAACAAGCTCGCCGGTGGAGAAGGCGAAATAGGCACAATTGAAGTAAGTAGAGAGCTTTTTGGATTGCTTGGTGTCATCCTTTCTAAATTGATCAGCTCCAAGAGAGATTATGTTTGGCTTTAGACATCCACTTCCTAGAGCTACCAAGTAAAGGGCTACAAAGAATATCAAAGCCTTGTAGCCCTTTGCTTCCGAACATTGCCCTGCACTCGATACCATGTTGCACTTAGGTGGCTTTAGTTGGGGGAAATGGGCTTGGATGGATAGTAGTATAAAACCCTACAAAGCAAAAATCAAATACACATAATGAGAAGAAAGGAGTTTTAACTCCAGTGGTATTAGATCCTCTCTTAGGTTGGAATGACTAAGTATTTCTCGTGTCTCGGTGGATGCATTATATGTTATGCCACCCACTGTAATAATTATTTCATATGTTTCTTTTTAACTGACGTTTTAAAAAAAAACACAAAAATAAAAAATGTAATTAATATTGTGTCTGACTGATTAAATTAGATTAAAATCTTAATATTACCCTTCTAAAGAATTCATTGAAAAAGATGACCGAGAAATAAATTAGTATTTAATATATGAATAATATGGAAAACTAAGCCAATACTAATTCTTTTTTAATTTACAAACGATAAATAAAAAAGAACAGATTTTACTCTTTAAAAGAACAACTAAAAAGGACCAGACAGAGTAATAAGATAAAAACATCATAGAGAGAGAGAGAGGGAGAATTACAGAGAGCTCAATGAATCCGAAGATGAGCATTGTAGCAAAGCTCCCAAGATAAGAATCAGAAAGGAAGCCACCAAGGAGGGAGAGGAGAAAAACAGTCCCTACAAAGTTTGTTACAACGTTGGCTGCCTTGGACAAAGGATAGTGCATGTCATTGAACACATAGGTTATGAGGTTGTTCCCAACAGCAGCAATTGCCATCATCTCAAATGCCTGAAGGCCTGAATCATCCACCAACAACACTAATAAGATATAAATTTAATATATAAGATATAGTTTAAGGAATGAATGAGCACCCACTATCAAATGAATGCAAACTCCATTGGTACCTTCTATATATTATATAATATATACTTACTAAATTTAAGGATAGTGCTAAGTAAATAAATTTGCACAACCAATCTGTTTGCTCATAAAACAGACTGGATTTGAATTACAGTCAGTTTAAATTAGATAGTCCACTTGAACAGTCCTATAGCAATAAGTTGCATGTGTATATTAGAGAGTTGCATGTATATAATATATATTTGTATAACAAAAGTCATCTGATATATAATTTTTTACTATACAAATGCAACTCATCATTTTTATAAACTGTCCAAACAAACTGTCCATTTTGAACTGTTTGAAATCAGGATCCAATTCAGTTGTTTAGAAAGAGAGAAAAAAGAGAGAGACCAAGAACAAATACAGCAGCAGTCATTCCACCATGCTTGTTAGGCTTGGAGGGTTTGCCTCTCCAATCAACAGAGATCTCCTCCGCACATCCTGCAGGCACTGATTCCCTTTTGAAATTCTTTCTTGTCCCTTCTCCATCCATCACTATATTAATTTGCTTGAACTTTGGTTGACAAAAGAATATATCTACACTATATATTTTGAAAAACAAAAGATAAACATAAATATATATAGCTCGTCTCTCTTCACAAAGGCAAAGACTAAATTATATGGGGATTCTTAGACAAAAACATAAGTGGGTTCTGCCTAGTTTTTATAATTTTATCCAGCATCTCCATGGCACCATCTTTCCGTCATCTGTAAGTTGACTTTGGCAATAGTGGTCTGTCCCACATGCCTAAAAATTCAGCTTAGCATTCAGACCCATAATCACTAAAAAGGATCGTAAGCAAAAATAGGGCTTAAATACAACATAAAGCTTTATGTGAATTATTTTAATTTTCAGACATTGAATTTAATTATCTTAAAGTTTTATAAATAAAACTTACTGACCACTGGATTTAGTATTTTTTGCCGGAATAATTAAGTCACGTTACTGAAAATGAAATGACAATTTAGTCTCTTAATAAGGATATATATCATTTATATTGTCTCGGTTTTTTTTTCTCTTACTTGTTTTCTTATAAATTAACGCACACTAATTATGTGCCTACATTCTCAAATATATTTAAGAGTGAAATTACTCAAAATACACTTACTGTCTCAGTCTAGTCAATTATTAAAAACCGGCGGCTAGAACGTTTGATTTATAGAAATTTATGGACATTAAGATTTAATGTCTTACGATTGAAATATTGGGGTTTTAGTTTTAAAATGTAAAAAATTGAAAAGGAAAGAAAAGAAAGACTATAGAATAGAAGGGTTTGTTGTATCACTTTCCAACTCATTGTTGCTAGGTGGCTTGGATACATGGACTGTAATTGTCCCCTAACACTAGCCCATTAATTCATGAATCATAATCATTCTGGTTGGAGCTAGGTCATGGGGTCCGATCGAGCGGTTATCCCACTACTTTTATGCTGTTTACTGTAACCTTCATTATATTTTATGAGAAATTTGCTTTTGTGTATACAAAGATTTGACCCCCCACTCGGCTCTTCTTGATTTGTACAATGACACAAGAAAAGTAGTTTTGTGTGGTGCTCTTAGGCGATAGGGTATCATGGGTCGGGTGCTGTTAGGCGATAGGGTATTATGGGTTGGATTTATGTCTCATACCAGACAGAAGGCTGGACCTAGCGTTTCAACAATTGGTCAAAAGGCATATGTAGACAACATAGCTACGATTAGGGATAATGCCTTAAAGTCCAATCCACGGTTCGTAACGCATCTCGACCAAAGACCCGTAACTTGAAGATGGTGAGTACTAGACTAAATAATTCTATAGGGCAATACGACCATCGGTACATTGCACCGCCTAATAAGTATAAGCTAATCCCAACTGCATTTATACTTCTTGGGTACGGGCCTTCACCCAAAAAAAAAATTCAAGTCGAAAAAAGATTTACTTATTAGATTAGTTGGTTACCAAGACAGAAGATGTGATCTCTGATTTGATTAGGACATTACATTATTTCTAATCCATAATAGAAATGAATTAGGAAGAGTACTATAAATAAAACTATGAGAGAGTCTTATTAACATGAGTGAAGCTCGGTAACAAGAAGATGCCGAAAGAATAAATTGAAAGAATTATAATTTGTTGCTCGTAGATATCCACCGCCATTTATGTTCAATTGAAAACTTAAAGACTTTATTGCATGGAATGTTTTTGGGTGGCAAAATTAATTAGGTTTCTCAACCTAATTAAATGTAAATTTGTACTCTATCAATTTATTGTGTAACCTTAAGTTTTAAAGCGTAAAACTTTGGAGGATTATGTATTGTAAGCCCATTATTAGTGATATAGTGGATATTCAGAATTCGACCTGTGGTTTTTCTCTTTAAGGGTTTTTTACGTTAAATATTGTGTCCTCCTTGTGGATGGTTATTTATTATTTTTGTTCTCAATATCGGGCTTGTTGATTTCCTATTTAATTGTACAAAAAGGGAAAAGTAATTCATGAGATTGAGATTATTTTAAGCATACTTTTTCCAATAGTGGTATCAAGAGCTTGGTTATTTTGGTGGTTTTCTTGTGTGAATAAAATGGAGGATTGTACAGCAGGTTGCATGATTAAACTCAAGGCTTCAAATTATGCAATTTGAAAAACAATAATGGCGGATTTGCTTTACTGCAAGAATTTGTAAGAGCCACTTGAGAACGATGGAGTCAAGCCCACAAATAAGAGTGACATGCAGTGGAACAAGATGAACAAGAAGACTATTGGTTTGATTAGATCGTGGATTGATCAAAGTGTGTTTCATCATGTTGCCATGGACACTAAAGCCTATGCTCTCTGGCAAAAATTGGAGTCCATGTACGAAAGAAAAACAACGCAGAATAAAGCTTTCTTGATTAGGAAACTTGTGATATATAAGTTCAAGGATGGAAACTCCGTTGCAGAACACTTGAGTGATTTTCAAAGTTTGATAAATCAGTTGAGTGTTATAAAGATGATCATTGACGATGAGATGTAGGCTTTATTGTTGTTGAGCTCTTTACTTGATAATTAGAAGACGCTGATTGTATCGCTGAGTAACTCCACTCCTAATGGTATATTGACTATGGATATAGTTAAGGATAATTTGTTCAACGAGGAACATAGGCAAAGAGATACTGTCGTGACTACTGCCAAGTCACAAGTTTTTGTTTGCACAGAGTAGGGACAGAAATAGAAGGAGAAGCTCTCTTAAAGATAACAAATTTAGGGAAAGGTTAAGAGATAAAAAAGAAGTAATTTATTTTTACTGCCAGAAATGAGGTCATATAAGGCGAGAGTGCAGATTTTTTAAGAAAGAAAAGTCTAAGGAAAAAGATGGGGATAAGGACTCGATTGTGTATTTATATGACGTTGATGTAGTCATTGTTTATGATGGTAAACCCAAGTGTCATGTTAATGATTGGGTGATTGATTCAGGTGCTTTATTTCATGCAACTTCACATGGTGAGATCTTCACATCCTATACTAGTGGTGATTTTGACTATGTGCGGATAGGAAAAGGAAGTGCATCTAAGGTTATCGACATTAGAGATATTTGTTTGGAAACTAACAGTGGCTGCAAGTTAATGCTTAGAGAAGTCAGACATGTTCCGGATATATGCCTTAATTTGATATCTACTGGTAAGCTTGATGAGAATAGTTATAATTGTTTCTTTAGTGAAAGTCTGTTGAAGCTCACTAAAGAGTCTCTAGTGGTGACTACAGATAAGATGGTAGATAATCTTTACACGATGTGGGCGCATGTGAGAGGTGTTGAAGATGGGAGAGTTACGCGAAAAAAGATATGGTACAAAGCTGTGCGAGGTGGAAGGAAAGCCTTGCATGAGAACCACGAGAAGAAAACTCTTCGCTTTAAATAGGTACCAAAAGTGAAGAAAGAAAGTGATAGCTCATAGCCAGATTACAAAGCGGTTGTGAAAGAATTTGGCAAGCAAAAATCTGTCAAGTTTGAGTTAGATCCTCCCATCGAGAAGAACCATGCCGATGAGACAAAGTCGGACACGAAGAAAATTAAAAATTCCAATAAGCTTGAATTGAGCCAAGACTTCGTTGGAATTAACTTTGAGTAAAGAGTTATGGTTGGTGATCCCTCCTTTCATGGGTTCAAAGGGGATATTGTTGGGTATGGGTCCTCACCCACGAAAGGAATCCAAGTTGAAAAATCATTTACTTATTAGATTAATTAGTTGGTGACTAAGACAAGGAGATGTGATCTTTAATTTGATTAGGAGAATTAATTATTTCTAATCCATAATAGGAATGGATTAGGAAGAGTACTATAAATAAGGCTATGAGGGAGTCTTATTAACATGAGTGAAGCTCGGTAACAAGAAAATGCCGAAATAATAAATTGAGAAGATTATAGTTTGTTACTCGTGGGTATTCACCGCCATCTTCATTCAATTAAAAGCTTGAAGACTTATTTCTTGGGGTGTTTTGGGTGGTGAAGTTAATTAGGTTTCTTAACCTAATTAAATATAAATTTATACTCTCTCAATTTATTGTGTAACCTCAAGTTTTAGGGCGTAAAACTTTGGATGATTATTGTTAGCCCATTATTAGTGTTATAGTGGAGATTCGGAGTTCGACCTGTGATTTTTCCCTTTAAGGGTTTTCCATGTAAAATATTATGTCTTGCTTGTGGATTGTTATTTGTTATTTTTGTTCTCAATATTGGGCTTGTTAGTTTCCTATTTAATTGCACAAAGAGGAAAAAGTAATTCCTAGGATTGAGATTCTTTTAAGCGTATTTTTCCCAATAATACTCGTAATTTAAGTCTTATGCCTTCCACTAGGCAGAAGGCTAGACCCAAAATGTCAACCATGGGTCACAAGACACGTGCAAACAACATAGCTACAACATAATTAAGATTAGGAACGTAGAGCCCTAAAGTCCAATCCACGATTATACGTAATACATCTATACACATTTAGGGAGCTAGGTCCAAACTACTGGTAAGACTAAGGACACTTTAATACTCACACTTTACATTATGCAGTCTAGAAAGTATTAACATAAGCACCGAAGCCTAATCTAGAGGGAAATCCTCTACATATTCACTCCCAATCCCTTGTCTGGTCTTAAGGTTCACTCAATGTTTGATTTACAAACTCTACTCGACGACTAACGTAGATAAAAGCAGGCTTCAACATACTCCATCTTTCAAAATTTGATAACTCCTTCATTACATATCATACATAGTTGATCATCTAAATATCATTACAAAGCTTTTGAAAACATCTTCAAAACAAGATCTCATGGTAATGTGTTGATATATGTTTTAATATAATAATCAAGATAGTAAAAGTTGTTGGCCCAGCGTATAACTAACCAAGAGGTGGGGGTGAATTGGTAGTCTCAAAACTTTCTCATATGTTTCAACTATTTACAGCGGAATATATATAACACACTCTCTCAAACTGTTTGACTCTGTTATGGGTGTAGGACTTTTTTGTGTATGAGCGTGACTCTGTTTACTGATGAATTCGATTGACTCATAGTGAGTTCAATATATAAACAAAACACAAACTAAGCTAATTCAAGTAAACAAATACAAAATAACACATGAGATTTTTACTTGGTTCACCATAACTTGTGCCTAATCCACGGGACACTAGCCCAATGCCTTGTTATATAACTTACAATTTTTACGGTTTCCTAGGCTCACTGGCAACTTTATCATCTCCTATAATAACTATGCACACGGGTGCATAACCCATCTACTTTAACAGGTTCATAGATAAACCTATTCCATACTCCTTTTATTTCCTGAGTTCATAGAAAACTACTCCCATCTAAAAGAAAGTTGGTGTTGTCTAAGGAAAGAACAACAAACCTTACAAGTTGTTTAAGGAGGCACAACGAACCATATAGCCTATGATCTCTAAATACATTTGATATCACAACGTGAGCATGATATCTAAATCATCAACCTTACAACTAATATGACATTATTAGTATAAAAGGTCATAAACTAGTGTAAGAATGTTCTGGATTCATCTAACTCTCAGCTTGAAGGTGACTCTCGTCTGGACTTGAAGCTCTTATTTTCTTTTACACTCCTATATGTCTCTTTGATGAACATGAGCCTCTTTATACTTGTTTGATCCAATAATTAGGTGTTTGTTTGCCTAATTTATTATTAACAAATACACACAAGTATACGTGATCGACTTACTAATATAGTGGCAAGAAGAGTATCGTTCCCACGAGTAATTAATTCTAATATTTTTTAAATATCAATTTCATATCAAGCCAATTTAATTTAAGCAGATAGAAGTTTAATTCATAACAAATAAATTAAACTTTTTCAAATATTAATTAACATCCATGGATAATACAAGTATCACAGAAAAATTAGAGAAGAAAAATTCTTGTGAAGACATCTTCCATCTCCAAGCATCCTTCAATTCTTTGCCTTTATTTGTGTTAAAAGAGTTTTTGCACTAGATCTCCAAACCTAAAGTCTAGCCGTCGCGATAAACAAAATTCACTATTCTAGTTGCCCTTTAACATGTATTTATAGGCCTTCTAATTTTCCTAACCCTAAAAGAATTACAAACCTAGTCCCAATCAAATTGGTTAAAAATAACAAAACTTTGGAAATTCTCCCAGTCGACCTGACCACGTGCTTTATGCGTCCGGAAAATTGCCTTAGCGCCACAACTTTCACCTCAAGCGCCACGATTCTCTAGAATGAAATAGAGCAGCGCCGAGGCTTTTACCTCAAGCGCCACGACTCTTGACATTTTGCAGTTTTTCTTTTTGCTCCTTTACGCACCTATTTGATCCTCGACCCCAATGTCATGTCCAACTACTTACTCTATGCCACTATATGACATTTGTCATGGCCTATAGCTCCATATCAAGGTTGAATATACACCGTTTATTGCACTTTACTCCATCATGGGTGAAATTTCTCATTCCTGCACGAAAACGTTAAAATGCATAAGAAATAAACTAAAAACACTTAAGAACTAGCAAAATAATCAAGTCAAAAATATATGATTCGTAGATATAAAATCCACTCATCAAATACTCCTAAATTTGAACTTTGCTTGCCCTCAAGAAAAACAAAAACTATAAAAATAAAACTAATAATCAACTACACAAGCATTGAACTAATTTGAAATTAAGCATGGCCTCAAAGATTCCATAGAAATAACTCTCAGCAAAAACCAAATCATGCAAAGCTTAACAATTCAACCTAGTCATTAATTTCATAACAATCATGATCCCTAACATATATGTGTGTGAACCAAATGCTCAAGCTAATCATACAATAGACAAGATCATATAACCAAACACTCAATAAAAGAAAATTATTATCAACTCCGGAATCCTACTTACCACATCAATTGAAGCAAAGGCAAACCTCATAAAAAAATCAAAGGAAACAAAGGATTTTCTCTATCAATTTTCCTTCCCAAATATATTTTTTTTTCAACTTTCTTTTCAATCTTGACTTGTGTAATGTCTAATTTCTTTAGGCTTTTCAGAGTTACCCACGCAACTAGCGTTTGACCAATGACTCCCAAACCAGTTGGCTTTCGGGCACTAGATTTAAAGACACCCCTAAGGATCTATTGACTCGAATAACAAAATGCCACAAAATTAGACTAGTCAAGCTAATATTTTTTCTTTCTTTGGTGATTGCATTTTATGCTCCCTCTCACATTCTATTGAACAAATACATTTTACGCTCCATCTCATTTTTGTATTTATAGGGGAGTATGCTTTTATATTCATTTTCAACCCCCACACAATATAATATTTCAAGGAAGATGATAAATTTTTTAATTTTTTCATATTTTTCCCAAATTTATATGAATGCCTATCTTTGCTTTAATTGAAACTGAAATAAGTTCCTAAGTCTCAACAATTCCTTTCTCAAGTATTCAACTATACAATCTCTCTAAAGACACAATCAATTGAACAACGGGATGAATGTGATTTAAAGTAGAAGGGAGCACAAGTAATGTAAAACCAACTTCTAAGTCAAAATTTCAAACTAAGGCATGATTCAAAATTTTACCCGAGTTTAACTCAATTTCATCATTTCTTATCATTGGCCATCTCAACTCAATATTAATTTTTTTTAAACGCAAACTAATATGCAAAAATAATAAACTAAGGTCTCAAGTACCCCCAAACTTAATGATTACATTGTCATCAATGTCAAGTGAAATAGGAAGAATTAAAAACAAAACAAAAGGACTTCCTTGGGGTCTTAAACATCATCCTCATCTCGTCATCCATCTCGTCGTCATTGTCCTAGTCCTTGTCTTTTATGTCTGAGGGTGAAACACTGTCATGGGAGATTGAACTTGGGTGAGCCTGAAATTTTAAAATTAGTGCACTTAGAGAGCCCTCTTATTATTAAACCTACCTAACATGCAATGAAAATTTAACTAAACTAATATGAAATTAACTAAAACAAAAATTAAAACTATAGAACTAAATTGCAAAACTGAAATTTAAACTTTTTTTTTAATTTGTTTATAATAAATAAATTTAAATAAAAAACGTGTTATGCAAAGTCGGATTGTAAGGCTCCAACAATTACGACGAATCTTGTACAAGAGCAATACATTTACTTACAGTCTTGTCAGTCCAATTTCGTAATTGATAATGATAAACAGAACTGTAAGGCCCTAGTTTACGCCAAGTCTTGTACAAGAGCAATGCATTTACTTACAGTCTTGTCAGTCTATTTATCGCAATCGAAAAACACGTACATAAATTAAAAATAAATAAATAAAAGTTTAAATAAAGATTAACTTAATTGAAAACAATATTAGAAAATAATTCCTTGGCAAAGATGCCAAAAACTTATTTGCCTAATTTATTATTAGCAAATACATGCAAGTATACACAATCGACTTAGTAATATAGTGGCAAGAAGAGTATTGTTCCCACGAGGAATTAATTCTAATATTTTTCAAATATCAATTTCATATCAAACCAATTTAATTTAAACAAATAGAAGTTTAATTCACAGCAAATAAATTAAACTTTTTCAAATATTAATTAACATCCATGGATAATACAAGTATCAAAGAAAAGTTAGAGAAAAAAACTCTTGTGAAGATATCTTCCATCTCCAAGCATTCTTCAATTCCTTGCCTCCATTTGTGTTAAAAGAGTTTTTGCACCAGATCTCTAAACCTGAAGTCTAGCCGCCGCAATAAACAAAATTCACTATTCTAGTTTCCCTTTAACATGTATTCATAGGCCTCCTAATTTTCCTAACCTTAAAAGAATTACAAACCTAGTCCCAATCAAATTGGTTAAAAATTATAAAACTTTGAAAATTCTCCCAGTCGACATGACCATGCGCCTCACGTGCCCAAGAAATCACATTAGCACCGTGGCTTTCACTTCAAGTGCCACGACTCTCTAAAATGAATTAGAGCAGCGCTGTGTCTTTCACCTCAAGCGTCGTTGCTCTCTACATTCTACAGTTTTCTTTTTGCTCCTTTACACGCCCATTTTATTTTCCACCCCAATGTCATGCCCAACTACTTGCTCCATGCCACTGTATGACACTCGTCATGGCTTGTAACTCTATATCACGGCTAAATAGATACTGTTTGTTATACTTTACTCTATCATGGGTTAAATTTCTCATTCTTACACGAAAACGCTAAAATGCATAAAAATAAACTAAAAATACTTAAGAACTTACAAAATAATTAGTCAAAAATATCTGATTCGAAGATATAAAATCCACTTATTACTGTTTGAGAGATGCAGACTTGATTAATGGGAATTAGAATTTTTATCAACGGTTTGATTTTCTCTAATCTTGATTTGATGGATATGTTTATATGTGATTTTGTATTTTAAAATTCAAATACAAATGTGGTCTATGTTGGTGAGACTACAGAGCCTTTTTCACGCTTAAGGAATAGTCTAGCTTTGCCAAGAATCATAAAAAACCCAAAACTTTTCTTTTTGGTGAAACTTTCCTGCGCCTGACTTTGATGTTGATAGATTTATCTTTTATTGTTTGTCTTGTTCAATTGTTTGAATCTTTGCTTTTCTTGGTCAAAATGAAGCTTCTTGTGTACTCTTCACTAGTTGAATATATATTTTTATCAAATATCATTAGTAATACCATTAAAATAGCCGTTAGACATACTAAATGATACTGCCTCTATTTTTGAGTATACATGTGACTCTCGATCATTCAATAACTCTACTTTAAGAATATGACTTAGTTAAGTTATGTTTTCAACATATGACTTAGCTCGTCTTTTGTTGTACACTTGGATAAAATTGTCAATCACACTTAATATGTTTTGTTAATTATCAAAATCTAGGTTAGTACAACAGTCTCCCCCTTTTTGATGATGACAAAAGCTTACATAGTTTAATCGAGTAATTAACAATTAAAGCATTTCATAATAACCACATAGCAATACACAATAATAATAACCATTCAACAGATAATTATCCCTAAACATCCCAAAATAGACTTCCAAGTTAATGCCCTTCAAAAACATACCTAGGGCCTCAAGCATAAATATTATCTTAAACATGCAAAATTAAAATAGTCTTGAATAATGTAAACTTAAATTAAAATGCATGCGGGTTGAAAGAGTATGTGTGAGTGAGTTAAAATCTCTCTAGGCATCCTTCTTAGTATAGAAGTCCTTAGCGCTGATGGTGAACGCCTCCTCTCCATCTGACTTTGCGCCTGCGTCAGTTACTTCTAGCTCATCCACTTCAGTTGGCTCTGTTTTGACTATCACATGAACTGACTCTTTTACCTCAACAGTTTGTCCAACCTCCAATATCATTTTTTGAACTCTTTCATCTATCTGTTTGGTATTAGCCATAGTTATGTTTGTAATATCCCTAATATTTATGAGTTAGTAAATCATGATATTAAATTATTATGATGATTGTGGCATACAATGAGATGATCCTTAGAAAAGGAGATTGATGGGTTGAAGGCAGGATAATACTTAGTATATAATTGTGACTGATAAAGGTTATGGAATAAAACCTATGTTATAGTAATACGTTGAAATTATTCAACGATAAAATTTCGAAAGAAATTAGACAAAAATCGAGTAAGAGGTTTGATATTTGTGATTCCGAGGACGGAATCCTTATAAGGAGGAAAGGATGTGACAACCCGAATTTTCGAAAATAATTATAATAAGAATTGAATATAGAATAATTCTCATTATGAGTCGAGTTTAAATATATATGTGTTATATACATTTATGTGATTTATTTGGTGAGTTTAATATGTATATATATCAATGTAATATATATACATAGATACAGAATGAATGAGTTAATAGTTAATAATTGTAACGATCGCGAGTCATGGGTAGCTTGGTAATTCGAGCTTATGAATATTATTGAATAAAATAGACTTTTATTGATAATATTATGTGGTAAGTGTTTAAAGGTTATATTATAACCTAGATTATGTATAGACGATGATTAATAAGTATGAAAGTTTTCGTATTAGCTAATTTGGCGGATTCGAGAAATATCGCTAAGGTACTATTTATTGGATTAAATAAATAGTTGAAGGATAATATTATTGCACGAGTTATTTATTGTAAAGATGCTAACCCAATATATGGGTGAGATATATGTACGTTGATGTATATGATTATGGGGAGTTAATCGGGAAGAGTAGCGATCGCGAATCGTGAATACCTTTGTAATTTGGGTTTATTAATATTATTAATGGATTAAATATTATTTTTATGCGACGTGTTTTAAGGTTATTCTATAACCTAGATGAGGTCAATGTATGAATTTTTATGCGTTGTTGAACCGTAGGAGTGAATAGTTGATTTTTGCAAAAGATCGCAAAATCACTATTCACCGGGCACGTTTCCCGAGGCACGATTCATGCCATAATATGTTTATGTCTTTTTCGATGTTGAATAATTTCATAAATACGTGTATGCGTAGGAATAATTTTTCCAAGTGTCAGAAATTTTATTTGAGCTGATACGTGATTTTATCCGTATCCGAAATGTATAATATGTGTGTTCCGAATAAATGGACAAACCCCATAATAAATATTTATTCGCATCCCAATATTTTATGGGCGTACCCATTTTAATTTTGGGTAGAGTTATTGACCAAAGTTGGTACAAAAGTGGGAGCTATCGGATATAATTTTGTGTATTTGTGTATTTATTTTGGCTTGTCACTCCAAGAGGGGACCAACCAAACATTTTAGACCAATGAGAATTGAGGGAGGAGGAAGTGGTCGGGCAAACCTAGCAATTGTTGGACAAAATTCATTGAGTCCCCAACTTCTCCTTGATAGCCTCATTTTCATCCTCCCAAAGCCCCCCACTTCTCCCAAACCTTTCCATTTTTCCCATTTGGTTCAGCTGATAGAGAGGGAGAGAGAGAAGGAGAGAGCTGCAAGAAGGAAGTCGCCGGAAAAGAGAAGGAAGTTGCCGGAAAAGAAAGGAAGAAGAAGAAGAAGCACGGGTGAAGAAGGAGAAGAGAAGAGGAGAAGAAGAAGAGCGGAAGGAGGAAGAGGAAGCTCTAGCAAACCTCCATAACCTTCAAGAAGTAAGAATCAAGAGGTAACCACCCTCTCCAAGCTCACTTCCACCATTTTTGAGTTTTTGAAGCTTTTTGATGGGTTTTGATTTTCTGGAAGTTTTTGGTTGTTGTTGTTGTTGTTTGTGTTTGTTTATCAATGTTACCAAGAGACTTTATAAGTCATTAATAACGTCAAAGTAGAACAAAAACGAACAAAAATCCGAACCTTGGCTTTAAGGATGAACTTTGGACATTTTTGGACAAATAGACCATTCGGACGAATTTTAGAGGACTTGTAACTTTGATTTTATGTTGGGTTAATTTGTTTGTTGGTATGATATTGTACTTCCATGGGTTGTGAAGTTAACCCAGTTGGAATGGAGTAAAAAGGAGTTAAAACAATGATTTGGTGAAGATTTTTGTGAAGAACACGAAGAACACGAAGAACACGAAAATAAAGCATGAGTTGATACTTTGGCCTAAGATTTGGCCATGTTAATGTTAATGAATAACTCTGAATTTTTGATATGTTGTAGCCCTATGTCTTAGGAGTCCATAGAGTCCATAACGGACCAATTTGAACGTGTATTGAGGGAGTTATGGTGATTGGAAGCAAGATAGGTCTAGAACACCAAAACAGAGCATTCCGGGAAGCAAAACGGGTTGGAGACTCAGGCCTAGCGCCAACGGCGCTTGGCTGGGCGCTGTAGGCGCTGGCCACGGGGCCAGCTACTGCATAGGAGCGCTGTAGGCGCTGGCCATAGGCCATTGTGAGCGCCAACGGCGCTGGTAAGGAAACTGGGCAAAACTGCTCCGACGTCCTTTAGTAAAATGGGCATAACTTTCTCATACGAACTCGGATTGAGATGATTCAAGATGATTCGGAAAGAGAACGAGTAGACCTACAACTTTTGTTCTTTGAGTTTTTCAATTTGAGGTCGGGATCAATTCCCAAATTGACCATTTGTGTGACTAATGTGTTTTTGGAGGCAATCGGAGAGTGTCGAGCATGCGCGTAAGCACGCGTAATGCTCCCGAAAATGTTAAATGATGTTCTAAGTTTTATAACATGAATGTTATGATTTATAATGATACTTAACATTAACCAATGAGTACTAGATAAATTGAATGGGCATGTTAGGCGTACGCAAATGCATGTCGCCTGGGCGTTCGAATAATCAAGTTTAGCGTATAGACGTGCAAGCATCGTAACGTCGTAACTAGTGTGTATAATCTTGTTTAATATTTTGTTTCTAATAATAATGAAACATGATAGTGTGTTATAAACCAATGCATGAGCATGCTAAGCACATGCAAAGGAGGCGAATTAGGTGTGTGACGTGTAAACGTCGAAACGCCGTGTAAAGTGTTAATGAACTTGAATAATGTCTCGATTCAAATGAAACGAACATTATAAGATACGGGATGGGGTTAATGTAACCAATAAGTATTGATGGTGATAAGGGTCGTAACGTTTTCAAACGACGCGACGCCGAGTAACGTTTTAGAGTTAATCGCGTTATTAATTTATAATGCGCGAACAATATGAGATAAGAGTTGTTATATTGTAAACCATTATATGAAGCCTTTTTAGTGGCTAATTGGTATTTTATTGTTAAATAAATTGTGTAGGATATTTGAAGGACGACTCATCATAATTTGGCAAGGAACGCTTAAAGGCAAGTTCTTTCAGTAACTTGTTGACTTATTTAAATGTATTGATGTACATGACTTGATTACTAAATCTTTCATTGTTATCTGAATTATACGCGAGCATGATTAAAGTGTGCACAATGTGAAACTATGTGACTATATTGTTCTATGTGGAACTTGAACTATTGTGAATATATAATGTGAGATGCATGAAGTATGCTATGAGATACATGATGCATGTATACAGATGAATTGCATAAGATTTATAATGCATGAGTAAGATGCATAGTATGAGAATCATGATCCATGGATAAATGCAAACTTATGTGTTACGTGAAGCATGAAATGTGAAAACTGTTAGTTCTTGCTGAGCCGTCGTGCTCATTCTTGCAAAAATAAAACTTTTGCAGATTTACGATGCAATGCAATTATCTTGATATCGTGATGATAAGGAGTAGAGGCACAGGGATTCAAGAAGGTTGCAAAATTGTTTCTTTATTGTAATTATTTAGCGGTGATGACAGTGTATGATGTACGTGAATTTGAATATCTAAACCTTGAGTTAAAGATGAAGGTTATCCATTATAGTATTTATGATGTGATTATGTTAGTTACTTGTTATAGTAAACTAGAAGGATGACGATGATGTATAAAGGACATTTTTATAACGATTGTTTGGTTATTGATTAACCTTGCGTATATTCAGGGATCGAATAAGTCAGAATTTGAATCTTGCGTTCACATATGAGATATTGTAAAGGACCATGGTATTTACTCGACCTTGATCATAAGTGTAGTATTTAAAGGTTACGAAATCTGGATTTGTAATAAAGAGTGTGATGGTAAGTTTTAATACTTATTGTTGTATAGTACTGTTACGTACAACATGAATAAGCGTTATATTTGTGACGATTATTAAATGATGTATTAATTAAGGTCTTCGTACCTGAGATTAGATAGGAAAATGTTGTAATAATCTTGTAATTACTTTCATGTAGTAAGATCATATTTTAGTCATGGTTTCGAGGCTTGGGACGACAATATTTATATTATATCAATGTAAATATGTTATTTTTCCGCATTAAGTTATTGTTAGATTGATATATGAATGGCACAGTGATGCACCGAATTCGTGGATAAGGTAACCCGGATTTGGGGGCGTCACAGGTTGGTATCAGAGCTGATAGGTTATAAACCTTAGGTAAGAGTACCTTAGGCTATAACTATAGTGAAGGAAGATGATAATGATGAAGATAGTGAATAGATAAAACTCAAATAGAGTTTAATTGATAGTAAATGAATTTAGAAAATTCATAGTAAGAGTTGAGATATATATAAGATGATTCAAAGAAGAATCTCGATGCGTTATAAAAGATGAGAATTGGGAGTTACTTGACTCCAGTGATATAGATGATAAGTATTGATCAATAGACGAGGTCTATAAGGCGTAAAGATGCAATAAAATCATATATTGTGATTAAAGAGAAGAGTACAAGAGATCGTAAGATGAAACGATCGTAGGATAAGAAGATCGTAATGTAAAACGATTGTAGAGTAAGATCACTAAGTGATTGGATTAAGTCATAGAATGAGAGATGATCAATTGAAGGATTGAAAATTTTAGCTCAATGCTATAGATAGATAGTACTATGAGATAGTACGAGTAAAACTCAGAAAGAGTTATGGATGATGAAACACGAATTAAATTCTTGTTGAGCAACGAGTAAGCTAGGATTGGGGGTGATTTCAATTGAGGACTCATGTTAGTGGCTGAGTTGTGCAATTCCTTGTATGGGCGGGGAATTCGTGCTTGGTTTGAGAACCACTTAGCTTTCTATATCGGTATAGTGGTTGAGTTGAACAATTCCTTGTATGGGCGGGGAATTTGTGCTTGGTGTAACAACCGCTTAGCTTCCTATATTGATTAGTGGCCGAGTTGATCGATTCCTTGTATGGGCAGGGGATTGTGATGGGTTCGACAATCACTTAGCTTCCTATATTGATAATCGTTGGAACCTGGTATCGCGCTATCGGTATAAAAACGTATGATGAGAAGGTGATTCTTTTCTCATATCTATATTTGATGGTTAGAGAATAATAAGATTAGGTGCGAGTTCTTGAAACTCATACTTATGGTAAGTTCGTGACTCATAATCATATGGTATGTTTTGAGCCCCTCAGCGTATGGACAGTCCTTGATTTGTTCTTGGACTACGTATTGCTAGGACAAGTTCCTAAACTCATATTATTGTGGCAAGTTCCTGAACTCATAATGTGTGGTAAGTTGATGAACTATATTGGGGTATAGGAAAGTTGTAGAGCGAGATTATGAATTCTCAAAATGATAAGCATTAGTGATGTTTGAAATAGATAGAATTATTAAGTAATGGTGTATTGAAGAGAAATTGAAGTTGATGAGGAGACATGGATATTCCAAATCTTTTAGCTATGCTAGACTTCGAAATTTATTGACTTCGTGCTGACATTTGCACTTTTGCTCCTCGAAAAATGTATGTGGCCAGATTTCTGGACCAGGGATTTTAAATGTACTATTATTCATATGTCTATGCTAATAGTTTCGGCTAGACAAAGTTGATTTGAAAATATCAAAATGTATTTTTTAAATTGTCATCAATGCATCATGGAACCTGGTGTAGAATGACAGATGATGGAGTCATCAATGCAAATTAACCTAGTGTTGGATGTGATCATAGGATCGTCAACCCACTAAGGTATGATGTAGTATGACAAAGTCAGAAAATGACGGAATCCTAACACACTGTTGCAACAGTGCAGTATTATGACGTCGTAAAATGATTTTTGTTTTCTTTAAAGTACGAAAAAGTATGCCAATTGAGTTGGCTAAAATATTTCGATTGATGTCCGAACTGTTGATGTAAGTCTAAGCTATTTGATTCGGCTAGACGAATGTTGAAATGTGATTATGAAATTCAAGAATTCTTTGAGAATGTTTTCCAAACCAAATTGTTTTGGTGCGGGCTTTTATATCTGCTGAGATGAACAACCCTCATAGAAGGGATAACATTTTTGATGTCGGGAAAATCCGACTGCGCGCGCAAACAGTATGTAAAAGGGGTTATGCATGACCTCGGGTATAGTAGGCTAATCACCTATTGTATTAGTATGTTGGGTTATCAGATAAATTTCTGGTGATTCTAGTATGTCGGGTTATCAGATGAATTTCTGGTGATTCTAGTATGTTGGGTTATCAGATGAATTTCTGGTGATTCTAGTATGTGTTTCTTGGTCCTTAATGACCACTCAGCATCCAATATTGGTAATTCATGTAAGAGGTAAGTGCCGTGGTGGCCACTCAATGATTCATATCGCTTCACAATTATCGAACCATTGTTGAAGACTCCTGAAAGATATTCCATTATTCTGGAAACTGAATGTGAAAAGGGTAATTTTCCCTAGAAAGAAGTAGTCATAGAATGCGACGATTCTAAATGAATCCTTGGAAGAGGAAAGCGTAAAGCTTTGTTAAAAGTATGTATGAATGAATGACATGAGCAGGATAGTAATTATGGGAGTAATATTTCCTGGAAGAAGCGGATGTAATTCAGAAAATAAGAAGTGAAATTCTTAGAGAGATTGATGGGTAGAATGAGCAAAGATGAATATGTTGTAATTTCGAGGACGAAATTCTTAGAAGAATGGGTGAATGTAATATCCCTAATATTTATGAGTTAGTAAATCATGATATTAAATTATTATGATGATTGTGGCATACAATGAGATGATCCTTAGAAAAGGAGATTGATGGGTTGAAGGCAGGATAATACTTAGTATATAATTGTGACTGATAAAGGTTATGGAATAAAACCTATGTTATAGTAATACGTTGAAATTATTCAACGATAAAATTTCGAAAGAAATTAGACAAAAATCGAGTAAGAGGTTTGATATTTGTGATTCCGAGGACGGAATCCTTATAAGGAGGAAAGGATGTGACAACCCGAATTTTCGAAAATAATTATAATAAGAATTGAATATAGAATAATTCTCATTATGAGTCGAGTTTAAATATATATGTGTTATATACATTTATGTGATTTATTTGGTGAGTTTAATATGTATATATATCAATGTAATATATATACATAGATACAGAATGAATGAGTTAATAGTTAATAATTGTAACGATCGCGAGTCATGGGTAGCTTGGTAATTCGAGCTTATGAATATTATTGAATAAAATAGACTTTTATTGATAATATTATGTGGTAAGTGTTTAAAGGTTATATTATAACCTAGATTATGTATAGACGATGATTAATAAGTATGAAAGTTTTCGTATTAGCTAATTTGGCGGATTCGAGAAATATCGCTAAGGTACTATTTATTGGATTAAATAAATAGTTGAAGGATAATATTATTGCACGAGTTATTTATTGTAAAGATGCTAACCCAATATATGGGTGAGATATATGTACGTTGATGTATATGATTATGGGGAGTTAATCGGGAAGAGTAGCGATCGCGAATCGTGAATACCTTTGTAATTTGGGTTTATTAATATTATTAATGGATTAAATATTATTTTTATGCGACGTGTTTTAAGGTTATTCTATAACCTAGATGAGGTCAATGTATGAATTTTTATGCGTTGTTGAACCGTAGGAGTGAATAGTTGATTTTTGCAAAAGATCGCAAAATCACTATTCACCGGGCACGTTTCCCGAGGCACGATTCATGCCATAATATGTTTATGTCTTTTTCGATGTTGAATAATTTCATAAATACGTGTATGCGTAGGAATAATTTTTCCAAGTGTCAGAAATTTTATTTGAGCTGATACGTGATTTTATCCGTATCCGAAATGTATAATATGTGTGTTCCGAATAAATGGACAAACCCCATAATAAATATTTATTCGCGTCCCAATATTTTATGGGCGTACCCATTTTAATTTTGGGTAGAGTTATTGACCAAAGTTGGTACAAAAGTGGGAGTTATCGGATATAATTTTGTGTATTTGTGTATTTATTTTGGCTTGTCACTCCAAGAGGGGACCAACCAAACATTTTAGACCAATGAGAATTGAGGGAGGAGGAAGTGGTCGGGCAAACCTAGCAATTGTTGGACAAAATTCATTGAGTCCCCAACTTCTCCTTGATAGCCTCATTTTCATCCTCCCAAAGCCCCCCACTTCTCCCAAACCTTTCCATTTTTCCCATTTGGTTCAGCTGATAGAGAGGGAGAGAGAGAAGGAGAGAGCTGCAAGAAGGAAGTCGCCGGAAAAGAGAAGGAAGTTGCCGGAAAAGAAAGGAAGAAGAAGAAGAAGCACGGGTGAAGAAGGAGAAGAGAAGAGGAGAAGAAGAAGAGCGGAAGGAGGAAGAGGAAGCTCTAGCAAACCTCCATAACCTTCAAGAAGTAAGAATCAAGAGGTAACCACCCTCTCCAAGCTCACTTCCACCATTTTTGAGTTTTTGAAGCTTTTTGATGGGTTTTGATTTTCTGGAAGTTTTTGGTTGTTGTTGTTGTTGTTTGTGTTTGTTTATCAATGTTACCAAGAGACTTTATAAGCCATTAATAACGTCAAAGTAGAACAAAAACGAACAAAAATCCGAACCTTGGCTTTAAGGATGAACTTTGGACATTTTTGGACAAATAGACCATTCGGACGAATTTTAGAGGACTTGTAACTTTGATTTTATGTTGGGTTAATTTGTTTGTTGGTATGATATTGTACTTCCATGGGTTGTGAAGTTAACCCAGTTGGAATGGAGTAAAAAGGAGTTAAAACAATGATTTGGTGAAGATTTTTGTGAAGAACACGAAGAACACGAAGAACACGAAAATAAAGCATGAGTTGATACTTTGGCCTAAGATTTGGCCATGTTAATGTTAATGAATAACTCTGAATTTTTGATATGTTGTAGCCCTATGTCTTAGGAGTCCATAGAGTCCATAACGGACCAATTTGAACGTGTATTGAGGGAGTTATGGTGATTGGAAGCAAGATAGGTCTAGAACACCAAAACAGAGCATTCCGGGAAGCAAAACGGGTTGGAGACTCAGGCCTAGCGCCAACGGCGCTTGGCTGGGCGCTGTAGGCGCTGGCCACGGGGCCAGCTACTGCATAGGAGCGCTGTAGGCGCTGGCCATAGGCCATTGTGAGCGCCAACGGCGCTGGTAAGGAAACTGGGCAAAACTGCTCCGACGTCCTTTAGTAAAATGGGCATAACTTTCTCATACGAACTCGGATTGAGATGATTCAAGATGATTCGGAAAGAGAACGAGTAGACCTACAACTTTTGTTCTTTGAGTTTTTCAATTTGAGGTCGGGATCAATTCCCAAATTGACCATTTGTGTGACTAATGTGTTTTTGGAGGCAATCGGAGAGTGTCGAGCATGCGCGTAAGCACGCGTAATGCTCCCGAAAATGTTAAATGATGTTCTAAGTTTTATAACATGAATGTTATGATTTATAATGATACTTAACATTAACCAATGAGTACTAGATAAATTGAATGGGCATGTTAGGCGTACGCAAATGCATGTCGCCTGGGCGTTCGAATAATCAAGTTTAGCGTATAGACGTGCAAGCATCGTAACGTCGTAACTAGTGTGTATAATCTTGTTTAATATTTTGTTTCTAATAATAATGAAACATGATAGTGTGTTATAAACCAATGCATGAGCATGCTAAGCACATGCAAAGGAGGCGAATTAGGTGTGTGACGTGTAAACGTCGAAACGCCGTGTAAAGTGTTAATGAACTTGAATAATGTCTCGATTCAAATGAAACGAACATTATAAGATACGGGATGGGGTTAATGTAACCAATAAGTATTGATGGTGATAAGGGTCGTAACGTTTTCAAACGACGCGACGCCGAGTAACGTTTTAGAGTTAATCGCGTTATTAATTTATAATGCGCGAACAATATGAGATAAGAGTTGTTATATTGTAAACCATTATATGAAGCCTTTTTAGTGGCTAATTGGTATTTTATTGTTAAATAAATTGTGTAGGATATTTGAAGGACGACTCATCATAATTTGGCAAGGAACGCTTAAAGGCAAGTTCTTTCAGTAACTTGTTGACTTATTTAAATGTATTGATGTACATGACTTGATTACTAAATCTTTCATTGTTATCTGAATTATACGCGAGCATGATTAAAGTGTGCACAATGTGAAACTATGTGACTATATTGTTCTATGTGGAACTTGAACTATTGTCATGAATATATAATGTGAGATGCATGAAGTATGCTATGAGATACATGATGCATGTATACAGATGAATTGCATAAGATTTATAATGCATGAGTAAGATGCATAGTATGAGAATCATGATCCATGGATAAATGCAAACTTATGTGTTACGTGAAGCATGAAATGTGAAAACTGTTAGTTCTTGCTGAGCCGTCGTGCTCATTCTTGCAAAAATAAAACTTTTGCAGATTTACGATGCAATGCAATTATCTTGATATCGTGATGATAAGGAGTAGAGGCACAGGGATTCAAGAAGGTTGCAAAATTGTTTCTTTATTGTAATTATTTAGCGGTGATGACAGTGTATGATGTACGTGAATTTGAATATCTAAACCTTGAGTTAAAGATGAAGGTTATCCATTATAGTATTTATGATGTGATTATGTTAGTTACTTGTTATAGTAAACTAGAAGGATGACGATGATGTATAAAGGACATTTTTATAACGATTGTTTGGTTATTGATTAACCTTGCGTATATTCAGGGATCGAATAAGTCAGAATTTGAATCTTGCGTTCACATATGAGATATTGTAAAGGACCATGGTATTTACTCGACCTTGATCATAAGTGTAGTATTTAAAGGTTACGAAATCTGGATTTGTAATAAAGAGTGTGATGGTAAGTTTTAATACTTATTGTTGTATAGTACTGTTACGTACAACATGAATAAGCGTTATATTTGTACGATTATTAAATGATGTATTAATTAAGGTCTTCGTACCTGAGATTAGATAGGAAAATGTTGTAATAATCTTGTAATTACTTTCATGTAGTAAGATCATGTTTTAGTCATGGTTTCGAGGCTTGGGACGACAATATTTATATTATATCAATGTAAATATGTTATTTTTCTGCATTAAGTTATTGTTAGATTGATATATGAATGGCACAGTGATGCACCGAATTCGTGGATAAGGTAACCCGGATTTGGGGGCGTCACAATGTTCCTTTTATTAATCAAGTTAATTTGCCTCTGAACCACTCCCTTAAGCTACTTATCTCTAGCCTTCTGAACCTTTACTTATTTCTGCAGCAGTTCGACCATCTCATTCATTTCTCTGCCCATTCTTGCCTTAGCATCCTCCCCCTTAATCTCAGCCTCCTTTTTCTTCTCTATACTATTCTCCTTATATTTCTCCCCATTTTTGTCATTAGCGAAAAGGTTGTATTGGGAGGAACTAGTGGCCATCTGGTTCTTCAACCAAATCACATCAAGTTCAAGTTATGCAATGTGTAATAGTGTCTGATCAAACAATTCTCTTGGCACATAATGTTGACCAAAAGTATCAGCCATGTCCCTTATGGTAGTTACGATCACTGATTCTATATTTGGGATTTAAGGGTTGGCTAAGAGTTGGGCCTCTGATCTTTGTGAGTCAGAGGAGTAGAATTGTTACTTAGAGATTGGTGGAAGAGTTGGCTAGGTTTTTAGGTTCAGGATAGGTATTGGAAAAGTTGCAATAAGCATAAGATTTTCTTCTGAAATTTGCTCAGGTGGTGTTTGTTCGAGTGTTGGTGTTAAGATCAAAGGTTTGTCGTAGTGGTGGTAAAGGACTTGAAAGTGTTGATTTGTCTTTCTCTAGTTGTGTTTATTTAGGTGATTGTGTGGGTGTCTACAACAATTTTAGGTTTAGAGGACACCTATTACGGGGCATTTTTAAAAAAGTATCTTTTAAAATTATATTTTAAGGCAATTTACTAAAATGCCTTATTAAGATTGGTTTTAGAGGCACTTGTCTTACAACAGAAAATTAGATAGGAGGGAGGTAGAATTTTACACCAGTAAATAAGATAGGCGAGGTGGTACACAAACCTCATTTATAAAACTCATTCATTCACGCATCTATAATATTAAATCTAAACTCATTAGTTTATAGTCCATAATCATCCCCTTTATTATCATACATGTCATCACATATATTAATAAAATATTCATTTCATGAATTAAATATTATATATATATTGATATCATTTAATGGGAAATATTAGTTAGCATGAAATCCAATTCCAAGTCCAAAATAAACTCTTTATTTTAATTTTAAAAATTGCTGAAAAACTTGAAGTTCTAACGCCCAGCGCTGCAGCGCCTTAGGCAAGCGCTGTTGCGCTCTGGGTAAGAGTTAACGCGCTCTGGGCAAGAGCTGCTGCGCTGCAGCCACAGATTCCTAGCGCTGTTGCGCTGTGGAGCTACGACAATTTCCAGATCGTGATTTTACTGTTTGTTTCATAAAACAAGATTTTATACTAATAATAATTAATTGACTGAGTTGAGCTTTGTTGACAAATTAATTCAGGGGATACAAGATGAAGATCAGAATTAATTCATTGCGTAGGAAGCATACATTGGAATGGCTTGAGAAAAGGAAAATTTTGGTTTAGCAAGCTTTTAGCCAAGCACCATCAGAGATTTGGGGTCGCGACATCCACTTCAAAAGCCGCGACGCTCAACCTTTCAGCACAAAATTAAAATACCCAACCAGAGATTATAAGCCGCAACGCACAAACTCAAAGGTCGCGACGCTCATTCAGGCTCTGTGGCACACAGATCAAGAGTCGCGGCCGTCGTGTGTATATCAGCAGACCCGGCGCGGCATCAGGCGCACATTTTTCCACATTCTCCCCCCATCTCTTGGCACTCAATCTCCCATTCAAACACAAACTTCGCCAAAAACCACCCATATTCCATATTTACCCAACCAAATCAATTCTTACCATAAATAAAGATTCAATTCCATAACAAATCAATAACTTAACCCTAATACCATCTCTGTAATAGGGTTCAAGTATTTATAGGAGATAAAGGAGTTGGAACCTCACATTCACAAGTTCTTTTCAACTTCTTCAAACACACGCATGTAATCACTTTTCTTCATTCTTTTGATCGAATTACACTAGTTGTGATTCTTTGTGGTGTTTGAAACAATGTTTTGAGGGAGTACACATATTCAAAAGGCTTTGATTTTGGGTTAAAAATTGGGCGCACACCAAGTGTTTGATAAATTGCCCAAACCAAATCTTTCTTCACTATTTTGGTTTTCAAGCATAATTAAGCTTTCCAATGGCACCAAAACGTTAACGTACCTCTCAGGCTTCCTCTTCCACATATGATCATTCAAAATTTGTTAGTAAAGAAGCCTCGGAGCACTTCTATGCCTCGTTGGTGAACAAATTAATTCCAGAACGTGGCTTGGTGCCACTAGAGAGCAATGGAATTGAAATCTGGCAAATGATTCAGGAGCATTGCTGGGGAATATTGACATCTCAACCCGAAGCCGCTGTAGTAGCAGTTGTAACAACATTTTATACTAATGCAATTGAGGCAGTGAACAGAGTAGCCATGGTTCCAAGCAAGGTGGTTCTTTTTTATAGCAAGGCGATTAACGAATACTATGGCCTACCAAACACTGAGGAGGATGAATATACGAAGTTCGTTTGGGATGGACCAAACTGGGATGAGGTTATTCAAGGCTTATGCAAGCCTGGGATGCAATGGATAATTCGAGAAGCCACTACAGTTTCTTTCCCCCGGAATGGACTGAGTCGATATGGTAAGGCTTGGTTTATGTTATTAGTGCTAAATAAATGCCTTCCTCTCATATTTCAGAAGTAACCAAGGCTAGGGCGGCACTCCTGTTTGCAATTGTAACTGAAAAAGTATTGATGTGGGTAAGGTCATCTATAGCTCCATCCTTCATACACTACAAAGTGGTACATCTAGTGGATTTCCACACCCATCTCTCATATGTGGGTTGTGTAAGAACGTTGGAGTTGTTTCGCAAACAGATGAAATATTTGAGCAACCAAAGTTAGTGTTAGACAACAATACCATAGCCAAATTCAAGGAGCCCGTAGGCAACATTCCAAACCTAAGCAGAGGTGGATATAATGAACCTTTTGATACTGCTACCGCTGGATAGATCGTAGGAGCGGTTCCATCGTAAGGAGCAAGTTCATCTCAAGGAGCTAGGCGAGCAGGACGTGGTGCTTCGTCCGATGCTACTTTGGACTTGATTCTTGCAGAAGTTCGGGCTATAATGAGGACACAAACGAGCTTGGAACGAGGCCGGGACAATTTATTGAGTCTGAATCGTCAGTAAATCCTGTCGAGTGAATCAAATAGCAGACCGAGTTGACGACTATGTGAACTACACAAATAGCATTATCAACACATTTGCAACTCAATTCAACGTCAACAATCCATATCCGATTCACTTTTCTCCATCCCCAGTTTTTCATGATTCTGCTTTTGATTGGAGAAGGAGTCCGATGGTCTTGTTGAGGATGAGCACGATGTTGGCGATGCTGGTGATGCTTGATTTCCAAAGAAGTTTCTATTATTACGGTAATGTAATATTCAAGTTTAGGGGGATGGTTTGATGATACTTTACGTTTTAATTTGTTGGTTTGGCTTGTTTCAGACTTATTTAATTTTTTGCATGGTTAATTTTAGGATTTAATTTTGGGATTTTATTTAATTCTTGCATAGCTTGTTATTTATTTTTTTTAAAAAAAATAAATTGTAGATAATAAGTAGTGAATCTTGAGAATAGCCGATGATAAGAAATGATTAAAGGTGATTAGCAAGTTAGAAAACTTTTCAACCTTGTGCTTAGCTTTTATATCATTTTAGAAGTCGATTTTGCGTAGTTATGATCCCTGTTATCTTGAGCATTAGATCTCACCGTGATTGATTGAATTTTAAGGAGAATATAGTTCGAAACCTTGGTAGGAGATATTGTTACGAGTTAGGATTATGTTACAACTTTAATTGAAGCAGGAGTAGAGAAGTGTTTAAGTTTGGGGGAAAGGTAAGGTTCAAACGAAAAAAAAGAGGGTCTACTTCATAGAGTTAAGAAATATGGTGGAATGATTGAGCTTAAAGTGTACTCCTTGATAATAATTAAGACGAGATGGAGCGTAAAACACACTCGTCATGCATGTGAGATGGAGCGTAAAATGCACTCGTCATGCATGTGAGAAAAAGCGTAAAACACACTCATCGAAGGAAAAAAAAAGAAAAAGAAAATGATAGTACTCTAGGAAGAATAACAGAAAATTACATTGAACTGAACTCTCTTAATTTAAACGATGAGTACCCTAGCTACGATTCTTGTGGTGATATGTCCTATAGGTCGATGACTTCTTCGTACCACGTGTTCGTGGTATAGTCCTTTTAAGGTCTGATTGATTTGGTGGAGGTTGCACACAAACACACACACACACACACATACTATAGGATTGTAACTATTGTGAATTGATGACTGAGTAGTTGATGAGTTTGCACAGATTTAATTGTTGACAGTTATCATATGATCTTGGAGGCTATGAATGGATTCATGATGAATTTAGGAGTAAGATGCATGAGTTTATTTATTTATTGTTGTGAGTTTTGTTTGAGGACAAACAAATATTTAAGTTTGGGGGTATTTGATGAGTAGATTTTATATCGATTAATTGGTTATGTTTGACTTGAGTATGTTGCTTTTCTTGAGAGTTTTTAGTAGCATTCTACTACATTTTAATAGTTTTTGTGAATAATTGATTTCAGCCCGTGATTGTGTAAATAATGGATATTTTTATATATTTATTTGTTGCTACAGGTTATGATTATTGTTTGGTGAAAGTTAAACAAGTGAATACGTTTTAGTAGCTGTAATTCATGAGGAAGATTGGCCAAAATAGATGAACAAAGGAGAAGTAGAGAAGGCCAGGGTTTTGGAGCCGCGACGCATGAATAAATTACAAGAAGCCGCGGCGCATGAATTAAGATCCGCGGCGCATGAATTACAAAGGGCAGAACCCACGACGCATAAACCTAGGAGTCGTGGCGCTTGGACGCGGAAGGCGCGCGTGGGGCTATGCACCCGGATGATTTGCTTCTTTTTAACTGAAGATTTGATTTTATTTGCACTCATCATTTACGAGTTGGACCTTATCAGTAGTTAGTAATAGACTAATAAGTAGGGTTTATTTTATTTTTATTCATGAGAGACAGAGAAAAGAGAAGAGAGAGAGTACGTAGAAAAATAAGAGTTTCATCAGAGTTTATTCGAGAGGATACTTGGAGCTTAGGAGGAAGATCAAATTCAACAGAGTTTATTTCTTCTCTTTTATTTCTTCATTTGTAATCTAGAATGAGTTCTGATAAATCATTAATGTTCTTTATTTCCATTATGAACTAATTCTTTTAGTTAAGGATTCAATGGTACGTGATGATAATTTTATTTAATATTTATTAGTTCTTTTATTTAAATTGATTATGATTGAATTGTTTATTATAACTTGTTTTGAATGTATAATTGCTTGATCAACAATTATTAGATAGACTTAGATGACATTTAACAATGGAATCTAGGTTGAGATCTGGTTATAATAACTTGAGATTTGTAATTTCTTCGGTAATAAAGATTACTGATTGAATGCTGATTTTGTGGACGAAATAGAAATAGACCCGAATACCTCAGGAAACTATTGGAAAGTGAATCTTAATGAATTTGTTATTATTATTTCTCATAGAAATATAGGGAAATTAATAATAATGGGTATGCTTTGTAATTATCTGAAAGGTGGTTATAATAATTATTAATGATTTTATGTTGACAATTCTAATTAATCAATTGATTAGAAGAATAATGGTATTACTTAAATGAATCATCAGGGGAAATTGATTCCTTCACCTCTTTCTTTATTGATTTAATAGTTTAGTAGTTATTTATTTAGTTAATTCACTCAGTTGATGTCGAATTTATCTAAATTAAATTAATTGATGAATAATTAGTGCTTAGAATTAGTTAGGTTATAATTCACTCCTCGTGGGATTGACAACTCTACTTACTATTTATTTCTTGATTGACCGAGTATACTTGCACATAAATTGCTAGTATAGATTTAGCCGATCAGTACTTGGCCATGTTTTTTTCTCAAGAGGTGTAGAAGTTGATAAAGCCAAAGTGGAAATTATTACTGCATTATCTTACCCTGCAAAAGTGCAGGAGATTCGTTCTTTTCTTGGACATGCAGGTTTCTATAGGAGGTTTATCAAGGACTTCTCCAAAATAACTTTGCCTTTGTGTAAGTTGCTGCAGAAAGATATGGAGTTTCAGTTTACTGAATAGTATAAGGAGGCTTTTGACAAGCTAAAGAAACTATTGACCTCTGCACCTGTGATTCAACAACCAAACTAGAAACTACCCTTTAAGATCATGTGTGACGCCAGCAACTATGTAGTGGGAGTTGTTTTGGGCCAGATAGTGAATAAAATGGTCCATGCCATGTACTATGCTTCCAGGACTCTTAATGCTGCTCAAATAAACTACTCTACGACTGAGAAAGAACTTTTATCAGTTGTTTTTACTTTAGATAAATTTAGATCTTATTTATTGGGAACTAAAGTAGTAGTTTATTCTGATCATGCTGCTCTCAGGTATCTGCTGACCAAGAAGGGCTCAAAGCCAAGAATTATAAGATGGATTCTGCTATTACAAGAATTTGACTTGGAGATTAAAGATAAGAAAGGAGCTAAAAATCAGGTTGCAGATCACTTGAGCAGACTGATGAGGGATGAGGAGACACTCCCATTACATGATTCTTTTCCAGATAAGCACTTATTTGCAATCATTAAGCAAAGGCCCTGGTATACTATATGTTCCTAGAAAGTTCTCTAGACATCAGAAATATAAGCTTAGGAGTGATGCAAAGTATTATGTCTGGGATGATCCACATCTGTGAAAATTCTGTGCTGATTAGGTAGTTAAAAGATGTGTTCCCAATAATGAATTTCATTCCATCCTATCTTTTTGTCATTCCTATGCTTGTGGAGGTCATTTTGGACCAAAAAGAACTGCTCACAAGGTTTTAGAATTTGGTTTTTATTGGCCTACCATATTTAAAGATTATTATATGTTCTGCAAGACATGTGCAAATTTTCAAATGACAGGTAACATCTCACAAAGAAATCAAATGCTATAAACTTTTATTCTAATTGTTGAGATCTTTGATGTATGGGGTAGTGATTTTATGGATCCCTTTCCTGTTTCTTTTGGTAATATTTATATTCTTTTGGTTGTTGATTATGTTTCAAAATGGGTTGAAGACAAAGCCACCAGGACTGATGACTCTAAAGTTGTTGCAGATTTTGTCAAATCTAACATCTTTAACAGGTTTGGAATTACAAGAGACCTTATCAGTGATAGAAGAACTCACTTTTGTAATAGGGTGTTAGCAACACTATTTTAAAAAATATAATGTGCTACACAAAGTCTCTACATCCTATCATCCTCAAAGTAATAGCCAGGCTAAGGTATCTAACAGGGAAGTCAAGTCCATTTTGGAAAAAGTAGTCAACCTGAATAGGAAAGATTGGAGCCTGAGATTAGAAGATGCACTTTGGGCCTACAGAACTGCGTATAAAACACCTATAAGAATGTCACTTATCGTGGAACTTAAACACAAGGCTTTTTGGGCACTCAAGCACTGTAACATGAAGCTGGGGCGCATAGAAAGCTGCAATTGCAAGAGCTTGAGGAGTTGAGGAATGAATCATATGAAAGCTCTATAATTTACAAGGAAAAGGCCCAAGACTTTCACTGTTGGACAAAAAGTTCTCCTTTTCAATTCAAGGCTGAAGTTATTTCCAAGTAAATTACATTCTAGATGGGAAGTCCTTTTGTGATTACTAATGTTTTTCCTTATGGTGCAGTTGATATTCAAAATTCAAGAACAGGGAAGACTTTCAAAGTTAATGGACATAGGTTAAAACCCTTCTATGAAGGCTATGAGGAATAGGTGGAGTGGTTGGAGTTGGTGGATCCAGTTTATGAAGATTGAGAGAGGAAAGATGTCGAGTCAATGACATTAAACACGGGCAGCTACATGGGAGGCAACCCATAATCTCATATTTAATTTTCTATCCCTTAACCTTTTATTTTTAGTTGCATGATAGTTACTTATTTTCTTCTTTGCATGATTGTGTTACATTGGGGACAATGTAAGGTTTGAGTGTGGGGGAGGGGTTTAGGTATAGTGTTTTTATGCTTAGAATATGTTGATGTGGAATATATCTAATATATGTGTTAAATGAGGAAAAATTTCAAAATTTTAACTCTACGATTGTTACTCTACGAGCGTAGTGTCCTGTGGAATTTTTGAAGGTTAAAATCGTAGAGTCAGTACTCATATTTATTTGTAGAATTTGATTTGATGTCTTATTAACTAATGAATGATGATGACTTAGTTAGGATCCATGAGCTGATTTTGAACTGGAATTGCTTTGCATGAATACTTAAGTGTGAAATACATGATAACTTAACTGAGTTATTTGTGGGATTATACTTTGTGCACTGATTTTATGACTTAAGATTGGTTTAATTGCTTATATTGTTTACAGAACCTTGTGAGGAAAAAAATCGAAAACTGTGAAAAATTACATATTGGAAAGAAGTGCAAATGTCTTGTGGTGGGTTGAGATGGAACGTAAAACGCACTCATCCATAAACACAAGAGCGATATGGAGCGTAAACCACACTCGCTGAAAAGAAAATAAGTGTGATGGAGCATAAATGCACTCACTTAAAAAGAAAAAATGAGGAAGGTGAAAATGAGCATAAAATGCATTCACCTAGGAAAATAAAAATTACAAGTTCTGATGGTTGAAAAGAATTGCAGAATAATCAGGTTTTGAGTTAAGAATCAGTGTCCATAGTTGTAGTTCCATGATAGCTTAGTTGGATATTTGTGTTGATCATATAATAGATATCCATGTGGGTATTCTGATTTAGATGATGTTTTGTGAGGAACGGCAGAGTTGTTGTTGAGAATTGTTTTATAAGGTGTTGGTTAGGTTTCTATGATGAGTATGGGTATTTATTATTGAATAAATTGAGTTTGAAACCTTTGATGGATAGAGATTTTAATAAGTCTTGAGTGTGATGTGCATTCTGTTTACATGAGGACATGTAAAAAGCTATGTGTGGGGGAATTTGATAGGTTCATAATATTCGATTATTTTTATTCCTTTATGCCTAGTTTAGTTTCATGTTTTTGTTATATGAACTGAATTAAAGTATTTATAGATTTTTGGAAGAGTTTGATGTGATTCTGCAAATATGAGTTATAATGATGATTTTTATGGTGTTTTGCAGAATACTTTACGATCGTTGGGTGAGAGCTCTACGTTCGTAGTGTTACAGTGGTAGCCTGACATCCCTACGATCGCATGAAGATTAAGGCACAGTCACGCGACAATTTGATATAGTACTCTACGTTCGTAGAGTGAGAGCTCTACGATTGAGTGGTTGTGAACTCTATGATGGTCGAGACCCGGTACTCTACGATTTCGAGGTTTACTCTACGATTACGAAAGAACTCTACGATTGCATGGTTATTCTACGGAGCAATGGATTCCTATTTTGTGTAGGATTTGAGTTGCTGGGATGCTAGAGTTCAATTCGTATGAGGATTTGGAGATGAAATTACGTAGATGGAAAGTATATTTGATGCTGGAAGTAGTATCTGATATGAAATCTGAGTTACAATTTAATATGGTAACTGATGCCAACTTAAAGAAGGAAACTGAGGAATATTTGGATTTGAAAACTAAATCTTGATTGGATAAGGAAGCTACTTAAAGCTAGACTTCAGAGATTTACAAGAATTTAGAATCCTACCATATCTACAGATTGAAGACTTCTCAAGTAGAGTTGGATTAGAATTCTTCTAGGCATCTATAAATACTTAACACTTGTAATCAGTTGGACACAATTCAACATTCTTTATTTTTAATTCTAGAATATATTTTATCAGCATGCTAACTAAGTTTTCTTATTCAGTTCTAAAAGGATGTCGAACCATATTTACAGTTAATATAATAATTGAGTTATATTATTGATTCTTTCGTGCATGAAATTTATTCTGACAATCCGGTTGAATTTCTTATATGTTATTCAGTTTACTAATTTAGTTTCTGCAGGATTAAATTAGTGAATTGTTATCATCTGCTAGATTAAGATATAATATTAAACAAATGATCTTATATCTGATCACAAGTAGTACTGAATAATATTTGATTGTGGACAAACTTTTGGATATTATTAAGATTATCAGAAGGCAAGTTTAATAATCCCTGATAGTGTGATTGTTGCTTGGAACAACCTAATTCTCTAATTCTTAATGCTTCTGCCATATGAAATCTAGACTGATAGTTCTGGGTTATATAACAGTTAGAGTCTAGTGGGGCGATTGTCACATTAGATTTAAATTTAAAGAGAATTTTGGATAATTGAGCGATTGTTATTCATCTAGGGTTGTTAGTTTCATTGAAGGAAGAAATAATATTAACTTGATTATTCTATTATAATAAATTGGTGAAGCTAAACTGAAGAACTAAAACTTTTATATACTTGATTATCTTTACTCATTTAATTCTGTTTTTATTTAGTTAATTATAATTGATTCAAACCTCCCTCCTCACTTTTAATTAATGTTTTTGGTCAGAAACATTAGCATAAACTTAGAACAATATTAATTCTCTGTGGGATCGATCCTTACTACTGTGCTCATTCTTTGAATTCGTAGAGTGAAAGTAAGGTTAATTTTGAATTGCTTAACGACAGCTCTCCAAAATTTTGCTGCCATTGCCGGGGAACTTGATTAGTTGTTTTGATTTATTCGGTGTTTCTTTTTAGTTTATGACTCGATCCTCTCAATCTACGAAAGTGAATTTTGATCCAAAAATAGAAAAAACCGCAAAAAGGCTAAGAAAGGGGAGTCGTAGAGTGAAGAATTCAACTGCAGATCCAGAAGAGACTTTTGTTCCATCACCTGGTCTCAACATAGTAATTAAATTGCTATCAAATAATTCGTCTACTAATTTAGAAGAAGGAAAGGAGATGGCTGATCCTAATAATAACAAGACTTTAAAAGAACTAGCTACTCCTAATCTTAATCAATAACCTTTGTGTATTGAGTACCCTACTTTAAATGCTTCTTTTGAACTTAAATCAGGATTAATTCACCTTTTGCCTACTTTTTATGGTCTTACAGGTGAGGATCCATACAAGCATTTAAAGGAATTTCATGTGGTGTGCTCCACTATGAAACCACAAGGAGTGATTGAAGAACAAATAAAGCTTAGAGCTTTTCCATTCTCACTAGCAGACTTAGCAAATGACTGGTTGTACTACCTACCTTCAAGATCAATTCAAACATGGAGTAACATGAAGAAGCTATTCTTGGAGAAGTACTTCCCTGCTTTAAGATTGGCCAACATCAGGAAGGAGATATATGGCATCAGGCAGTTCAATGGAGAAACTTTTATGAGTATTGGGAAAGGTTTAAGAAGTTATGTTCTAGTTGTCCACCTCACCAGATTGATGATCAACATTTAATCCAATACTTCTATGAGGTATTGTTGCCCATGGAGAGAAGCATGATTGGTGCAACAAGTGGAGAAGCCTAAGTTAACAAGACATCAGAAGTTGCAAAGAACCTAATTGCAAACATGGCTGCAAACTCTCAACAACATGGTATTAAGATGAATCATGCACCAACAAAAGTAAATGAGGTAAGCACATGTAATCATGATCAACAAATTTCTGAATTAACTGCTATTGTTAGACAATTGATTGTAGGGAATATGCCAGCAGCAAAAGCTTGTGGGATCTGTTTGCTGTCTGGCCATATCACTAATTCATGCCCCACATTGCAAGAGGATGAGACAATGCAATGGAGAACTATCAGACACAACCTTAGAAAAGATATGATCCCTTTTCAAACACATACAATCCAGGATGGAGGGATCATCCTAATCTTAGTTATGGAGGTAATAGACCACCTAGACCACCTGTTTTCCTCAATAGATAACAAGGCTTCCAACCAGCTCCACAACAGTACCAACTTAGACAAACAACATCTGCCAACCCTGGAATATCATTAGAGGACATGTTTAAAGCCTTTATGACTCAAACACAATAGTTCCAACAAAAAATAAGAATTTCAAACAATGATCTTAGGAACCAAATGGGTCAACTGGCTACCACAGTTGGGATATTGGACTCTCAAGGCTCAGGAAAACTGCCCTCCCAAATAGTTATAAATCCAAGGGAGAATGTAAGTATCATTCCACTAAGGAGTGGGAAAGAGCTGGAAGAACCTAAAGTCACTGCTGAGTTTGAAAAAGAGAAGAATAGGGAGACTGAACCCCTAAGGTAATTCCTAACCCTGATATTTCAGTTAAGACCAATGTTTTTCCTTTTCCACCTCGAAATCATAGGACTTCAAGGAAGGATGAGTAAGAAAAAGAGATTATTGAGACCTTCAAGAAGGTGGAAGTCAATATACCTTTGTTAGATGTAATCAAACAGGTTCTAAGATAAGCTAAATTTTTAAAGGAGTTGTTCTCTAATAAAAGGAATTTGAAAGATGATGAAAGAGTCATTGTTTGAGAGAATGTATCAGCAGTACTTCAAAGGAAAATGCCCCATAAATGCAAGGATCCAGGCATGTTCACCATTCCATACAGAATAGGTAACACCAGGTTTAAAAAACTAGATTTAGGAGCCTCAATTAATGTCATGTCATTATCTATATTTGTTTCCTTAAATCTAGGACCTTTAAAACAGACTGGTGTTATTATTCAACTTGCTGATAGGACTAACACTTACCCTGAAGGGGTGATCGAAAATGTTTTAGTGCAGGTGAATGAGCTAATGTTTCCTGTAAACTTTTACATTGTGAACATGGAGGATGATTCTTCTCCAAACCCTGCTCATATTTTATTAGGGATGTTATTCCTGAAGACTGCTAGGACTATGATTGATGTGCATAATGGAACCTTGACAATGGAGTTTGACGGAGAAAAGATCCAATTCAACATATATGAAGCCATGAGGTACCCTAGTGACATCAATCCAATTTATGCTATTGATATTATTGATTCTCTAGTACAAGATTCTTTCAATCAATTGCAAAGGGATAGCTGATGAGTGTATTTTATATACACAAATTAGGTACTTTTAGCCTTAATAATTTGTAAGTCTTTAGCTATTTCATTTGGTTTTATGTGTTTTCATCTTATTGTTGTGTAATGTACTTTTGTAGTACTTTTATATGTATTTGTGTGCTTTTATGTGTTTTTACATTGTTTTGTAGGTATTGAAATAAAGGCCCATTGGACCGTTACGTTTTTGGCTCGAATCTAGCATTTCCGCTGCTTGTTTCTCAATTTGACCCATGATGCAATCCGAATCTCTCCAAACTCAAAGAACGAAAGTTGTAGATTTTGATCTTAGCTTTCCAGAACATCCAAAATCATCCAATTTGAAGTTCGTATGAGAGAGTTATGGTCCTTTTACCATCGGATTTTGCATGAATTTTACATAGCAGCTGCTTCGGGGCCACTTTGCGCCTTGCTCCGGCCGTTATCTCGACGAGCTCCAGTTATGAAAGTTGTAGAGCTACTTCTTAGCTTTCCATAGCCTCCTTAATCGCCGTAATCCGAGTTCGGACGAAGAAGTTATGACCATTTTACCAACAGACGTCGAAACTGTCTCGCGGTACAGAGTTCCATCGCCGGGGCGACAAATTCCAGCACTATTTCGCCGCCGGGGCGACAGAAGTCAAGCCAAAATTGGCGCCGGGGCGATAAATGCTTCTGACTTTGCGAATTATTTGGTCCAAAACTCGGGAAATGCTAGGGTTTGAGTCACCCATCTCTTATAACACCAAAGTGGCGGCTGGAACTTGATTCTAACACATACCCACTCATTCTAACACCTTCTAACACCTTCTAACACAAAATCTAGAGAGAGGAAGCTACCAAATACATCAAATTAAAGGGCCAAAGTGCTAAAATCAAGCTACATCAAGCAAGGCCAACGAGCAAAAACATCAAGGATTGCAAAATCAAGGAGGAGAAGCTAGTGTTCATCATCAACCCATCAAACATCATATGAAAATCTACAAAAGTGGTTCTATCTCTAGTTTTCTCTTCTATTTTGTAATCCAACATGATGTATAATTTGAATATGATGTTATTTGTAGTTACCATGAACTAGAACTAATTTTCTAAGATTTCAATGGAACCCAATATGTAGTTTGAATTGAATGCTCTCTCTTGGATATTGGTTTTTCATTTGTGAATTGGGTATCATAATTTATGCTTTATGGATTAATTGCCTAGTTAGTAATTACCTTGGGAACTTATATGGAATTGAGAGAGGAAGTATAGGTTGAGACCTTGTTATGATATCATGTGAAAATTAGATATTCTTATGGGTAATTTATGAAATTAAGTGACGTGTGTTTTATTTATTACCCTCATGAATGGATAATTTGATTGTATTTAGGATAGACATATACCTAAATACAACATGTATCCATTTGAGAATCATGCTTAATGATTTTCATTGTGGAAGTTGGTAATTGATAGGTTGATTAATGAGATTTGGTGACACGTGTCTTGTTGATTATTCTTGATATTGGATTCTTGCTAGTGTGTAGAATAGAGATATTTATACACCGCATTGGAAAATACGTATTTGACCATCGAGAGAGGCTTATATATACTTGTAAATTCTCGGATAACAATCCTTGTGATTTAACTAGTTGAAAAGAGAGAGTTAGGATATTCAAGTGAAGTGTTGGGGGAAATTGTGATCTTAGACTTGTTAATATTTGATTTCATTATCTTAAAGCTTTCCATAGTTCTTTGATTATTTGTTATCTTCATTAATGCAAAACAACAAAAACAATTATCGTTTGTTTAAATAAGATCGAGATGATAAAAGGTTAGTACTTGGAAAACACTAGTAATAATTCCTCGTGGGATCGATACTTTACTTACTCTTTATTACTTGTTGACCGCGTATACTTGCGCGTAAATTGTTCATATACAAATCGGACAACAAGTTTTTGGCGCCGTTGTCGGGGAATTATTTTTCTAGTGTTTTTCCAATATTAGTCATAATCAAATTGATCTTAATGTAAACTTGTATATAAATTTGTTTTACTTTATTTTAACATTTTTCTGTTTTGATGCTTTACGAGGTACACCATGGATGAATTTGCTTATCAATAGCCATACATGAGTATGACTCAACCAAAGGAAACTGGGATTGATGGACTCATGCACTCTCTGCATTGTCAGCACAATTTGAAACACTATCGAGGAAGTTGGATGCCTTAGTAACAGAGAGCACTCAAGGTATAGCAGTGACATGTGATTATTGTGCTGACAATCACCCGAGTCATCAATGCACCATCAGTTTTGGACCGGTACAATATGGTGGTGAGTACTTCAACAACTATGATTATCCCGATTATCACCAAGATTGGGAGTATCACCCAAATTCTATATGGAGCTACAATTATGATGATCAATATTATGCTCCAAGCCCATCATACACTCTTGACTTTCAAGATCAAGCTCCTATTCAAGAAGAGAGGATGTCAAATTTGAGGAACTTGTGTCCAAAATCATGGCTTCGAATGAGGAGATGTTGAAAAGTCAGGAGATGTCGTTTCGAAATCTCGAGAACCAGGTGGGACAGCTTGTCATTGCCTTCAATAATAACTATCAAGAAGCATGGCCCAATGACTCGGTTTTGGAAACTGATGGAGTGTCCGAACTGATTTTCGAGGAATCTATGGGGGAGAAGACATGTGAGGAACAAGAAATGGAGGCCGAGGAAGATCTAGCCTTGAGCTCCAATGATAATGAGCCAATTTTGATAGTGCCTCATACACCTTCTCCACCAAAGCTTAAGGATTCGGGCAGTTTTGCATTACCGTGTTCACTTGGTAGTCATTTCTTAGGCGAGGCTCTATGTGACGATGGAGCTAGTATGAATGTGGAATCATGGTGGGCCGAGGAAAAGAAGAAAGAAGAAGAGCCCGTTGTGCTTGTCAAGCCCCAATGCCCCAATCTTATCATAGACACAACGGAAGAGGAAGCACCTAGTTTGTCAACGTTCGCAATTGGACACTTATCTAAAAAGATCAAACTAGGTGATCTTGATACAATGACTCCTACTAAAGCGAAGCCCTCAAATGTTACATCACTACCATTGGATGAAGCGGGCGGGGAAAGCTTATTTGTGCCATTAATTGAAATTGAGTTTGGGGGTCACCAACCAGGCATGCATGCCATGCAAATCAAAGAAAGAACAGCGAGGCGGCATGCAATGGTCAATTTTGCGATTGAGCCGGATTGAAATGAAATGGAGGAGTCGGGCTAACGACTTTAAACCAAGCGCTTCTTGGGAGGCAACCCAAGTTTACTATTTTGTTTTTATTCTTGTTTGATTGCATTTTAGTGGTTTAATTGCATTTTAATTTCTTTAGTCATTTGCTTTCAGGTACGCTCCCAACTTAGAGGTATTGAAAGATGATATCAATGGCGCTTGACACGGTTTCAGGGAAGTCTTCTATTTTAATTTTTCCTATATCAGACATTGAGGACAATGTCAAGTTTAAGTTTGGGGGTAGTACTTCGTATTTGTGTGTTTTTAATTTAGTTTTTATGTGATTTAAGATATGTATTTTTGTTCAAAAAAAAAAAATTCATTTATTTTTAGGATATGTCCCTTGAGCATTGTTTTAATTTGATTTGAACCATAATCCATGGTCTATGATAATGGCTTGTTTGAATTGATTCTAACTCATGGAAAATGGATAAATGTTGTTTAGTCCTTGTGCTTAATTGTTATTGTTGGTTATTATTTTGCTTATGCGTCCTTTCACTCTTTTGCACTTACCCATGAGTATTGAGCTAGTTGTATGCTTAGATAATGCTTTTATAACCGAATGCTTGTGGAAAATATCTATAAACTCTAGAACTCGTTTAAACATCACTCGAAGCAGGGTGTCCAAATTTGTTGTGTTTGAATTGATGGTCATGTGGTGAGTTGAGATGGAGCGTAAAACGCACTCACTCATGGACACATGCGTAGGAGAGATAGAGCATAAAACGCACTCTCTTATAATTTTGATAAAAGTAAGACATTTATGTTTATCAAATCTTGCGTTGGGTTGAGATGGAGCGTAAAACGCACTCACCCACAAGAGTGGACTTAGGATAAGATAGAGCATAAAATGCACTTACCTAAAGTCCTTTGATTTCATATTTTTGGAAATTGTGATTTGTATACCTTTGTATTGAGTGGTGCATTAAGCATGTTGTTTTGGGGTGTATTTTGATTATTTCATAAGGTAATGTGGTTGCATAGCTTCATTCGAGCTTGATTGGTTTAGTGCTATTGGGTACTCACACACACACAGAAGGGACCTAAAGCAAGCTATGACTAGCTAATTGTAATTCTAGACTTGCAACGTTTTGAAAGTTTCCTTGAATTTTATTGTGTTTATACTTTGAGACCATTGGTTAACTTATTAACTCATTGCTCAAGATAGTTTTTATTTAGAAATGATTAATTTTTATAGTTTGTGTGTTTTGCTTGAGGACAAGCAAAGGTTTAAGTTTGGGGGTATTTGATGAGTGTATTTTATATACACAAATTAGGTACTTTTAGCCTTAATAATTTGTAAGTCTTTAGCTATTTCATTTGGTTTTATGTGTTTTCATCTTATTGTTGTGTAATGTACTTTTGTAGTACTTTTATATGTATTTGTGTGCTTTTATGTGTTTTTACATTGTTTTGTAGGTATTGAAATAAAGGCCCATTGGACCGTTACGTTTTTGGCTCGAATCTAGCATTTCCGCTGCTTGTTTCTCAATTTGACCCATGATGCAATCCGAATCTCTCCAAACTCAAAGAACGAAAGTTGTAGATTTTGATCTTAGCTTTCCAGAACATCTAGAATCATCCAATTTGAAGTTTGTATGAGAGAGTTATGGTCCTTTTACCATCGGATTTTGCATGAATTTTACATAGCAGCTGCTTCGGGGCCACTTTGCGCCTTGCTCCGGCTGTTATCTCGACGAGCTCCAGTTATGAAAGTTGTAGAGCTACTTCTTAGCTTTCCATAGCCTCCTTAATCGCCTTAATCCGAGTTCGGACGAAGAAGTTATGGCCAGTTTACCAACAGACGTCGAAACTGTCTCGCGGTACAGAGTTCCATCGCCGGGGCGACAAATTCCAGCACTATTTCGCCGCCGGGGCGAGCCCATCGCCGGGGCGACAGAAGTCAAGCCAAAATTGGCGCCGGGGCGATAAATGCTTCTGACTTTGCGAATTTTTTGGTCCAAAACTCGGGAAATGCTAGGGTTTGAGACACCCATCTCTTATAACACCAAAGTGGCGGCTGGAACTTGCTTCTAACACATACCCACTCATTCTAACACCTTCTAACACCTTCTAACACAAAATCTAGAGAGAGGAAGCTACCAAATACATCAAATTAAAGGGCCAAAGTGCTAAAATCAAGCTACATCAAGCAAGGCCAAGGAGCAAAAACATCAAGGATTGCAAAATCAAGGATGAGAAGCTAGTGTTCATCATCAACCCATCAAACATCATATGAAAATCTACAAAAGTGGTTCTATCTCTAGTTTTCTCTTCTATTTTGTAATCCAACATGATGTATAATTTGAATATGATGTTATTTGTAGTTACCATGAACTAGAACTAATTTTCTAAGATTTCAATGGAACCCAATATGTAGTTTGAATTGAATGCTCTCTCTTGGATATTGGTTTTTCATTTGTGAATTGGGTATCATAATTTATGCTTTATGGATTAATTGCCTAGCTAGTAATTACCTTGGGAACTTATATGGAATTGAGAGAGGAAGTATAGGTTGAGACCTTGTTATGATATCATGTGAAAATTAGATATTCTTATGGGTAATTTATGAAATTAAGTGACGTGTGTTTTATTTATTACCCTCATGAATGGATAATTTGATTGTATTTAGGATAGACATATACCTAAATACCACATGTATCCATTTGAGAATCATGCTTAATGATTTTCATTGCGAAAGTTGGTAATTGATAGGGTGATTAATGAGATTTGGTGACACGTGTCTTGTTGATTATTCTTGATATTGGATTCTTGCTAGTGTGTAGAATAGAGATATTTATACACCGCATTGGAAAATACGTATTTGACCATCGAGAGAGGCTTATATATACTTGTAAATTCTCGGATAACAATCCTTGTGATTTAACTAGTTGAAAAGAGAGAGTTAGGATATTCAAGTGAAGTGTTGGGGGAAATTGTGATCTTAGACTTGTTAATATTTGATTTCATTATCTTAAAGCTTTCCATAGTTCTTTGATTATTTGTTATCTTCATTAATGCAAAACAACAAAAACAATTATCGTTTGTTTAAATAAGATTGAGATGATAAAAGGTTAGTACTTGGAAAACACTAGTAATAATAGCTTGGAGATTACATTTACCAATAGTTTGGAGTTAAAGAAAGCATAAGAAATTGAATAGGCTCAGGAATTGAAGGAGATTGTAGTTGCTGACATTCATTACCACAATTTTTAGATAAGTATGCAGTTCAATCCGTTCAATTGCCTATTTCTTATCAAAAAACTGCTACCTTTTGTTATGCAGGCCCCTACGTTAGACCTCAAAGCATTGCCAACCCATCTGAAGTATGCTTACTTGGGAAAAGATCACTACTAGTGATTATTTCCAATAATTTAACCAAAGTACAGGAAGACAAACTGCTAAGAATCCTTAGGGATCATATAACAGTCTTTGGTTGGACCATTACAGATATAAAAGGCATCAGTCCTACTATGTGTATGCATATGATTTTGTTAGAAGGAGCCAAGCCTACTAGAGAAGCCCAGAGAAGATTGAATCCACCCATGATGGAGGTAGTAAAGAAAGAAGTACTGAAATTACTTGATGTAGGTATTATATATCCAATTTTAGACAGCCAATGGGTGAGCCCAGTCTAGGTAATTCCAAAGAAATTTGGTATTACAGTTGTCTAAAATGACAATAATGAGTTAGTGCCAACAAGAATGCAAACAGGCTGGAGAGTGTGTATTGATTATAGGAAGTTAAATGAAGTTACTAGAAAGGATCATTTCCCTTTCTCCTTTATTGATCAAATGTTAGAGAGATTGGCTGGCCACACTTACTATTATTGTTTAGATGGACTTTTAGGCTACAACCAAATTGTGATAACCCAAGAAGATCAAGACAAAACCACCTTCACATGCCCCTTTGGTACATTTGCCTATAGAAGAATATCATTTGGACTTTATAATGCCCCAGATACCTTCCAAAGATGTATGGTAAGCTTGTTTTCTGATCTTCTAGAAAATTGTATTGAAGTTTTTATGGATGATTTCAAAATACATGGTGATTCTTTGGATGCTTGTTTAGAAAATTTGGCTAAAGTACTTGATAGATGTTTGGAAACAAATCTTGTTCTTAACTGAGAAAAATGTCATTTTATGGTAGAGCAAAAGATAGTACTTGGCCATGTTGTTTCCTCTAGAGGTGTAGAAGTTGATAAAGCCAAAGTGGAAATTGTTGCTGCATTACCTTACCCTGCAAAAATACAGGAGATTCGTTCTTTTCTTGGACAAGCAGGTTTTTATAGGAGGTTTATCAAGGACTTCTCCAAGATAGCTTTGCCTTTATGTAAGTTGCTGCAGAAAGATGTGGAGTTTTAGTTTATTGAAGAGTGTAAGGAGGCTTTTGACAAGCTGAAGAAGCTGTTGACCTCTGCACCTATGATTCAACCACCGAATTGGAAACTACCCTTTGAGATCATGTATGACGCCAGCAACTATGCAGTGGGAGCTGTTTTGGGCCAGAGAGTGAATAAAATTGTCCATGCCATTTACAATGTTCTAGGACTCTTAATCCTGCTCAAATAAACTACTCTACGATTGAGAAAGAACTTTTATTAGTTATTTTTGCTTTAGATAAATTTAGATCTTATTTGTTGGGAACTAAAGTAGTAGTTTATTCTGATCATGCTGCTCTCAGGTATCTGCTAACCAAGAAGGACTCAAAGTCAAAAATTATACGATAGATTCTGCTGTTACAAGAATTTGACTTGGAGATTAAAGACAAGAAAGGAGTAGAAAACCAGGTTGCAGATCACTTGAGCAGACTGTTGAGGGATGATAAGACACTCCCATTACATAATTCTTTTCTAGATGAGCACTTATTTGCAATCATTGAGGAAAGGCCCTGGTATGCTAACATTGTAAATTACTTAGCAAGTTCATATGTTCCTAGCAAGTTCTCTAGCCATCTGAAAGATAAGCTTAAGAGTGATGCAAAGTATTATGTCTGGGATGATCCACATCTGTGAAAATTCTGTGCTGATTAGGTAGTTAGAAGATGTGTTTCCAATAGTAAATTTCATTCCATCCTATCTTTTTGTCATTCCTATGCTTGTGGAGGTCATTTTGGACCAAAAAGAACTGCTCACAAGGTTTTAGAATCTGGTTTTTATTGGCCTACCATTTTTAAATATTCTTATATGTACTGTAAGACATGTGCAAATTGTTAAATGACAGGTAACATCTCACAAAGAAATCAAATGCCATAAACTCCTATTCTAATTGTTGAGATCTTTAATGTATGATGTATTGATTTTATGGGTCCTTTTCCTATTTCTTTTGGTAATATTTATATTTTTTGGCTGTTGATTATGTTTCAAAAAATGGGTGGAAACCAAAGCCACCAAGACTGATGACTCTAAAGTTATTTCAGATTTTGTCAAATCTAACATCTTTAACAAGTTTGGAATTTCAAGAGCCCTTATAGTGATAGAGGAACTCACTTTTGTAATAGGGTGTTAGCAATACTGTTTAAAAAATATAATGTGCTACATAAAGTCTCTACATCCTATCATCCTCAAAGTAATGGCCAGATTGAGGTATCTAACAAGGAAGTCAAGTCCATTTTTGAAAAAGTAGTTAACCCGAATAGGAAAGATTGGAGCCTGAGATTAGAAGATGTAATTTGGGCCTATAGAACTGTATATAAAACACCTATAGGAATGTCACCTTATCGATTGGTGTTTTGTAAGCCTTGTCACTTACATGTGGAACTTGTACACAAGGCTTTTTGGGCACTCAAGCACTATAACATGAAGCTGGATGAAGCTGGGGAGCATAGGAAGCTATAGTTGCAAAAGCTTGAGGAGTTGAGGAATTAATCATATGAAAGCTCTAGAATTTACTAGGAAAAGACCCAAGCCTTTCATGATAAACAAATTTTAAGGAAGACTTTCACTGTTGGACAAAAACTTCTCCTTTTCAATTCAAGGCTGAAGTTATTTCCAAGTAAATTACGTTCTAGATGGGAAGGTCCTTTTGTGATTACTAATGTTTTTCCTTATGGTGTAGTTGATATTCAAAATTCAAGAACAAGGAAGACTTTCAAAGTTAATGGACACAGGTTGAAACCATTCTATGAAGGCTATGAGGAGCAGGTGGATTTGCTGGAGTTGGTGGATCCAGTTTATAGAGATTGAGAGAGGAAATATGTCGAGCCAATGACATTAAACAAGGATAGCTACATGGGAGGCAACCCATGATCTCAGATTTGATTTTCTATCCCTTCACCTTTTATTTTTAGTTGCATGATCGTTAGTTATTTTTTCTTTCCATGTTTATTTTACATTGGGGACAATGTAAGGTTTGAGTATAGGGGAGGGGTTTAGGTTTAGTATTTTTATGTTTAGAATATGTTGATATGTGGAATATATCTGATATATGTGTTAAATGAGAAAAAAATTCAAAATTTTAACTCTACGATTGTTACTCTACAATCGTAGTGTCCTGTGGAATTTTTGAAGGTTAAAATCGTAGAGTGAGTACTGATACTTAGTTGCAGAATTTGATTTGATGTCTTATTAACTAATGAATGATGATGACTAAGCTAGGATCCATGAGCTGATTTTGAACTGGAATTGCTTTGCATGAATACTTAAGTGTGAAATATATGATTACATAACTGAGTTATTTGTTGGATTATACTTTGTGCACTGATTTTATGACTTAAGATTGGTTTAATTGCTTATATTGTTTACAGGAACTTGTGAGGAAAAAAAATCGAAGACTGTGAAAAATTACATATTGGAAAGAAGTGCAGATGTCTTGTGATGGGCTGAGATTGAGCATAAAACGCAGTCATCCATAAACACAAGAGCGAGATGGAGCATAAAACGCACTCGCTGAAAGAAAATAAGTGCGATGGAGCATAAATGCACTCACTTAAAAAGAAAAAATGTGGAAGGTGAAAAGGAGCATAAAATGCATTCACCTAGGAAAATAAAAATTACAGGTTCTGATGGTTGAAAAGAATTGCAGAATAATCAGGTTTTGAGTTAAGAATCAGTGTGCATAGTTGTAGTTCCATGATAGCTTAGTTGGATATTTGTGTTGATCATATGATAGATATTCATGTGGGTATTCTAATTTGGATGATCTTTTGTGGGGAATGACAGAGTCGTTGTTGAGAATTGGTTTATAAGGTGTTGGTCAGGTTTCTATGATGAGTATGGGTATTTATTATTAATTAAATTGAGTTTGGAACCTTTGACAGTTTAGTTGGATAGAGATTTTGATAAGTCTTGAGTGTGATGTGCATTCTGTTTACATGAGGACATGTAAAAAGCTTAGTGTGGGGGAATTTGATAGGTTCATAATATTCGATTATTTTTATTCCTTTATGCCTAGTTTAGTTGCATGTTATTTGTTATATGAGTTGAATTAAAATATTTATAGATTTTTGGAAGAGTTTGATGTGATTCTGCAAATATGAGTTATAATGATGATTTTTATGGTGTTTTGCAAAATACTTTACGATCATTGGGTGAGAGCTTTACGTTCATACTGTTACAGCGGTAGCCTGACAGCCATATGATCGCAGGTAAGGTTAAGGCAGAGTCACGCGACGATTTGATATAGTACTCTGTGTTCGTAGATTGGGAGCTCTACGATTGGGTGGCTGTGAACTCTACGATGGTAAAGACCTGGTACTCTATGATTCCAAGAGAACTCTACGATTGCATTGATTCCTATTTTGAGTAGGATTTGAGTTGCTGGGATGCTAAAGTTCGATTCATATGAGGATTTAGAGATGAAATTACAATCATAGATGGAAAGTATCTTTGATGCTGGAAGTAGGGTCTGATATGGAATCTGAGTTGCAGTTTAATATGGGAACTGATGCCGACTTAGAGAAGGAAACTGAGGAAGATTTGGATTTAGAAACTAAATCTTGATTTGATAAGGAAGCAACTTAAAGCTGGACTTCAAAGATTGACATGGATTTAGAATCCTACCATATCTACAGATTGAAGACTTCCGAACTAGAGTTGGATTAGAATTCTTCTAGGCATCTATAAATACTTAGCACTTGTAATCAGTTGGACACAATTCAACATTCATTATTTTTAATTCTAGAATATATTTTATCAGCATTCTAGCTTAGTTTTCTTATTCAATTCTGAAGGTATATGGAACCATATTTACAGTTAATATAATAATTAAGTTATATTATTGATTCCTTCGTGTATGAAATTTATTCTGATAATCCGATTGAATTTCTTATATATTATTCAGTTTACTAATTTAGTTTCTGCATGATTAAATTGGTGAATTGTTATCATCTACTATGTTAAGATATAATATTAAGCAAACGATGTTATATCTGATCACAAGTAGTACTTAAAAATATTTGATTGTGGACAAGCTTTTGGGTATTATTAAGATTATCAGAAGGCAAGTTAAATAATCCATGATAGTGTGATTGTTGCTTGGAACAACCTAATTCTCTAATTCTTAATGTTTCTGTCATATTAAAGCTAGACTGATAGTTCTGGGTTATATAGCAGTTAGAGTCTAATGGGGGCGATTGTCAAATTAGATTTAAATTTAAGGAGAATTTCGGATAATTAAGCGATTGTTGATCATCCAGGGTTGTTAGTTTCATTGAAGGAAGAAATAATATAAACTTAATTATTCTATTACTATAAATTGGTGAAGCTGAACTGAAGAACTGAAACATTTATATACTTGATTATCTTTACTCATTTAATTCTGTTTTTCTTTAGTTAATTATAATTGATTCAAACCCCCCCTTTTAATTACTATTTCTGGTTAGAAACATTAGAATAAACTTAGAACAATATCAATTCTCTGTGGGATCGATCCCTACTACTGTGCTCATTCTTTGAATTCGTAGAGTGAAAGTAAGGTTAATTTTGAATTGCTTGACGACAGCTCTCCAAACAAGTATTAGTGTTGCAGCGGGTGGAGCTTTTATGGCTAAGAACTATGATGAGGCGAATCAGCTGCTCAAGACAATGGCAGCTAATAATTATCAATGGCCAACTGCAAGAATGACTCAACCAAAGCCAACACGGGTTTATGAAGTCGATGCGATGACAACATTATCAACTCAAGTGACAGCTCAGATTTCTGCTCTTACAAAGAAAATAGATGCACTTGGGGTACAGAATGTTCAGAGAATGAAAATAGTTTGTGAGATATGCACGGGCAACTACTCAAGTGATTACTATGCAATAAGCTCAGAATCAGTTTAGTTTGTCTCCAACTTCAATCGATAGCGAGGCAGCAAAGCGAATAACTACAATTCAGGATGGAGGAACCACCCGAACTTTTCTTGGAGCAATAATCAGTCACAACCTCAAGCTCAAGCTCCAAGCCATTCATACCCACCTGGATGTCAGCCTCAATAATAACAACCTCAATAACGTGATAAGCTGGCACAAATGGAGGAATTGTTGGCAAGATTGGCAAATCAGTTTGAAGCGACAATAAAGAATCAATCAGCGGCAATAAGGAACCTTGAAAATTAGATGGGCCAGATAGCAAGTGCTCTAAACACTCGACCTCAAGGTTCTCTACTGAGTGATACATAGAAGAATCCAAGGAAAGAAGGCAATGAATAGTGTAAGGCAGTCACACTTAAAAGTGGATATGAGTTGGCTACAGATTTTGATGAACATAAGGAAGCTAGTATTGAAAAAGATGATGAAAAAGAAGCTGGAAATTTAGAAAGCAAGTCCAAGGAAAAAGTTATGGAAAAGCAGAAGGAAGAAAAACAGAATCCAGTCATACCATATGTACCGTTTCCACAAAGATTTCAAAAGCAGAAGTTGGATAGACAGTTTTTAAAGTTTTTATACGTGTTCAAAAAGCTACAAATCAATATTCCATTTGTAGATGCTCTAGAACAAATGCCTAGCTATACCAAATTTATGAAGGATATTTTAGCAAGGAAGAGGAAACTAGAGGAGTCTGAGACGATAGCATTGACGGAAGAATGTTGAAGGAAGTTATCACCAAAGTTGAAGGATCCGGATAGCTTCACCATTCTATGCACAATCGGAACTCAGTTCTTTAGTAGGTGTCTGTATGATTTAGGGGCAAGTATCAACCTTATGCCTTTATTAATTTATCAACAGCTTAGGTTGAAGGAAGCTACACCAATGAATGTCACTCTACAGCTTGTCAAAAAAATCTCTTATTTATCCAAAGGGAATAGTAGAAGACGTACTAGTGAAGGTAGACAAATTCATATTCCCGGCGGACTTCATAGTTCTTGACTTTGAAGAAGATAATAATATATCAATTATCCCTGAGCGCCCATTTTTAGCTACGGGTAGGAAATTGATTGATGTACAGAAAAGAGAGTTAACAATGAGGGTCCAAGATGAAGCGGTAACCTTTAACGTTTTCAAGGATATGAAATTTCCAAAGGAAGATGAAGAGTGTTTCACGGTTAATTTGATTGTGGGAGCACTTAGTGAAGCGTTTATTAAATCAGTGAACAAAGACCCTTTAGAAGCAGCAGTGGTGAATGAAAATATGTCAGATGACTTAGCTGTTTTAGAATAAGCCCAGACATTAGATGCATCTTCAAAATCTACACGAGTCAGGCCAACGTTTGAACCATTGGACTACTTGGGAAAGCCATCAAAAAAGGTAAAATCATCATTGGAAGAACCGTCGACCTTAGAACTTTAGCCACTACCTAACCATCTACGGTATACATACCTTGGTTCCTCGTCTACTCTGCCAGTCATAATTTCTACTTCACTTGATGAGGTTCCAGAGGAAAAGTTGCTAAGGGCACTTACATAGTACACGACAGCTCTTGGGTGGACTCTTGCAGATATCAAAGGGATAAGCCCATCAATCTGTATGCATAAGATTCTGCTTGAAGAGGAAGTGAAACCATTTATTAAGCAACAAAAAGACTTAATCCCATAATAAAAGAGGTGGTTAAAAAGGAAATCCTAAAATGGTTGGATACAGGAATTATCTACCCTATCTCAGACAACTCATGGGCAAGTCCAGTTCAATATGTGCCAAAGAAGGGGGATGACAGTAGTCACGAATGAGAATGATGAATTGATCCCTACTAGGATAGCTACAGTTTGGTGGGTTTGTATGGATTACAGGAAGTTAAACAAGGCCACTCGTAAAGACCATTTCCCTTTACCATTTATTGATCAGATGTTAGATAGACTTGCAAGACATAACTATTATTGCCTCTTGGATGGATACTCAGATTACAACCAAATTGTCATAGCACCTGAGGACCACGAGAAGACGACATTCACATGCCCTTACAGTACTTTTCCTTTCCGAAGAATGTCTTTTGGGTTATGCAATGCACCTACAATGTTTCAACGATGTATGATGGCTATTTTTTTTGATATGGTCGAACAGAATCTCGAGGTCTTTATGGATGACTTTTCAGTTTTTGGGGATTCATTTGATTTTTTCTTGGAAAACCTTACTCTTGTGCTTAAACGATGTACAAAAACAAATTTGGTTTTAAACTGGGAAAAATGTCATTTCATGGTACAAGAGGGGATAATCTTGGGCCATAGAGTTTTAACAAAAGAAATCGAGGTAGATAGAGCAAAGATTGAACGTCCATTGACAGCCTTCCTCCACCAACATCGGTATGGGGTATTCGAAGTTTTTTGGGACACGCAGGTTTTTATAAAAGATTCATAAAAGACTTCTCCAAAATTACAAAGTCATTATGCAATCTTTTGGAGAAGGATGTCCCATTTAATTTTGATAAAACATGCCAAGAAGCCTTCAAAGTATTGAAATAAAAATTAGTTACTGCACCATTTATCATAGCACCAAATTGGAGTATCCCATTCAAATTAATGTGTGACACTAGCGATTTTATGATTGGCGCAGTTTTCGGCCAACGTAAAGACAAGACTTTTCATGCCATCTATTATGCTAGCAAGACGTTATCGGATGCCCAACTAAGCTATATAACTACTGAGAAGGAGTTATTGGTAGTTGTTTATGCCTTTCATAAATTTCGTTCATATCTGATTGGGACCAAGGTGGTCATGTTTATAGACAATTCGACAATCAAGTACCTAAGAACTAAGAAGGATGCCAAACTGAGGTTAATTCGATGGATACTATTATTACAAGAGTTTGACTTAGAGATCCGAGATCAAAAAAGAACATAAAATCAAGTTGCTGATCTTTTATCTTGGTTAGAGAATTCGAAACTAAATAAGGATGATAAAATAATAATAATAAATAATTTTTTCCTGGATGAACAACTGTTTATAATAAGGTTGGAGACACCATGGTACGCAGATTTTGTGAATTTCATTGTGAGAAAGGTGTTTCCGCCAAATCTAACAAGCCAGTAAAAAAAGAAGTTTCTCCATGATGTAAAGCAATATCTGTGGGATGAGCCATTCTTATTTAAGTAGTGTGCAGATCAATTAATAAGAAGGTGTGTTCCCAAGGATGAAATGGAGAATATTCTACGTCAATGTCATGTATCTGACTATGGTGGACATTTCGGGGGAGAAAAAACAACAGCCAAGGTGCTATAATGTGGATTTTACTGGCTAACGCTCTTTAAGGATGCCCATGTATTTGTGTTGAAATGTGACAGATGCCAAAGAGTTGGAAATATATCAAAAAGACACGAGATGCCACTCAACTCAATTCTAGAAGTTGAATTATTTGATGTGTGGGGCATAGACTTCATGTGACCTTTCCGTTCATCTTTTAGCAATTCCTATATACTACTAGCGGTGGATTATATTTCAAAGTGGGTTGAAGCTATAACATCACCTACCAATGATGCAAAAGTGGTGGTTAAGTTCATCCACAAGTATACATTCTCTAGATTCTGCACTCCTCGGGCAATCATCAGTGACGAGGGCACACACTTCTACAATAAACAGTTCTCAGCTATTTTAGCTAAGTATGGAGTCACTCACAAGATAGCTACAACTTACAATCCGCAGACGAGTGGCCAAGCAGAGGTATCCAACCGAGAAGTGAAACGAATCCTCGAAAAGGTAGTGAATCCTAGTCGGAAGGATTGGACAAGCAAGTTGGATGATGCACTATGGGCATATCGTACAGCCTACAAAACACCAATAGGGATGTCACCATACAGGATGGTATGTGGGAAAGCATGTCATCATCCGATAGAGTTAGAACACAAGTCTTATTCGGCTATCCGGAAGTTAAACTTTGATATGTCTACTGTGGGAGAAAAGTGCCTCTTACAAATGAATCAAATGGATGAATTCAGACTCCAATCATACGAGAATGCTAAATTATATAAAGAGAAGGTTAAGAGGTGGCATGATGAGAAAATAATAGCAAGAAAGTTTAAACCAAGGCAAACAGTGTTGTTATATAACTCCAGGCTAAAACTCTTCCCAGGAAAGTTGAAACCACGTTGGTCGAGCCCATTCACTATTACCAAGGCCTTTCTTCATAGAGCTATGGAAGTTGAAGAGCTGGATTCGAAACACATTTTCAAAGTCAATGGTCAGAGTTTGAAATATTATTATTAGGGTCATTTCGATCGTAAAAAGACATCTGTTAGCCTTGCTGATTAGAACAGAGAAGACAACGTCTCGTTGAGGACGTTAAACTAAGCGCTATCTAGGAGGCAACCCAAATTTTTAATTAATTATTTTTATTTTTAGTCGAGTACTTTGTTTTAGTAGTGTAGTTCATTTAGTTATTTAGTATTTTTGTTTACCTTAGTTTAGTTTTTACATACATTGAAAAGCTCATTGCAAATATTTATTGATATTGGGTTTATTTCAGTACAGGCAAAAGCTTGAAAGGAATGAAAATTGGCTAAGTCTGGCTCTAGCGCCTAGGCGCCCAATTTAGGCCTAAGCCAAGCTGTGACGAACGAGATTTTTATAATTTAATTTAAATATTTATTGAATTAAATAAATATTTTTCAATGATTTAATTATTGAATTAAATAATTAATTGATGAATTTGTGGTAGATTAATTTAATTATATGTGTTACATTAGTTAAATTAATGTGGAAATTTTTTATATTCAAAGTATGTATTTAATTGAGCTTATTTAATTAAATGTATTATTTAAATAAGCATAATGTTATTCTAATTAATTTAATAATTAATTAGAGATTTAATGATTTGTCGTAATCAATAAATGAAAATTTTAATGAGAATTTTAATTATGCGACTATGTGATTTAATGTGGAATTATTCTATTTTATTTAATTGATTTAAATAATATAATTTGTTTACTAAAAATGTGACAATAAACTATGTTATAAGCAATTTATTAAAATAAACTAGAAAGGAGGAATAAAAGAGCTAGCAAACAATGCCTTAGTGGAGGTTGGAGTTAGTTAAACTCCAGGAATAAAAGCCTTAGCAAACAATGCTCTGCCAGTTTTATTTAGTACGCATTATAGTCATCAGTTCCTAAAAGCTAAGCCAGAGAGAACATAGAGAGAAAAGAGAGAGAGTTTTGAGAGAATTGAAGAAGTGAAGAAGAAATCATTTCATCTGTTTGCGTAATTTAAAGCATCTAATCAAGGTAATCCTTAAATTGAAGCCTTTAATTTATGTTCTTTTAAATCTTCTCCATGAACGTACATTGAGTTCTCTGTAATTTGAATTCTATGGCTAAATTTTAAATAACTTGATGTTAGATGTTTTTAAGCATGCATACATGTATTTAATATAATTTATATGTGATTTAGAGTAATCGAATTCATGAAATTATGTTTTCATTAGAGTTTTGAAATTTACAGAGAAACAATGTTTAAATACGACTTATATGTACAAAACATTACGCTTGAATTGCATGTTAATTAGTAATTTGATGGTTGATTATGTTTATGCATGTAAAAACGAAAAGAACGAAAGTTAAACGGATTAATTTGGTTAAGAAACGAGTTCACAGTGATTGATTACGCTAACTGTATCAAAATATGAACATAAAGTATAAACAGTGAATTTTTAACCTTTAAATTGGTTGTTTAGGTTGTCTATGATGCTAAAATCATTGTGTATATAATGGGTTTTCGTTTTATAACGCATATGATGAATGGGTAGTAATTAAATTGTCAATTGAATGAAAAACTTTGGCCAAATTTGGCATTTTCTGTGTTATTCGTGAACTTTAGGAACTGAGTTTCGGGTCCACTGCCCCGACGGTAGAATTGTACTACGTTTCCCGCCCCGGCGGTAGACTCACCCCGACGGTAGAATTGTACTATGTTTCCCGCCCCGGCAGTAGCCTCGCCCCCGGCGGGAATTTTATGAAGGAAACCACCGCCCCGACGGTAGATGCAGAAATGCAATTTTTCTTCTTCTTTCCTTTCGGTCATGTTATATTACCATATGCATGTTTAAAGCTTAGACTAATGTATTAAATAAATACTAAGATATTTTGATGGATGGTAGCATATACCCATTGATTATCAAATGACAATTGAGATATTAAAATGAGATTAGATGAGAGTGAATCCTGAAGTGTTCATAATATTGTAAGTGATCATTATTATTGCTTTATAAACGGAATGTGTAGGTTTTTTAATGAACGTGAATTTTAATTTATAATCTACGCACGAGGCAAGTTTCTGAAATTTACTCTTATATTGAATAAGTTTTCTACCTTTAATCTTTTTATTTCATTGAAAGCAAGTTTCCTACCTTAACTTGATTTCAATTACGCAAGTTCTTAAACCCCATCTCTCTTGTATGCAAGTTTCTATACTCTACATTATATTAATCAAGTTCTTTGCCATAATTCATTCAAGTTCATGAATTCAAATGTGTTACTCTAATTCCTTTTAAGTAATACTCCAGTTATAACAGAGTTTATTCGATTTTATGCCTTTGAGATTCAGTCTTTAGTTCTTGAATACCTTTCATATTAAATTATCGAACCTTAATTGACTAGCGAACCCTTATTGATTCGACTAGTCTATAGTTGATGAGCGTTCTAAATTCTAGAAACGTTATTGAAGTAAATCCAAACCAAACTTCCTTTGGTGCAGACTCTAATGTCAAACTAAGATGAACAACCCATATATAGGGGATTATTTTACGCATTAGCGTTTAGATGTTGTGCACATACATGGTACAAAGGGATGATCCCCCTAAGTACGAGAAGAAAAGTCCATATAGTCTTGTGACTGTTAAAGGTTTAAAGTAGAAATACTTGATAACCTAGGACATAGTCCGTGGTCTTGTGACCATCAGACGTTCTTTTGATTCTTGTTTTCTAATCTTGATTCAAAAGTCGAGTATTCGATTATCCGATATCCATTGATTATTCGCATGTTATTATTATTTTTATTGTGTTACTTGCTGGGCAATTGTTGCTTACTCTTGCATAATAACAATGCAGCTAAAGTTAAAAGAATTGACGAGCCATCCACTAGTAAGGGCAAAGGCAAAGCAAACAAGTGATGAAGACTTGTTAAATTTGTTTGAATGATGTTTATGTAATAGACTTATGTTATGTTTCTACATTGATATTTTATTAAGGTTAGATGACATGGGATTTATTTATTAAAGATGTTGTAACCCTTAAATGGGATATTTCTATTTTATTAAGAATTCTCATTTATATTTGAATGGGTAGTTAGATGTGATGTGATTTATTTGGATAGTGAACACCAAATCCTGTGGGAATTAAGTACCCAGATTTGGGGGTGTCACACAAGCACCTAGACGTTGCATTACAGTAAGCTCATCAAAGTCTAAACGCCTAGGCGCTCCAATTCAAGTCATTCCAAGCGCCTAGGCCCCTGAACCGTACCATCACATTCTGATGCCAAACGCCTAAGCGCTCTATCCAAGCTTAGTCCAAGCGCCTAAGCGCTACACCTGTGCAGTTAAAAAAAATAATCCCTAAATGGGCGTGACTCAAGACAAACTCAATTCAACCTCTCTCTCTCTCCTAGTTCATTCTAACTTCTCTTCTACCTTGCTATAAACCGCACAAAAATCTTCTTTCCTTCTAATCAAACTAACCACAACATATACTCCTAACCATAGCAAACAAGCAAGCCAATACCTGAAGTTCTCTAATACCATACGCGATTTCATCTTCAATACAGCAATAAGAGAAACTTTGGAGTTCAATCCTCAATTCGTAATGCTAAACAAATCGGTTTAAAAATTCAATTATAGCCCTAATTTCAAGTAAGTTTTGTAAAATTTAATCTTTAATTACTTGGAATTGCCTGTATGGAGTTGAATAACTTAGTAATTTGAAGAAGTTTAGTTTGCTTTGTTTAATTACCCAATTGAGTTTGTGTTGGCTCAATTGGGTTTGGGTTGTCCTAAGTTATTATTTTATTGCATTGGAAAGGCATTGTGCATTGATTAGTTAATAGATTTGGACTAAAACAAGTTTGGGGGAAGGCCTCACACAAGTGTGTTTAACCTTATATACTAAGTGTTCGATTATTTGGTACCAAGTTGTATCAATGATAGTAACTTATATCTGCCCGACACCAACTTCTGTCTATTTAATACCAACTTGTATCTAGCTTACACCTACTTATGTTTATTTGATGCTAACTTGTATCAATAATACCAACTTGTATCTATCTGACACTAACTTGTGTCTGTTTAATACCAACTTGTATCTAACTTATGTATATTTGATACCAACTTATATCTTGTGCATGAATTATCACCAACTTATGATTTACTCTTAAGTTAACACCAACTTTTGTTTTACTCTTAAGTTGACACTAACTTGTGTCTTGCGCTTGGGTTAGCACTATATGGCTTTGGAACCTTCTTACATGATTCCCCATATACTAGGGTTGTTCATTTCTAACTCATACCAGAGTTTGTTACATTTGTTTCTCTTGCTCAAACTCAGCTACTACCCCAGCTATTTGCTTGGGTATAACTACTAGCTTCTTATCAACATTATGAAAATCTCTAATTTCTCTCATTTTTTTCTATATATAATAACTCTATTTATTTTTTGATTCTATTAATATTTGCCAAACACAGAGAATTCTTACATCTCACTCTATGACCTTCCTTCTAATCTAGACTACAACACTGTTCATCAAACTTACCATAGATCATGAGTTCAGGAACTTGCCAAAATAATATGAGTTTAAGAACTTGTCCTAGTAATATGTAGTTCAAGAACTAATCAAGAACTGTCCATATGCCTAAGGGCTCAAAAACTTACCATACAATTATGAGTCATGAACTTACCATAAGTATGAGTTTTAAGGACTCGCATCTAACCTTAACATTCCTCAACCCTAACTAGCTTGCAAGAGTTGGTCATTTTGCATTTCACCAAGTGTAAGGAATGTTGAGAGCTTGAGAGGGATAGAGAAGAAGGGGCCCGCAGTTTTGGGCAAGGGAAAGGAAGAGGAAAAGCTAGCAAGTTCATCCAAGCAAGGAGAATTAATCATCTAGGAAGAAAATGAAGGAAGCTAAGTAAGGAGGTTATCAATTAAAGGAAGAAGTTATGATTATGGATGAAGTAGATGGTAAAACAGCGGTACAGCTAAACTAGAGTGGACGAAAGAATCGGAATAGACAAAGGATGTTATGCTAGATGAAAATTAATATGATATATTATAATTATGTAGTTAAATAACTTCGTGTAGAAGGATAATTAAATCTAGTTGTGAGATCATGAATACTTATAATTAGTATATCAAAATACAACATACTGTTTATAGCTTGAGATGTATAAATCAGATTAAAACGATCTATAAATGTAATAACAGATTGCAAAGGTTATAACTTCTGGAATGGAATGAATTGATGCATTAATTGGTATCAAAATGAGGTTGTATTCATTATGTTAGAATAAATGTTGTAATTATTGAGATAATGTGTAGTACCGTGACGCCCAAACCCAAGGTTCAAGGGACTCGGATTTGGGGGCGTTACAAGTTGGTATCAGAGTCATAACCATTAGAAGAGCCACGAGCCTCTCGTTACTAACTCCCTTGGGTGAGATAGGGATGCACCGCAGCCAGACTCTCCATAGGAGATGTAACGACCATGGATTCTGAATAACCTTGTAATTCAAATTTATATATATTAATGAATATTATAAATTTTAGTAACATTGTTATGTGTTTCGTGTTTAAGGGTTGTGTGATAATTTGGATTATGTGAATACATGAATTTTACTTGTTATAGTTTTGTATAAGTGAATAAATTAATTTTGCGGAATCTCGCTAAATTACTATTCACGAGCACTATTCACGCCATAATATTTTTACATATTTTTCCATTTGTATTATTTTTGTTAAATCATGTATGTGATGGGATAATTTTTCCAAGCGTTGGAATATTTGTTTGAGCTCGTTGGTGATTTATATTTTATCCGAAAGGTTTATTATGGGTTATCCGAATAAATAGATAAACTCCGTAATTATTATTTTTACGCATTCCAATATTTTATGGTAATACCCATTTTAATTTTTGGGTAGAGTTATTAAGCAAATTGGGTACAAATAAGGAAAAATTCGGGTATGGGAGACCCAATGGGTGTATTAATTTGTGTATGTTGCTAATATGGGGAACCAACTTAATGCATGGACCAATGAAGAGTGAGCAAGAAGGGAGTGGTCGGATGAGTGGCTTTGAGCTAAGTAATTGCCTTGAAATCTTTTATTTCCCAACATTCTCATTGGATGAGAAACCCACCACCTTGGTTATTCCCTCCTACTCTCCCGAGCGCCTCCCACCACTTCATCTCCTCCAAACTTGTTCAGCTAATCCTTTCTCTCCCATCCCATTATCCTTTCCTTGTTGCTGCAATTAGACAGAAGAGAGAATATAGAGAGAGAAAGAGAAGAAATAAAGAAGAAGAAGAAGAAGTAGAGAGAGAAATAGAGTTTTTAGAGAGAGAAAGAAGTGGGTTTGTTTAGGAAGAAGCCAAGAAGAAGAAGAGGAAGCTTCAACCAACGAAGTCTCTGACCATCAAAGAGCAAAAATCAAGAGGTAAACATTAGCCATAACCATTCTCTCTCAATATTTCAAGTTTTCATAGTTTTGAAGCTTATATGATTGGTGGGTTTGATTTTCGTTGTTTATAATTGTTGTTAGTTGCGTGTAAGTTGTTATGGAAGTTCTTAAGACTCTAAAAACCTTCATAATAACAGTAAAGTGGAACAATATAACGAGAAAATCCAAACCCATGCATAAAGGATGAAGAACAATGAAGAACACACATATTTTGGACAAATATGGACATTCGGACTGTTTTAGAGAACTTGTAGTTTTGATTCTATGTTTGTTTGCTTTATTTGTTATTGTGGGATTGTAGTTTCATGGGTTATTTTCATAACCTTGTTGGAACGGAGTAAAGAGCTTTTAAAACGAATTTGTGGCGAAGATTTTAGTAAACCATGTCAAGAAAACGATTAGTTTGTGTGAACAGTGACCTTGTGACCAAATCTTGTATTGATGTGTTACTTGTAAAATGATGAGCTTATGGAGTAGTATAGTACACTGAATTAGGAGCCATGGGCTTTGGAATCAACGCATTTCGACCTCGGATGAGGGAGATATAGCGATTTTAAGAAAATGTGTTAAAGCTGTCAAGAACACGAAGAATTAGTGCAACTAGGCTCCTTGGAGCCGCTGTTTTGATTTGTTAACGAATCTGAAATGTTATGATTTTTGGATATGTTGTAGTCAGGTTACAAGCTTTCCATAGCCTTAAGAACGGACTAATTCCGACTTAAAATGAAGAAGTTATGATGTTTGGTAGAAGGTGCTACGAACCTGTCATGTAGGAGGTTGTAGAGTGCAAGTCGTGGGGTAATCTCTGACCATCGTAAAGTGTTAATGGTGGGATGGGCTCTGAGGGTCGTAGAGTGGCCTCCGAAGTTAATAGAGTGTCTCTCGAAACCGTAGGGTGCCTCTTGGAATCATAGAGTGCAAATTTGGCTAAGTCTAAATCGTAGAGTGGAACGGTCGTAGAGTGAAATTTTGGCTAAGTGTAAAATCGTAGAGTAACTTTCAGCCAGAACGCCACTTAGTAATTCAACCATAACTTTCTCATAAGAACTCGGATTGAGGTGATCCAGGATGATTCGGAAAGAGGAAGAGTATACCTACAACTTTCATTTACTGAGCTTTGAGAGTTAAGGTCGGGATGAATCTCAAAATTGAACATCTTTATCACTGTTGGCGATCGTAGGGAGTAAGGGTCGTAGACTCAAAATTTGGCTAAGTATGAAATCGTAGAGTGTAAGGGTCATAGAGTGGAAATTTGGCTAATTATAAAATCGTAGGGACTAAGAATCGTAGGGACTGGTCAGACTCAACCTCATTTAGTAAAATGGCATAACTTTCTCATACGAACTCGGATTGAGGTGATCCAGGATGATTCGGAAAGAGGAAGACTAGACCTACAACTTCCATTAATAAGAATGGAGATTTCATGCCTAGTTCAAATTCGAATTTGGGTAGTTTGGTAACGTTGTATATATCACTTAAGCTTTTGAGTAGGCAAGTTCGACGTATTGACGTGCAAACGTCGTAATGTTGTAACAAATGTGTTTATACTTGTTTGTTATTATGCTTCTAATAAGATTATAATCTTATGGAGTAGTGTAAGTCAATGGTTTTTATTTATTATGTGAATGATTGTAATATGTTTATGTACACATACGTGTGTAGGATAATTGAAGGGCGTGTGTTGTATTATTGTAGCAGACGCACGAGGCAAGTTTTCTCTAACCTTACTCAAGTTATTTATCGAGCAAGTTCTTCTTTAACCCTCGTCTAACCCTTATGTTGGGCAAGTTTCTTTACCCTAACTCAATTTATTGATTGAGCAAGTATTCCATATTATTACAAGTTTCTTTATCCTAACTCGATTCACTTATTAAGCAAATATTCTATCTTATTGCAAGTTTCATGACTCGAATTGATTATTACGTTCAAATTATATTAGTGGATTAATTATTGTAAATTACTCCACATCAAAGGTACTTATTGATATTTGCACCTTGTGCATTTGAATTCATGATCTGTTGTTGGACTGTGAAACATTTAAGTTCTTCATTCATGAACTGTGTAAGAAAATAATCTATGCCATTTGTTTCGGCTAGACATGTACAGGTTATTATTGTAAAAGCTATCCAAACCAATAGTTGGTATGGATTTTTGGACTGAGAGAGCAACCTTTATTAGGGGATTTTAATGTGTCGGTTATTCAATGCAGTCAAAGTTAAATGTTATGCATATACATAGGGTACAAGAGGCTGATCCCCTCACATATTACTGACGGGCTAGTTTTTAAGAAAGTCAGTTAAATGATTGATTCTTGGGGCCAAAAAGTTCATGTTTATTGGACCACTCAGCAGTAAATAATCAATATTCATTATTTCATTTGAACTTCAATTATATTGTCAGATATTTCTTTAATGTTCTTAAATTATTGAACTATGCGATTATTATTCTCATTCATTCATGATATATCTTCTTTATTCATTTTAAACTTGCTGAGCAAAGTAGTTGCTCACCCTTGCTATATCATGAACCTATTGTAGTTAAGCCGAAGAGTTCCAAAAAGGACAAAGGCAAACAAAAGCTTAAGGAATAGTTATATGTACTATCCCGCTATGTAATCGTGGAATTATTTTGTATCATTAATGTATTCTGCGATGTATTTATTTAAGATTATAGACCTTGGGACAGTAGTAAACCTTTTGTAATAAACAACATATGTTTATTTATTCCGCATTAGTTAATTTATGTTGTTTAGAGGTGTATGGATGTACTTTATCGCGAGCATCAGATTCGAGGTATTGGTACCTGAATTTGGGGGTGTCACAGGAGACTTCATAAATGCGGTAGTAAATTGATAAGTACCACTGGGAGGCATTATCCATAGTGTTGGATGTGAGTTACAGTTTGGTATCAGAGCTTATAGTTTATAAACCTTAGGTAAAAGTACCTTAAATTATAACCGTAGAGAGAATGATGAGAATAGTAAGAAATAAACTCGAATAAAGTTTAATAATAAGAGATAAATTTAGAAAATTCAAAGTTAAAGATAAGTATGAGATTAAAATAGATAGAAGATTATCCGAAGGAGGATCTTGGAGAGATATAAAAAAAAGAAATAGGTCATGAAGTACCTGACTTAATGAATGTAGATGAGAAGAGATGGTAAGAGATATCTTATGATAAGACTTTCAAGGAGCAGAAAGAATGTTGTTAGGTCGTAAAGTGATCTACAATAGATGTTTAAAGAGAAACTCGTAAAGAGTTGTGAATGATAATTTATGGACATAGAAAATTCATAATAAGCAAAGAGAAAGTTAGAGATATGTTGGATTTTAATTGAGGACTCATGTCAGTGGCTGAGTTGAACAAACCTTTGTATGGACAAGGAATTTGTACTTAGTTTAACAACCACTTAGCTTCCTATATTAATAATCATTGAAATCGTAAGTCGCGTTATCCGTTATATATATGGTGAGAAGGTGATTCTTTTCTCCTATGTATATCTGATAGTAAGAGTTAAAGAATGTTAAGGTTAGATGCGAGTTCATAAAACTCATACTTATGGTAAGTTCATGACTCATAATTGTATGGTAAGTTTCTGATCCCCTAGGTGTATAGACAGTTCCTGATTATCTTGAACTATATATTACTAGGATAAGTTCTTAAACTCATATTATTTTGGCAAGTTCCTGAACTCATAATGTGTGATAAGTTTGATGAATAATGTTGTGGTCTAGATTAAAAGGAAGGTCATGGAGTAAGATTTAAGAATTCTCTATGTTTGGCAAACATTAATAGAATCAAAAAATGAATAGAGTTATTATGTGTAGAAAGAATGAGAGAAATTAGAGATTTTCATCATATTGATAAGAAGCTAGTAGCTATACCCAAGCCAATAGCTGGGGTAGTAGCTTAGTTTGAGCAAGAGAAGTAAAGGCAGCAAACTTTGGTATGAGTTAGAAATGAACAACCTTAGTATGTGGGGAATCATGTAAGAAGGTGTCAAAGTTATATAGTACTAACCCAAGTGCAAGAAATAAGTTGGTGTCAATCCAAGAATTAGACCCAAGTTGGTGTCAACTTAAGAGTAAAACAGAAGTTGGTGTTAACTCAAGAGTAAATCACAAGTTGGTGATAATTCATGCGCAAGATACAAGTTGGTATCATTAATAAGTTAGTATCAAATAGACACAAGTTGGTGTCAACCGGATACAATTGGTATCAAATAGACACAAGTTGGTGTCAGGCAGATACAAGTTCGTAGCAAATAGACACAAGTTGGTGTCAGCCAGATGCAAGTTAGTATCAAGACATAAGTTGGTGTCAGGCAGATACAAGTTGATATCAAACAAACACAAGTTAGTGTCAAACCCAAACGCATATAGTCGTTTAAAAATGTAGAGTTGTGAAAAGTAAGGATTTCGTGTTCATATAATTGATAGGAAATAGACAAGTGCAGAGTCGAACGATGTAAGAAAGAAAGATTAAGTCCGAGAGTTATAGGACTTTTTGAAGTAATATAGTAATAAAGTGATGCGTATGCTAATAGCAGAAAACTATAAAAATGTAAAGTACAATGTACTTCTAGATGCTTATTAATATAAATATGTGTATTAATATGTGTTATGTGGTAAATAGAATGAGCATAGATTAGTATGTTATAATTTTAAGGACGAAATTCATAGAAGAAGGGGTGAATATGATATCCCGAATATTTATAAGACTTATAAATAAGATCTTGAATAATTAAATAAAGATTAAAGTTTAGAACCTGGATTGTGAGTAGAAAATGTGTAAAGAAATGATTAAATTTTTTAGGAAGAACCTATACGATTTAATATGTGAAAGAATATAAATAGAGGTTAGTAGATCAATCATTAAAGCAAGGTATTTTAGTGACTCGATTGATGATTGATTTTTAATAAGATATAAGTTACTATAGTTAAACGAGAATAAAGAGAAGTAAATGCAAATGATAGAAATGTTGAAGAGTAAGAAATGAGAAAATAAAGAAAAGAGTGAGAAGATGGTGTTATATGAAGTATTATAGAAAGAAGGATGTTATAATATAATACTTCAAAAAAATTTCATTTATTCGATAATGGGTAGACCACATGAATGGAAAAGAAGGTAAGAGATAATTATCGAAAATGAGAGATAAGGAGATGAATGTATGAAATGTTATGATTATATGAGGGTTTGATGTATTATGTCAAACTGACGAAAATAAAAGAGTATTATAAAATAAAATTTACGTCCAAGGATACGAGATATGATGATGAAGATGTTAATACCTGAAAATAAACAAGTAGTTATGAGCCAAAGCAAGTCAGAGAAGACTTGGGCTAAGAATAGATTTTCGTCCATGAATTTGAAAGGAAAGAGTAAATGAAAGAGGTAGTAAGGTAATTCGATAAAGTTATTCGATGAAAGAGATTATGCAAGAGTTAGTAGTAAACCAAATTAAAATATTATGGTAATAGTGGTTCTAAGGAAGGAATCCTTAAAAAAAAGAAAAATGTAATGACCAAGAAGATCACGTAAGGATGCGTTACTAAAAAGGAATTATTTTTGGAAATTTTCATGTGTGAAAGATGTGATGTATATATATGCGTGTATTGATAAATATGTGCAACTATGTAATTTATAAGAGAATGGCCAGGAAAATGTCAATAAGGAAATTATGTAGTTCAAAACTCAAATTTGAGTTCAGAATAGAATTTTGAAACGCGGACTACTCGGTTAAGTCTGGAATATCAAATTTAGTAAGAATAGACTATAATTAAACACAAAATGTGCCGGGATTGAATTTTTGTTCAAAATTAACGGTTGACATTTATGAAGAGAAGTCAAACTTAGAATTCGGAGATGAATTTAAAGAAACAGATAATTCCATGACGTAGAGAACGTCGCCCTTAGTAGGAATTGATTATAAACACGAAAATTTAATTTTTCGGGTCAAATAGTCAAACACAGTTTATGGAGATAAAACGCAAATTGAGAAGCAAGAGGTGGAGCTTACCTGGGCCTAAAATCAGCTAGAATTCCAGCACATGGGGGGAAAACCTTAGTCAAAAATTTGGCCCCACTTGGGGAAAAATTGTGACAAAAGTGGGCCCTAGTTGGAAGAAAATTTCAACCAAAGATTACTTAAATTTTAAATTTGGTGATTTTTTCACTCAAGCTCCAAGCAATAATAATCTTTTGATTTACATTTTTAAGTATGATTAGCCCAGTTTTTGGTGGATTAAGGAATGCTAAGAAAGGTTAGAATGAGCCTATAAATAAAGGAGGCCAAACTAGTACATGTCAATTAATTGGGAACAAAATAGTCTCATGGTTCAGCAAGAAGCAAAACTCAGTATCAATTTTAACCATAGAAGTTGAGGATATTGCTACTGGTAGATGTTGTGATCAAATTCTTTGGATGAAGAATCAACTAGCTGACTATGGGTTTGAGTTTAAGTCTATCCTTATATACTGTGATAATGCTAGTGTTATTGCTATCACTCATAATCCTACCATGCATTCTAAGACTAAAGATATAGATATCAGATACTATTTTATTAGAGATCATGTTCAAAATGAAAATATATCTATGTATTATATCTCTACTGAAAATTAATTAGCTGATATTTTTATCAAACCATTAGATGAATCCAGATTTAATAAGTTAATAAGTAAATAAAGAATGTTAAATTTACATCCTTAATATTATGCTATGAAGAAAACTAACTTTACAGAAAGAAATTGTAGAACAGATAAGTAAAGCAAAGTTTGTAGAGTGCTTCGCAGAGTAAAGAAGTTCGTAGAGTGTTTTACAGAATGAAAAAGTTTGTAGAGTGCTTCGATGCTGAGGCTGAGGAGTTATATGAAGAGATTGACAGACATGATGTTAAGGCTGCAACCAAAGAAGGTCTATCCGTTATTGAAGGGATAAGAAACAAATATAGAAAGGAAGATCTGCTAAGATGGCTATATTCGACAAACTCTTAGCAATTGAAGGTTCAATTTCTGCCGAGACGATCGTATAGTCACCCAGCTTTCCGATCGTAGAGCCAGAAGCGACAACAGATAATGATGAAAAAGCTGGGATGTGTTTTGAGCCAAAGCTAACAAATGTTGGAGAGACGGTTGAGATGGGCGATATGTCGGAGCCATATAAAGTAAAAAATGTGACAGCTATGAAAGTATCTAATCCTGAGCCCAAAAAAAGAGAAAATTAATAAAGAAATCTGAGAAGAAGAAGAAGAAGAGAATCCCAGAATTAGCCAAAACAGCTAAAGCTACTTTTGAGGGGGAGAGGCCAATTCTAAGCTCTTTTGATGATTCCTTAGAGCTAATAAGGATCATTGAATCAGTCATAGAGGACATTGGAAGAAAGCAAAGCCAGCCTGGCAATGCTATAACTTAGGGGGAGAAATTTGAGGCTGAATCTGAAGATTTCTCACTTCCTGAAGGAATAGAAACAAAACCAATCAATTTGGAATTCTTGGGCCCTAGAACTAGTGCTGATCTCACCAAAATAATCATAGAGTCCAATACTACGATGAGTCAAAACCCTAACTCCCCGATCGTAGAGTCCTAACACCTATGATTGATGTACAAATTCCTAACTCCCCGATCGTAGAGTCCCAAAATCCTACGATCAAAACACAAAATACTTCATCTCCTATACACAAATTGTCTTCACCTAACATTTCTCATGTACATACACAAAGACACTTTCTCTCTAATCTACAAATGTTGAATCTATAAAGTTTCTCTCTGACAAGGTTTTCTCTTTGAGCTCCTCATTACTGAAATTTGTAAGTCTGGTGATGCTGTCAATAGAACACACTGATAATGCAATGGCACTTGTTTATCATTAAATAGAACAGGTTGAAGCTTGATATCAAGAATCCAAAGATGACATTATAGTTTCTCAGAGCCAAATGCAGGAACTTGTCAATATTGTCAAGCAACTCTTAGTGTTCCATGAAGTGACAAAGACGTTGACAAAAAGGGGGAGAGGAGACTACCTCAGCAAACATAAATTAAGAGGATACGACCTCTGAAAACATAAAGCATTCCTTCTCATCCTCCCTCTAGAGATTTTTTTTGCACCTTAAGTTATTCCTCTAGGTTGTAGTCAATCTCAGTCCTAGAGACTCAATAGAATAAATCCGGAGAAGAGAAGCTGAAGGGAGAAAAGGCTACATGAGAATACGAGAAGCTGAGCGAAGAGATCCGTCGAGGAGTTATAGGGGAAAAGGTAAATAAATAGACAGATAACTATGTTGCAAAATTTAAACAATAAATTCATTCTTTCTCTCTAGACATATAGTTATTCACTTTATATAAGTCATGTTTAAATTTCAAGCATTGAATTATCTGCATCTTAGAATTAATGATTGCTTGTAACTACTGATTTTGTCATCATCAAATATAAGGAAATTGTTAAAATAAATGCATATTTGATTTGATAATGAGATAAATGATATAATGTGTATAGTCCTTATAATAAAATTGATGTAAAAGGACTTAGAATAAGGATCAAACCTCTTAGGTTAATCCAACACTTAACGTCCGTAGAGTGAATACTTAGTATAGAACTAAGTTAGGAATCGATCGTAAAGCAAGATAGTGAAGCAAGATAGTGAAGCAGTCTAAGATCGTAGAGCTTACTGCTTAAAAGTTAGAGTTCGTAGAGCAACAATAATGAATGATCGTAGAGCATACTGGTCAAGATCGTAGAGTCTGTCAAAGATCGTAGAGCAGTTTGCTAAGAGATCGTAAAGCACAATGAAGATCACAGAGTCTGTCAAAGATCGTAGAGTTATCTACTTTGAAATCGTAAAGCAAGTTGAAGATCGTAGAGTCTGCCAGAGATCTTAGAACTGTTTACTCAGAGATCGTAAAGTTCATTGAAGACCGTAGAGTCTATCAGAGATTATAGAGCTCATTGAAGACCGTTAAGTCTATCAGAGATCATAAAGCTCATTAAGACCATAGAGTCTGTCAGAGATCATAAAGCTCAATGAAGACCGTAAGTTTGAAAGAGATCATAGAGCTCTTCAAAGATCGTAGAGCTTGTGGATCATAGAGCTTGCCAATCTTAGAGTCATTTAGCTAAATACTCTACGACCACCACGAAACTCTACCATTAGGAAAATCATAAAGTATATCAGATCTAACAATGGACTGACACTGTCAAGACTCGTGGTGTAGATCCCAAGATAGTTATTAAACATCTTAAAGTTTGAAAATAAGATCAAATCAAAGTGTGTCTAAATAGCTATTTCGGTGAAGCGACAGCAACCCACTCGAGTGTCTTTGTAGCAGTCTAATATGACATATCACAGTCGAAAGCAAATTGACACATACTCACCAAGAAGCTAACAATCAGATATTTTCTAAGATTGGAACATTAAATTAGTAATGACAACTTTTAAACAGGACAATATCAAGGAGATCTATAAAAGACACACAGATTCAATACAATAGTAGCGAGAATATATTATACAAGCTAATCTACTACCAAACTCTCAAGGCTCTATGCTACGATTCTAAAGATCTTGATGATCTAAAACATCTCATTAAGCTGCTAAGTCTTTTCGAATTGGACTTAAAGCCACTTAGCATCACCCCAACCAAACACTCTATCTTAGTGATTGAGAGGTCTAAATGACCTCTTACAGATAAGTCTTAGCGACTTAAATAGGTCTAAGTGATCTAATTGTAACCAAGTCTAAGTGACTTGAAGAGATCTAAGTAATCTAATTATTACCAAGTCTAAGTGACTTGAAGAGATCTTAGTGATCTATTTGCTGTCAAGTCTAAGTGACTTCAAGGGTTCTGTGTGAACCAGTCTTAGTGACTTATACCAGGTCTTAGTAACTTAAGGAATTTTAGTGATTGAAGTGTTGTAATAGTCCTTTGTGAACTGATCTTAATGATCACTTTATCCTTAGTGGATTTCCTACTCGAGGAGTAGAAGAGTGGACTAGGAAATATTTGTTTTTCGAACAACTTAAAATTCCCTGTGTTTATACTTTCAGCATTTACTTTTCTGTTCATTACTTTTAGTACTCTATAATTTAGCATGTGACTTAGTTTTACATTTGATTGCTAAATTTATAACTGTGACTTTTCTAAATCTTTGAACGGAGATTTTCAAATTATCATTCCGCTGTGTATAATTAAATTAACCTGCTTAATTTATATGTTAGTAATACTCTGTTAAAAGGAAAGTTTTTAAAAGGACCTATTCAACCCCCCTTCTAGATCTTTAAGTGCTTTTGGAAAATAACATAACCAAAGGCAGAGGAGATGGCTAGAGCTGATAAAAGATTTTGATTATGAAATCTTATATCATCCCATAAAAGCCAACGTCGTTGCGGATGCGTTAAGTAGAAAGAACCAAGAGAAGTTAAATGCAATAACAAACAACAAAGTACTGATAAAAGAGTTTGATAAACTTGAGATTGAGGTAAGAGTTCCAGTTAACACTACCCATAAGTTATTCATTATAGAGAGTGGTTCGACTTTACTCGATAGAGTCAGGGAACTACATGAGACAGATGAAGAGTGTCAGAAGTGTAAAACTGAAATAATTTATATCAAGAATGTCAAATTTAGAGTAGATAAAGATGGGGTACTAAGGTACGAGGATAGAATTTGGGTCCCCTCAATACAAGAACTAAAAGATGAAATACTGAATGAAGCTCATAGCTCTAAGTTCGTCGTGCATCCGGGTAGTGCAAAAATGTATAAAGATTTAAGTCGACACTTTTGGTGGACGAATATGAAAAGAGAAATAGCGGAATGGATAAGTAAATGTTTAACTTGTCAAAGGGTTAAAGCTGAACATCAAAAACCTAGTGGGTTATTGCAGCCCTTAGAAATCCATGAGTGAAAATGGGAACATATCACCATAGATTTCGTAATAGTTCTCCCTACCACACAAAAGGGTCATAATGTTGTTTGGGTAAATGTAGATCATCTTACCAAGTCAGCTTATTTTCTACCCATAAAAGTTAGCTTCAATCTTGACCAATTAGCCAAGCTTTACATTAATGAAGTTATTTCTAGGCATGGAGTACCTATTTCCATAGTATCAGATCGAGATCCACGGTTTACTTCAAACTTCTGGAAAAGTCTTCAAAAATACTTAGGAACCCAGTTGAGATTAAGTACAGCTTATCACCCACAAATAGACGGTCAGAATGAGAGGACAATTCAAACATTGGAGGATATGCTACGAACTTGCATCATGGACTTCAAGGGAAGTTGGGAGGATCAGTTACCTTTAGTAGAGTTTGCCTACAACAAAAGTTACCATGCCACCATTTGAAGCTCTGTATGAAAGGAAATGTAGAACGCCATTATGTTGGGACGAAGACGGTGAACGGCAATTATTAGGGCCAAAAATTGTTCAACAAATCGCTGAGGTAGTTCGGATTATACGAGAGAGATTGCAAGCGTCTTAGGATCGACAGAAAACGTATGCGGATCAACACAGGAAACAACAAGATTTCGTTGTTGGTAGCCACGTATTTTTGAAAGTATCTTCGTGGAAAGGCGAGATACGTTTTGGCAAGAAAGGGAAGCTGAGTCCAAGATTCGTAGGACCATTTTAAATTCTAAGAAGGATCCATAACAACAAGATTTTGATATTAGGACCATTTCAAATTCCTGAGTTAGAACATATCCATAACGTGTTTCATGTGTTTGTGTTATAACCATACAAACCCGATTATAAACATGTTATAGATCACGAGCTTATTCAGATCAATAAAGATTTGTCATATTAAGAAGTTCCTATTAAAATCATAGATAGAAAAGAACAAATTTTATGGAATAAAGTGATACCTTCAGTCAAGATAATTTGGAGAAATCAAAACATAGAAAAAGCTACGCGGGAGCTTAAAAAAAAAATGCGAGACAACTACCCACATTTATTTCTGTAACATGTACTCTAATTTCGAGGATAAAATTCTTATTAGAGGGAGTGAATGTGATATTCCAGACCTTCATAAGACTCGTATATGTAAATTATGTGATTATTAAATGAAATTTCTTATTCCGACTTTGTCTTATGTGATTTTATACTCTAATGAAGAATTAGGTCAAATAATTTTTTTTTGTCAAGCTGCTTAGTCGTGCTTACATTGACAAAATAATTTGTCGTGCTTTCCACGATTTCACCAAGAAGCATCCTGACAAATTGTTGTTATGTCATGCTTGGGAATCATAAAGTGTTTTGTCGTGCTTACGGTGACAAGCTGCATTGTCGAGCTTGGAAGATATTTTCATTAAGAAACTTAGAAGATAAGTTCAATTGCAAGCTGCATTGTCGAGCTTAGAAGATATTTTCATTGAGGAGCTTAGAAGAATATTCTAAGAATATGCTAGGGTGCAAAGTGTAATAAGCCGAGCCCCTAGCGTGCAATTAGCGAAACTCAGTTTTTCAATAACTAGCAAGCTTAGTTCTTCATTATTTCCTACCAGTTCAAGACTAAAACCACTCTATATTTATATTGTGAGAGATATTGTGAGATAAATATTACGTTCGAAGCATCGAAACACTACGCGATTGGAAGTAAAGCAAGCAACTACAAGAGGTATTCTCTAGTGGTTATAATTTTTATTTTTATGTATGTATTAGTAAAAATATACTTTTACAAGCAGTTATAATGCCCAAATTATTTTATATTTATAGTACAAAAGTCTTATTTACAAGTAGTTATAATGTCCGATTTATTTCTCTTATATATTAGAAAATATAATTTTATAAGCAGTTACTATGTCCGATTTTCTTCAAGTATTTAGTAAGCATATTCATTTTAATTATAAGTAGTTATAATGCTAAAATTATTTCAAATATAATAGCCGAATATTCATTTTATAAGCAATTATAATGCTCAATTTATTTTAAATATAGTTAATGAATATTCATTTTATATGCAGTTATAATGCTGAAATTATTTGATGTATAGTAGGAGTCTTAGTTATAAGCGGTTATAATACCCGAAATGAAACTTAAAAGATTTAATCGTTAAATGCTTATTTGTCTACATGGACTTATAATCGTATAGGATTTACGACGAATGTTTAGACCGTTATATTTATCTTTAAAAGATATACGAGGTAAGTCTTCTATTCCTTTAAACTATGTGCAAGTATTCTAACGCTTATTATTTGTATAAATAGACGTAAATAGACTACGTGACGCCGATAAACTGCGTAAACTAGACGAACTACGCATTGGCAAGTCTCCAAATATTGTTACCTTTATGCAAGTCTTTTATATCTTGCCATCAATTGTTGTGAAGTTATTGCTTCTTGATTCAACATAACTTAAAAATGAATCATTATTCATATATTGTTTATCAGAGCATAAATTGTTATGTCAAGCTAAAATTATTTGATACGACATCTTATAATTGAGTATACAAATACCCTTTATGGGCAATAGCGGAACTAGGGGGGTCGGGGGGGGGGGGGCAAACGACCCTGGTACCTCCGCTAGTGGCCGCTGCCTTGATGCCTTCAGCGCAGCAATTGCAACACGACAACAGGTAAGGTTTTTTTTTTTTTAAACTTACATGAAAAGATGTCATTTTATGTAAGGTTAAAAAAAAAATAAAAAATTTCTTTAACCTATTACAGGCTACAGCCTCAGCCTCTCCTCTGCAGCTTTGTTAGACGCCTAGACTGCTCCCTTTGTCTCTCCAGGTTTCTCCCTTTTTTTCTCCAGGTTTCTCGCTTTCTCCCTTTCGACGATCCGGCGACGGCGGTGGACGACAACGGACTTCTCCTTTTCTCTCTCCAAGTTTTTTAATTCTTCATTTCTTTGTGCTTAATTTTGTCATTAAATTAGATATTTAGAATTTGTTACTTATGCCATGAATAATGAATTAGAGATTGTGTTAATTGTTATTTTCATTGAATATTTGAATTAATATTGTATATTTATCAATTTATGGTATATTTATGATATATTGTTTGTGAAATAATTGAAATTATTGAATAAGGTTAGTTGATGTTTGGATGAAATTATGATGAAATGTTTGAATAATTGAATTGATGAATGATGAAATTATTATGAAATATTTAAATTGATGAAATTATTTATTAGCAATTGATATTTTTATTTATTCTAGATTATGGATAAATACTTGATTAAGCGACCAAAAACTGTTGATTCTTCTAATAATCAATTACCAAGTTCCGAAGCAAATGATGGTATAAATAATTCACGTGTGGAATTCAATCTGAATGATATTGTTAGTGATCCGGGGTTACGTAAATTAATTGAAGACTTTGATATTGTGATTAGAGATCAAGTTCGAAAGGAGTATTTGACTAGAGGTCCATGTCAACCAATTGCCCATAATTATCCCCAAAAATATTTTTCTAATGTGAAGAGAAGCTTTCGGTCCGCTTGGTTTAAAAATTTTGAATGGTTAGAGTATAGTATTTCAAAGGATGCAGCCTTTTTGCTTTTGCTGCTATCTATTTAGCAATTCAAACAGAGTAGATGCTTTTACAAAAAAAGGGTTCAACAACTGGAAAAAAGTAAATGAAAATTTTCATGAACATGTGGGTGCTTCGAATAGTGTTCATAATGATGCTAGAATACAACTTCAAGGTTTTCAAAATCAAAGGCAGAGTGTGTTACATATACTACTAGCACAAGGGCAAGAGATGGAGGTTGCTTATCGCACCCGTTTAACGGTGGCTTTGGATGTCACACGCCTTCTTTTGAAGCAAGGTTTGCCTTTTCGTGGACATGATGAGTCATCGACTTCATTAAATAAGGAAAATTTCCTTGAGTTTTTTGAGTGGTACAACCGAAGAAATGAAGAGGTAGGCAAGGTAATTAATGAGAATGCTCCTAGAAACAATCAAATGACTTCTCCAAAAATTCAAAAAGAATTAGCAAGTGCTTGTGTTGTGGAAACTACACTTGCCATCATCAATGATATTGGGGACAACATCTTTTGTATTATGGTTGATGAGTCTTGAGATGTTACAATAAAAGAGCAAATGGGAGTTGTTTTGAGATATATAAACAACCATGGAGAGGTGATTGAAAGGTTTCTTGGTGTGGTACATGTGCCTGACACTTCATCTATTTCTTTAAAGAATGCTATTGATGAATTGTTTACAAAACATAAATTGTCATTATCGAGATTGAAAGGTCAAGGATATGATGGGGCTTCAAATATGCGAGGCGAGTTCAATAGATTGAAGGCTCTTATTCTAAAAGAAAATCCATATGCAAGGTATGCCCATTGTTTTTCTCACCAACTCCAATTAGTTATTGTTGCTGTTGCCAAGAGCAGTCGTATTGTGAGTGATTTTTTTCAATATGTTACTATGATTGTGAATATGGCTGGAGCATCATGTAAACGGAAAGATAAACGTAGACAGCTTGAACATGATAGGATCGTAGAGTATTTGGAAAAGGAAGAGATAGTTAGTGGTAAAGGAAAAAAATCAAGAAACGAGTTTAAGACGACCAAGAGATACTCGTTGGGGGTCACATTACATAACTATAATCTGTCTTATGTCTTTGTGGACTTCCGTATTATAAGTGCTTGAAAATGTGCATGATGATGGTGCTTCTGATAATAATAACGGTATAGCCATAAGTTTGATTGATAAGATGGAGAATTATGAATTTGTATATGTGATGCATTTGATGAAATATTTATTGGGAATCACAAATGATTTGTCACTTGCCTTACAACAAAAAGATCAAAACATTGTACATGCTGTGAGATTGATTGGGGTAATGAAAGATCGACTACAAGATTTTAGGGAGGCGGAATGGGAGAAATTTTTGAAGGAAGTTAATATTTTTTACGAGAAGAACATGATCCTAATAATTAATATGGAAGACAACATGAGATCTTGTAGTCGTAGCAGGCGCAATGGACAAATTACTACTAATTTTAATCATTATCGTGTTGAGATTTTTTGTAAGGTATAAGTATAATCTCTATAAATCTTTTTTCATTAATTCATATCCAAGAATTTATCTTTTTTTGTTGATTTTTCATTATTACAATGTAGGTTGTTGATTCAATTGTTCAAGAGATGAACAATCGTTTTTCAGAAGCAAGCACAGAGTTACTTTTATGCATATCATATCTTGATCCAAGTGATTCGTTCTCTAAATTTGACAAAAATAAGTTACTCCGCCTTGCTAAGCTTTATCTAGAAGATTTCTCAATGACTGATCGCATAATGCTTGGGGATCAACTTGTTAATTACATTTATGATATGCGATGCGATAATCACTTTTTTGGGATCGTAGGTTTGGGAAGTCTTGCTAAAAAGCTGATTGAAACAAGAAGAAACATGACTTTTACATTAGTATATCGATTGATCGAGTTGACTTTGGTTTTACCAGTTGCGATTGCTATTGTTGAAAGAGTATTCTCTGCGATGAAAATTGTCAAGACTGACTTGCGTAATAACATAGGAGACGAGTGGATGAATGACAGTCTGATAGTTTATATTGAGAAAGATATTTTTTCAACAATTTAAAACGAACAAATTTTGAGACGTTTTCAAGCTGTGCAGTCGCAGAATACAATTGCCTCCTCTCAGTCGTATAGCCGAAAGAAGTAGTTCAATCGTCAATAAATAATTTATTTTTACTGTGAGATTTTGACCCCCCTTGAATATGGTCCTGGTTCCGTCACTGTTTATGGGATGTTATTGTCGATAATATATTGACATCAAGTGCATGTTGGGGGACGATTTATGATGGTATGCATACTCCTAGGATATCGAATAGGTTGATCCCCTATAAGATATCTAAACAAAGCTTTTCTAAGTCATTGAAGACTAACAGACTGGTTGAAACACATGGTTCATGTACTGAACCCTTAGTTAGGCAAACGATTTTGAACTTCCTTCAAATCAAATACATTGTGTTTACATTTGAATAAACGTGTTGAGCATTTTGTAGCTCATCCTTGTATAAAACTTTCCTTTGCAGTTTTAGATGGTAATCTTGGAACTTCAGGGACGAAGAATGGAAAGAGGCATTGTAATTAGTGTTATCTTACCGTTTTAATAAATTCAAGTCTTATAAGACTTTGTTTTAATAAGAACATGGTACTGAGAAAGATGTAATCAAACTTAAGGTTATGAAATATATATTATCATCTTTTGTTATATCGATTGCGTTGTATTTACATTCTTAGATAAGTTAGAAAGTAGCATTTGATTTAGTACAGTATACATATGAACTATACATCTGAATGAGAGTATTTAAATGATATTGAGAATTCTGTAATCACTGAGATTACACTTAATGAGCGCCAGTAAGATGCCACATTTACCGGAATGAGCCGCTCAGTTCCAAGAACAATCTTATCATTAATACTATGAATGTTAGATAAATAGGAACTATCGATATGAAAGAGATATCCATAAGATATGAATCTATACATCCAAGTGAGGGTATCCAACACACAGTGAATGTTCTGACAAGAACTACTATCTGTTATGAGATATTGTGAACCTTGGATAGATAGAAATTATATATTATAGAATATTTATAGTTGATTAGTTTAAACATGCACACTAAATCTGCTATAGGGAGTGTAGAGAATGTGGGGGCTTCACATTAGACCATCTAAGTTTTATCCGTTTTATAATTGGGCCCCTAAAGTATAAATCCTTTTGATATAGACCCCGAAATACGTTTAAGTAACCGATACAGATCCTTTCTGATTTTTCGGTAAGATTTTAGCCGGAAATTCTTGAAACATACTAGTTGACCATATTTGACTTGTTAAATCCATATAAATACTTATTTTTATGTACTAAATTCGTATAAATCCTTATAAATTATTATTATTATAATAATAATAAGTTAAATTATTAAAATTAAATATTAATATAAATATTACCATATACAAATTTTTTATTTTAAATTAAAAACAAATTACATCACAATTTAGAATTTTACAAATTAATTTAATCAAAATTAAATAATACTCCTTTTGTATAAAAAAAGGCTTATACAAAAGAAGAAAAGGCGGAAAAAGTAATCAACACAAAAAAATGGCCGAAAAACTAATCAATATCCAAAATCCAAATGTATTTTATATACTGATTAAAAAAGCTCATACAAAAGAAGAAGAAAAAAAGTGCTAAAAAATTAATCAGCATAAAAAAATCCAAAGTTTTTTTTGTATACTGATTAAAAAAGCCCATAAAAAATAAGAAAAAGAAAGAAAAACAATCGCCGAAAAAATAATTAGTATAAAAAAATCCAAAATTTTGGATACTGATTAAAAAAGGTCATAAAAAAGTAGAAAAAAGTGTCGAAAAAATAATCAGTATAAAAAAAAGTCAAAGTTTTTTTTTGGATACTGATTAGAAAAGCTCATGCAAAAGAAGAAAAAGAAAAGAAAAAAATTGCTGAAAAATTGAATAGTATAAAAAATCCATTTTTTATTTTGATGAAAAAAGCTCATACAAAAAAATAGAAAAAAAGTACTGAAAAATTAATCAGTATAAAAAAAGCCAAGTTTTTTTTGGATGCTGATTAAAAAGCTAATACAAAAGAAGAAGAAAAAATCAAACAATTAATCAATATCCAAAAAAAAATTGCCGAAAAATTAATTAGTTTCCAAAAAAATCCAAATTTTTTTACACTGATTAAAAAAGCTAATATAAAAGAAGAAAAAAAAAGTGCCAAAAAATTAATCAGTATAAAAAACGTCCAAGTTATTTTTAGGATGCTAATTAAAAAAGCTCATACAAAAGAAGGAAAAAAACAACACCATGCCGAAAAATTAATTAGTTTCCCAAAAAAATCCAAATTTTTTTATACCGAGTAAAAAGCTCATACAAGAGAAGAAAAAAAAAGTGTCGAAAAATTAATCAATATAAAAAAAGTCCAAGTTTTTTTATTTTGGATGCTAATTAAAAAACCTCATACAAAAGAAGAATAAGAAAATAAAAAAAGGCCAAAAAATTAATCAGTTCACACTAATTGAAAAAGCTCATACGAAAAAAGAAAGGAAAATAAATAAATATAGTTGTGATATAATTTTGATTATTTAATGAGTTTTTTTAATAAAAAAAAAGGTGCAGCAGTGAGAGACAACCCGCCCATATAGCCAGCAATATTTATTTTAGATTAAATTAGTTTGCAAAATTTTAAATTGTAATCTAATTTTTTTATATAATTTAAAAATAAAAATTTTTTATATGATAATCTTTGTAATAATTTTTTAATTTTAAATATTTAATTTTAATACATCAATAAGTCAAATATTTAATTATGATATAATAAGTTTTTTTTAATATGTATTTAATACGTTAAAATATATATTTATATGGATTTAATACGTCCAAAAAAAGTTAATACGGTCAAGCTATATGTTTCAAACATTCCGACCCAAAAAAAATTACCAAATTATCATTTAGGTCCATCGCTCTTACTTAAATATATTTTAGGGTCTATATCGAGAGTATTTTTTTCTGAGGCCCAATTATAACAAGAGTAGAACTTGAATGGTCGAAAGTACAATTAACCCATTTTAAAATATAAGATTAGTCTTATATTTTGGAGTGAAAGTCGAATATTAAAAATGATATATAAATAATCCATTTTTAATGCATGTCATATCTCAGAAAAACAAAATAAAAATAAAAATTTAATCTCTTAATTGAAAAAATTGGGAAGACAATTTTTAAAGTGAAAAAAGTTAAAAGTTTAATCCCATAATTAAAAAATTGAGAAAAGAATCCCCAAAGTAAAAAAATATTAAAAATTTAGAATATTAATTCATATTTAGGCAAAAAAAAAAAAAAAACCGCGGCCAACCAGCATTCATGACTGTTCATAAAGTACAGATTATGAAATCAAGCCATGTGTCCCTCTTTGCATGGTGGCAGCCACCCTATTAAGAGCCTTTTACGAGTTACGACACATGTCCCTCTTTCACAAATCATTGCATCCATCTTATCAAGTCCCTCGTTGCATGGTGGCAACCACCCTTTTAAGAGTCTTTTACTACGCACGTCCCTCTTTCACAAAGCATTGCATCCATCTTATCAAGTGCTTGTCTTTCTGTACTATAAGTTATAACCAGCCTAATAACCTCTCAGAGCAACTCCAGGAGGTCGGAGTTTCCAAAATCTTAGACTATATTTAGTTTAGGAAGCAGATTTCGCTCCAGCAGATGGAGCAAATTTAGTCTAGCAACTTTTCCGGCGAAGCAAAAAGACCAAATCTATGAACCAAATGTGATGGACTATAAGTCAGACTATAATTTTAAATATATTAAAATAGAAGGGATGACTGAAGAAAGAGGAGGAGGAGGAGGATGAGATGAAGGTTTGTGATGAAGAAGGAGATGAAGACTGTGAGGAAGGGATGAAGACGAAGGAGGCAAAGACATGAAAGAGTTTATTCTTATAAAAGTTCATTAAGTTTATTCTTAATAGTGTATACTTAATATTTTTTAAATAATTTTTAAAATAAATATGTCATTGGAGATAATTATTTATTTTTTGAATAATTTTTGAATTTTTGAATTATTTTAATCTTTTTATATTATAGTCCGCTGGATAGTCCATCTGCTGGAACGATTGAAAACTAAAGAACAATTGATGATGTCATATGGACTAAATATAGTCCAGCAGATAGTCCATCTGCTGGAGATGCTCTCACGGCTAAGCTTAAAAATAATTTATGAAGTAAATTTTATATATAATATTTTTGAACCATATTTTAATTATTCTCGAATTAACTCAATAATTTAAATTTAATAATTTAATAGTTTAAAAGTTTTTTTATTGTTACTTAATTTTTAGTAATAAATGATATATTATAACTTTAATAATAAATTTGTATTAAAATTTTGTGAAAAAAAAACATTATTTTTAAGTTTTTGAGCTGACTTTTGGGAATATCAAAATTTATGACCAATTAGACATGAATTTGTTTTTAAAAAAAGTCTTTTGAGCTACCGAGTCATCAAAATTGAACTACTGAGTTGACTCAGGACCAACCAAAATGACTAAGTACGGGTTAATTAACTTTTTGGTCACTCTACTGGGGGTCGATTTTCATTGTGGTTATCGAATCCTTTTTTGTTACAAACGCATTACTATACTCGAAAAAACTTACAAAATGGTCATTACTTATGATTCCGTCCAAAAATGTGACGGGAAGTGCTGAATAGGCTAACGGTTGACAGGTGTTAATGACATGACGGGTGACGTGGATCGGGTTAATTGATGTTTTGGTCATTGTACTAGGAGTCGATTTTCATTTTAGTTACTGAAACTTTTTTTTGTTACATTCTCGTTATCGAAGTATCAAAAATATTACAAATTAGTAATTTTATTATAAATATTACAACATGTATGAGAGAAAGTATATCATAGCTAATTTAAATCTATAAATTTTTCAAAATCATATTTAATTTGAAACCTTCTAAACACCAAACCAAATTATAAAATAAAAGAGAAAATTGGTCCAATAAACCCCCTCAGATCTGCCGACTACTGCAAATATCGGTTTAATAGAAACTATTTCACTCATTTTCTAAGTGATCAAGTAAGTAGCTTCGCCGCCATCATCAATTTGCCGCTCTTCTTTTCTCTTTTTTTTTTCTTTTCGGGCGAGTATACAAAGGTATAAGAGGAACCTATTTTCTAAACTAGATTTCCGACGAGAGGTTGTAGTTCTGACTTGGTCTACAGTGATAGAAAGAGTTGATGCACATAAGGTGTAGAACGCCATTTTTTTTTTGATAAGTTCGTTGTTCGTGGTTAGAAGAGGAAGATGAACTTTGATTTTTAATTGTTTTTGTTTCTTTAAATTATGTTCTTTTTTTCTTAAAACTTTAATTATCTTCTTATAATATTATAGAGTATTAAAATAATTAGTCGGACTTTATATTTTTTTTCTTTTCTTCTAGGTGAGCATTTTGTTTTATTTCTATAAGTTGACCTACATATACTACCTCATTAGAATATTCCACATCTATATGTCAAATGTTTGTAAAGTAAGTTTTTCCGTTAATATTTTGGACGGAAAATTATAAAATCACTAATTTGTAATATTTTTGGTACTTCGATAACGAGAATGTAACAAAAAAAAAGTTTCAGTAACTAAAATGAAAATTGACTCCTAGTACAATGACCAAAATATCAATTAACCCGATTCACGTCACCTGCCACGTCATTAACATCTGTCAACCGTTAGTTTACTCAGCACTTTTCGTTACTTTTTTTGGCGGAATCATAAGTAGTGACCATTTTGTAATTTTTTTCGAGTATAGTAATGCATTTGTAACAAAAAAAGATATGATAACCACAATGAAAATCAATCCCTAGCACAGTGACCAAAAATTTAATTAACCCGACTAAGTACGTACCTTGTTATATATCAGTATAGATATAAAAGATTTATGAATATGAAGATTCAATAAAATTATCTTGTTTTTGCCTAGTTATGCCATATCTATAAATCTATATACTCCCTCGTCCTTAAAAGACGAGCAAAGTATAATTCACACATATATTAAAAAAAAGTACTTTTATTAACTCTTATTTTTATCTCATTTTTTTAAAAATAAAAAATTATACATTTAATCATATTTTTGAGACCGGAGAGAATACATTTTTTGTATATTTATATATAAACAAACACTCAATTTTTTTTCTCTTCATCCTATAGTCCTAAAGTTACAATCAAAACTTTATTTATAATTTAAAAATTTTTAATGATAACTTATTATTTTATAATAATAATTATTTTATAAGAATACTATAGTTAATTAATCATACAACATATTTTGACTTAAAAACTATGTCTAAGATTTTATTTTTTAGGTTTCAACTTAAATTTGAACCCTACATAATTATATATTAATAATATAGGGAAAAATATTTCAAGTAAATAATAACTAGTTTTAAAAAATATATTATTTATTTAAAAAAATATATTAATGATTAAATTTAGTTTAGTTAACAATTCTAACTTATATACTAGTGATCGAATTAATTCAGTTACCTTTTAAAATTAAAAATCATAGTGATACCTTATTATTTTATAGTAATTCTATGACTTGTAGGAATTCTTTAATTAACTAATTAATAACTGATGCTACGTTCATACCATCTCTGTTCATACCATCCTCAGTTGAATAAAAACGAAGACACATGGGTCATCAAAGTGTGAGGTGGATGTGGTTGCTAATTTTAGAAACCTCGTAATATGGTTATGGATGTGGATGATACCTGAATTCACACCACATTCTCCTTTATTTTAAATGGCTGTTTCATAAGGAGGCCATTTTTTTCACACCTTCGTTGGCTAGTTGAAATTGCGCTTCTTCTAAATTTGAAATTTCATCAACAAATTTATTCAATTTTTTGTCTCAAGAGCGTGCTTCTTCTTGGATTTGTAGTCTTCTTCACCTAGGTGCTTTCTTTTTAAGGCAATTTAAAAAATACAAATAATATAGAAGATGTTGTGAAATGATAGATAAAACAAAATGTATCTTAACAAAATGTATATTGATAAACTCTTGTATTTAAGTGGTCATCCACACTTATCTTTCATTATGATATTCTTATTTCTTCCAATATACAAGCAACCATGGACTTAATGGTTAATACTAATCACTCCCACATGATATCAATCTGATGCAGATATATATAGGCATGGAGAGAGAGAAAGTGGAAGATGAAGAGATACGAAGAGGAAGAGACATGAAAATCAAAGGTTTTCTAACACTCCCCCCTGGATGACCACTTTCTAAGAATATGCCTCGTTAAAAACTTTACCAAATAAAAACCCTGTGGAAAAAAAAATTTGACTAAGGAAAAGAGTACAATATTCTTGTATATCTTCTAGTGCCTTAGGATTGCCTCATTAAAACCTTGCAAAGGAAAATCCAGTGGGAAAAAATCTTAGCGAAGAAAAAAGAGTACAATCAGCACATATCCTTCAGAAAATTTACTCCCCCTCATGAGTACCGCTGTTCATGGTAAAAATATCCTTAAGTCGACGCATGCCAATGTTGTGCACCATCTTCTTAAAAGTCGCAGTTGGTAGTGGCTTAGTGAATATATCAGCCAAATTATCACATGATCGTATCTGCTTGACATCAATATCGCCACTCTTCTGGAGCTCATGTGTATAAAAGAATTTTGGTGCAATATACTTGGTTCTATCACCCTTGATATAGCCTCCCCTAATTTGAGTGATACAAGCAGCATTATCTTTGTATAATATCGTTGGACTATTTATAATTGATGATAATCCACAGTTCTCAAGAATGTGTTGAATTATCGATCTCAACCAAACACATTCACGACTCGCTTCATGAATTGCAATAATATCTGCATGATTTGATGAAGTAGCAGAAATTATTTACTTAACAGATCTCCATGAAATAGCAGTATTTCCATAAGTAAATAAATATCTTGTTTGTGATCTGCCTTTGTGTGGATCAGAAAGATAACGTGCATTAGCATATCCAACTAACTATGATTTTGATCCATTTGGATAAAATAATCCCAAATCAGTAGTCTCATGAAGATATCACAAAATATGCTTAATTCCATTCCAATGTCTTCAAGTTGGTGCAGAACTGTACCTTACTAGTAAGTTAACTGCAAATGTTATATCAGGTCGTGTGAAATTTGTAAGATACATCAAAGCACCAATTGCACTAAGATATGGTATTTCAGGACCAAGAGTTTTTTCATCATTTTCTTGTAGTCGAAACGGATCTTTCTTGATATCAAGTGACCGACCTATCATTGGAGTGCTCAAAGGATGAGCTTTATCCATATAAAAGTGTTTCAGGACTTTTTCTATGTATGTTGATTGATGAACAAAAATTCCATTTGGAAGATGTTCAATTTGTAGGCCAGGACAAAATTTTTTCTTACCAAGATCTTTCATCTCAAATTCATTCTTTAAACAATTTGCTGTTTTTGTTAACTCTTCTGGAGTCCCTACAAGATTTAAATCATCAACATATACTGCAACAATAGCAAATCCAGATTATGATTTTTTGATAAACATACACGGACAAATTGGATTATTGTCAAATCCTTCTTTCAAAAGATATTCACTAAGGCGATTATACCACATCCGTCCGGATTGCTTTAACCCATATAAGGATCTTTGTAGCTTGATAGAATACATACTTCGAGATGTAGAATTATATGTTTCAGGCATTTTATATCCTTCAGGAATTTTCATGTAGATATCATTATCTAACGATCTATACAGATGTGTTGTAACAACATCCATTAATTGCATATCCAAATTTTCTTTTGCTACTAAGCTAATTAAAAATCTGAATGTAATTGCGTCCATTACAAGAGCATATGTTTCTTCATAATCAATACCAGGCCTCTGCGAGAAACTTTGTGCTACAAGTCGCGCTTTGTACCTTATAATTTCATTTTTCTCATTTCGTTTACGTACAAATACCCATTTGTATCCAACAGACATTACACCTTGAGGTGTTTGGACTACAGGTCCAAAAACTTCACGTTTATTTAGTGAATTTAATTCTGCTTGAATCGTCTCTTTCCACGTTGGCCAATCATTTCTACGTTGACATTCTTCAACGGTTTGGGGTTCATATTCATGATCATTACTTCTACTAATATCAAGAGCAACTTTATATGAAAATATGTTGTCGACAACAATTTTATTTCTATCTAATACTTCTCCTATATGTACATAATGTATCGAGATCTCATTATTTTCAGGTACCTGATCCTCTTCAGGGGATAACTCTTTAAGAGTTTTATTTTCAGGAGATTTCTGCTCATAAGTTTTGGATAAATCAGTTATTTCTGTGGCCTGTTTCATGGGTATAGCCTCTTTATAGGCTGCAACTTGTTTTTCTTGTACTTTCCTCTTCTAGGGAATTTTATTTTTAACACCGATCGGTCTTCCACGCTTCGGTGTGGTTTTGATTTATTTGCTACTGTATTCACTGATTTTCCTACAGGGACTTCAATCCGTGCTGGAGTATTAGCGGCTGGAATGTGAGATTTCACTATTTTCTTATTATCGGTGAATACATTGGGTAATTGATTTACAATTCCTTGCAAATGAATAATCCTTTGAACTTCCAGTTCACATTGATTTGTACGAGGATCAAGATGAGATAACGTCGAAGCATTCCATGTAATCTCTCGTCGTGCTTCAGGCAAATTTCGTGCTTCAGGCAAACTTGGTGCTTCAAGCAACGACTTTTCTCCCCCTAATGGTAGGAAGATTGTTTCATTAAAATAACAATCCTCAAAACGTGCTTTAAAAACATCATCAGTTAGAGGTTCAAGATATCTAATGATAGATAGGGAATCAAAATCCGTATAAATTTCAAGTCTACGTTGAGGACCCATCTTAGTGCGTTGTGGGGGTGCAATAGGTATATATATAGCACAACCAAATGTGCGCAGGTGAAAAATATTTGGTTGTTGGCCAAGTACAAGTTGCAATGGTGAAAATTTATGATAAGCAGTTGGTCTAATGCGAACTACTAATGCAGCATGTAAAATAGCATGACCCCAAGCAGAAACTGGTAATTTTGATTTCATAAGCAAAGGTCGAGCAATAATTTGAAGTCTCTTGATAAGTGATTCAGCTAAACCATTTTGAGTATGTGTATGTGCAACAGGATGTTCAACATCAATTCCAATAGATATGCAATAGTCATCAAAAGCTTGAGATGTGAATTCACCAGCATTATTTAAACGAATTTTCCTAATTAGATAATCAGGAAATTGCGTTCTCAACCTAATTATTTGAGCAAGAAGCATAGCAAATGCCATATTTCTAGTAGAAAGTAAACATACATGCGACCATCTGGTTGATGCATCAATTAAGACCATAAAATACTTAAATGGACCATAAGATGGGTGTATTGGTCCACATATATCACCTTGAATTCTTTCTAAGAAAGATGGACACTCAACAACAATTTTTGAATGTGATGGTTTGGTAATTAATTTACCTTGAGAATAAGCACTACATGGATAATCAGTAGGTAAAAGAATCTTCTGGTTCTTTATGGGATGTCCATGAGAGTTTTCAATAATGCGACGCATCATTATTGATCCTGGATGACCAAGACAATCATGTCAAAGCATAAAAACCTTTGGGTCTGAACACTTTTGGTGTATTGCAATATTTGTTTCAACTGTTCTCATTGTAGTATAATATAACCCAGAAGAGAAAATAGGCAGTTTTTCTAGTATGAGCTTCTGGCCCGATACTATTGAAGTAATATAAAGAAATTCTTCACTACCTTCGTTATTATTTTCAACATGATAACCATTATAATGTATATCCTTAAAGCTGAGTAAATTTCTGCTTGACTCAGGAGAATACAAAGCATCATTAATACAAAGTTTTGTGCCCTTTAACAACATTATAATCGCTCTTCCGGAGCCTTCAATTAAGTTTGATGAACCTGATATTGTATTGATATTGGCTTTACATAACTGTAAATTTTGAAAATATTTTTTATCTTTAAGGATCGTATGAGTTGTTGCATTGTCTGCTAGACAAAAATTTTCCCTAGTCATCTTGGAATTGATTTTAGCAGTAGAACCCGTACAGCTTCATATATGTAAAACATAAATTAAACTTTATTACTTGAAACATAAATAAAACATATCAAAAGAAAAATACTTATTATAATACCATAATATAATGAAAGAAAAATAATTAATTGATATAGTCATTTCTATTTGGAAAGTCAAGATAATTCATGAGATCTTCAAGATCATTATGATCATTCATGGAATCTTCAAGATCCTTATGATCAACAAATTTTCGTTTCAATACCACAATTTCCTCTATGTTTATCAAATGAGGTTCCATTCACTTCAGGGAATGGAGTAGAACTGGTCAAACGAGATTGGTAGTTTTTTTTTATAGCAAAAACTCATTATTTTGTTCAGCCACTAGAAGACACGATATCACTTCAAGGAACATAGTTTCCTCTATTTCTTCAGGGAATATTTTGTGAACTTATGCTCTCGATATTGCTACTGCAGGAGCATATTTGAGGCATGAAATGTAGTCAATATTTTCTCCAACATGTCTTCATAAGTGAGATGATGGCGAATAAAAATCATTGATTTTTGCATGATTCTGCAGGGATGCATGATTTCTAACCTTAATTGTATCTTCAAGATTCTTTGCCTCTAGATGAATCTCAGCATCAAGAGTCCATGACAAATAATTCTTACTCAAGATATCAAGGGTAGCAAATTCAAGTTTTGTAAGGTTCAATATTTATATAAACATATAACTTGATTTATAGCACAGTATGAGTCTTTCCTTATCACTGCTTTAACTTACTAAAACAATTAAATATACACGATCAAATTTAATTGTAATGAAATAATACTTACAATGAGTTGAAAGAAATTCCTTTTCAAAATTGGGTAGAGACTCGTGCTGATAACGTGTTGTGAAATGATAGATAAAACAAAATATATATCAACAAAATGTATATTGATAAACTCTTGTATTTAAGTGGTCATCCACACTTCTCTTTCATTATGATATTCTTATTTCTTCTAATATACAAGCAACCATGGACTTAATGGTTAATACTAATCACTCCCACATGATATCAATCTGATGCATATATATAGGCATGGAGAGAGAGAAAGTGAAAGATGAAGAGATAGGAAGAGGAAGAGACATGAAAACTAAAGGTTTTCTAACAGAAGAACATTTCTCTTCTATTCATGGTCATCTTCAAGGAGAATATTAGACATTCTACATGATAATTATGCATTAGTTATAGATAATACTAAATAGTTTAATAAGACAAGTATTTAGTAATTATATATATATATATATATATATATATATATATATATATATATATATATATATATATATATATGAGAATGATTCATAACAAGTAGTTGTTATGGACAAAAAACTATCATAAACTATCTATACCATTGAAAACAAGAAGGAACATCCAAGATTAGAAACTGAAAATCGACGTCCGCTACTATTATTAGCAGAAGAAATTTTTACCAACCTACCCTTGGATCAACTTAAGTTAACACATGTCAAGACGCTGGGAAAATCAAAATATACAACTCGTCCGCTACTAATAGTAGTGGACACACATCACAATACATTTAATCGAAGCAAATTTGAAAAATCAAAATACAATTCGTCTGCTACTATTAGTAGCAGACGCACATTAGAATACATTTATTATGTAAAAACATTAACATCACTACTACAAATTAGAATACATTTATTATGCAAAAACATCAACATCACTACTACAAGCCCTAACCTCCTCGCTCTCAGCATCTCATGCGATTTGGATAAACATCAACATCGCTACTACAAGCCCTAACCTCCTTGCTCTCTATAACCTCTTTGCTCTCGGCCTCTCCTATGATTTAGGATTTCGGATTGCTTGCCTTAGCCTCTTGCCTTTGTTTTGCGATTTATTATAGATTTTCGGTAACCTAAACAATTAATATGTATATATAACTTGACTTTGGTGTTTATATTTTTGTTCTATATCCCTATTTCTGAATTCATGATTAATGAGTGATACATTGTTATTTAAAATGTTCAAATATATTGAATGGTATAGAATAAATTAAGTACATTATGCATACCTATTATTGTGTTGATTCAACTTACAATGTACTCCACATGTTTGATAATATGTCAATAAGAAAACTTGTTATCTATTATATTTAGAATTCACTTTGTCAAAAGCTACAATTGGTTTTAGAGAATGAAGCCTCACTTTGTCAAAAGCTACAATTTTTTTTAAAGAATGAAACCTCAAATCTTATCACAATAATAATCCATTTATATCTCTTTTATTCCCATCTTCTCATCAATCAATTAAGAATGTCTAAGTTCATATTGCAATTGTTGAGTTTCTTAACATAGCCACAAATCCACTGACACAATTAACTGGTAGGGAAAATTGCAACTGATAAATGTATGTTTTTACACATTTTTAAATTTGATTGACATTACGGACAATATAAAGTAATTATCCTATTATTGTGCTGATAAATGTGTAGGTAAGCTATGGATATTAATCTCGGACCTAATGACCTTAGTATTCTATGGGACCAAGCAAATCACATTTCCTTAGACATCTGACAAAATATTATAAGTTTAATAATTTATAGCAACTTTGTATCTCCTAAACTGTAATTATAAACATTTGTGTTGTGATAATTTATTTTCTTATTTTGTCTTGTAGGATAGGGGTGTGTTAGAAATGTGTCAAATGTCTACAAAGTTAAATCAATGGATCTTAACTGAACAACAACAATTTCTACTGAACAACTAGATTTTCGTATATTTTGTCATCAAGTTGTAGTGTCAAGAAACGATGCAACTCTTGTGTCCACTCTAGTTGAGCATTAAAGAAGTGAAACAAATATGTTTCACTTAAATTGTGGTGAGGTGACAATTAGTTTAGAGGATGTGGGGTTTATATTCGGGTTGCCCTTATTAGGAAAACTCATGACTTGCGGAGAACTTGAGTATCCTGCAATTATTTTGTAAGGGTTTTGGGCGAAGAGATGTTGTAGATGACTCGAAACAATGCTATAAAGGGGTGGGGGTATAAGTTTACCATGGTTAAGAAATAGATATGAATAACTAGCTAAGGATTCAACTCTAGATGATGTTGTAAAATACACTAAGGCATATTTACTATACTTGTTTAGCGTTATTTTGTTTCCAACCACTAGTAAAGAGATTGTGCATCCCAGGTATTTGTTGTTGGTGGAAAATTTGTAGGAGATAGTTACCTACGCTTAGGGGCAGCAGTCTTAGGGCATTTATATAGTGGTTTGCATGCTGCTACTCGTAAAAAAAAAACGAAGAAATTCATAAGATGTGCAACCTTTCTTGTTATGTGGGCAAATGAAAAGTTCAACTTCGGCTGTCTTACACCTAGGCCTAAGTCTCAAAAGTTTATTCCTAGGGCATTATCATGGGCATGCCTCTCTTTCGATCTTGAATCACAAGACTATTAGTATCGAAAAAAATCCTCATCATCATCTTCTGTTTTACTAAGGAAAGTTTGATAATATGTTGGAAACAGATGTGGTGTGGCGCTCGTATAAGTTATTCGATAGGCGTTTAGGTTGGGATTTTTTTTAAAGTAAGGTTAGTTGGAGTTGCTCGAGTACCTTTAATACTTTATGATATTGTTGAGTCAAATGCCTGACAGATTTATGAGGCAATTTGGTTATTTGCAGTCCTATCCAAATAATGCTGAAAACATGGTGGAATTGAGGGTAGAGAACAAATTATTTGAGAAATTAAATTATGAAAAACAAAGGTCCGTTTATATCGAATTTCGCACTACAAAAAAATAAATCATTGCCGACAGGCATTGCTGTCGCCAATGACCCCTTGCCGTTGGCAATGAGGTCATTGGCGACGGTAATGCCCGTCGGCACTCACGTCGCCCCTAGTCCCCGTCGACCGCTGTCGGTATTATGTTCATTGGCGACGGGGGTCATTAGTGACGAACGTCCGTCGACAATGACCCATTGGCGACGACAGGGGCGACGGACAGCTCGTCGCCAATGGCTATTTAAATTTATTTATTTAAATTATTATTAGCAACGGGCTTGCCGTCGCCAATGACTGATGATCCGTCGGTAATGAGTATTTATTTTTATTATTGAAAGGCGCTTAAAAATCCGTTGTAAAGACTGTCGTTATATCTCATTAGCGACGGCAATGTTGTCACCAATGATCCTGTCGTTAATAATATTTTCAAAAAAAAAATTTAGAAAATTGCAAAACTGAGGTTCTTTTACATACACATAATTGTACCTGTTATAAACTAAAAACATAAATAATTCATCACGAACTCATATCAATAATCATAAGATCTTTTGCTATCAACCATCAAATACGTAGACAACATAATCACATAGATAAGCTATAAAATGTTAGTAGATACAATTTAGTTAGATACATAAACTATCAACCTAAGTAGATACAAAACCTTATTCTATACAACCCAAAAACTGTATAAGTACATACATAATGGTAAAAATATAAATATAAACTAACTATATCCCTAGATCAAGAGTACTGACATCAACATCACCATCTATCATGCCACTGCCGGTCCCACCCTCCGTAACATCATCAACATCAGCTCAGCGGTCCTCACTATCTCCTCTGGGGCTCTCGTTAGCTCCACCACGGTCATCGCCTTCGCTGCTGTCTCCACCCCCATGAGATTCATCAACAAGACCCTACAAAATTAAAATATTAAATATAAAGTCCAAAAGAGAGCATTTTTAAATAATTCTTCTAAGTTTTTTTTAATTTATATAAGTTAGGCAAACGAGTTGATAACTTGACCTACATAGCTCATAATCGAGTCCCGTAAGTTGTAACAGGTTCCAAATATCTATGAGGTGTTATGTCTATAGTTTTGTGTCGTTTCGACTCCTGGAGCGAGTTTTGATCTATATTTTACTAAGTGTTCTTTAATATATGCAAGTTCAGTAAACAAGCTGATAACTCGACCTCTAGATTTCGGAATCGAGTCCCGTAAGTTGTAACGTGTTCCAAATATGGAAGAGGTGTTATGTCTATGGTTTCATGTCATTTCGACGCCCGGGGCGGATGTTAGTCTCTTTTTCGACTATTTTTCTAAGTTTTCTTTAATTTATACAAGTTAGGCAAACGAGCTGATAACTTGACCTCCAGAGCATGGAATCGAGTCCCGTAAGTTGTAACGTGTTCCAAATATCTATGAGGTGTTATGTTTGTGGTTTTGTGTCATTTCAATGCCCGGGGTGAGTTTTGGTCTATATTTTGCTAAGTATTCTTTAATATATGCAAGTTCGGCAAACAAGCTGATAACTCGGCCTTTGGATCTCAGAATCGAGTCCCGGGGCAAGTCTCGAAGAAACTAGCCTTTTAAACCAACATAAGAACATCTCTGAATTTCTTTTCTGCTTCTTCAAACTTAACGAAGCATAGCTGGTTGTCGGTGACTACTTGATAACTGACCATCTTCTTTAAGATTTAAACTTAAACGAGCACGAAAGTGTTTGAGTTTTATAAACTTTGAAAAACTAGGGCTCGTAAGTTAGAGAGAGTTTTGAAATCTTAGATCTCAAATTGTAAAATGAATAGTAAATGTCAGATGAAAATTTTGAAAAGACTTTATATCACTTCCCTCTAATTTGGCTGAGTGGGACATGTGTTGAGCAATGATTGATTGCTCATCGCTTCATTTCTACTATTCATAGTTGTAACACAGTACCTTCTCCTTCTAACTGGAGGGGTAATGTAGAGTAAACTTTTTAAAAGTATTTTTAACTCTAAGCTAGCCCTTTACTGAACGATCCACTCTACGACCTTTTTCCATTCTACGAGCAGATTTACGAGCCTTTTTTGTGTAGTTAAGCACTCTATGATCTCTACCTTCACTGTTAGTAACTTCCAAGGCATAATACTTAAGGGTGCAAATTCAGCATTCCTAACTCACTAATTAACTTATTAAACCTAGATTCATCTAAGGGTTTTGTGAACATATCAACAAGTTGATTTTCAGTTGGAATAAAATATAATGATATATTTTTATTTTGCACATGATCTCTGATAAAATGGTATCTGGTGTCTATATACTTAGTCCTAGAATGCATGACAAGATTATGGGTTATAGATATAACACTGGTATTATCACAAAATATATGAATAGATTTAAATTCAGACCCATAGTCAAGAAGCTGATTCTTTATCCACAAAATTTGAGCACAGTAGCTAGCAGCAACAATGTACTCAGCTTCTGCAGTTGAAGTTGACACTGAATTCTACTTCTTGTTGAACCATGAGACAAGTTTATTCCCTGGTAGTTGACATATACCACTAGTACTTTTTCTGTCAATGTTGCATCCAATAAAATCTATATCTGAATACTCAATTAGATCAAAGGGAGACTCCTTGAGATACTATAGTCCCAAATATGGAGTATACTTGAGATATTGAAAAATCCTTTTAACAACAACTAAATGAGTTCCTTAGGATTAGCCTAAAATCTAGCACAAATACAAGTAGATAACATAATATCTGGCCTACTAGTAGCTAAGTATAGAATAGATCCTATCTCACCTCATTATTGAGTTGTATCAATACTTTTACCAAATCCATCCTTATCAAGTTTGGTTGTAGAGACCATTGGAGTCTTTATGGGAGTGGTTGATTCCATGCCATATTTCTTAAGTAAATCTTTGATGTACTTGGCTTGGTTGATGAAGATTTCATCATCAGTCTGCTTCACTTGAAGTCCAAGGAAGAATTTCAGCTCACCCATCATGCTCATCTTAAATTTACTTTGCATTAATTAGGCAAATCTCTCACATAACTTTTCATCAGTAGAGCCAAAGATAATACCATCTACGTAGATTTGAACTAATAGAATTTTATCCTTGTGCTTTCTAAGGAATAGTGTAGTGTCTGTAAATTTGCAGAAACAAGAACATACATATAATCATATTGTAATAAAGTGGAAGCATGACATAAATCGAATTTAAAATTTTTCTGCAATCCTAGGAATCACCTTATGCGATATTATTAATTCAAGACAAGGATAAAGAGATTATACCTTTTTGCAATTCAACTTAAAACAGCTACGAGTTCAACTCCCTCGATCCTTCACGCTTCTCCAATTCTTCGGATCAAACGTTCGCTATAATAATGTGTAACGCTTTAAAGGTGATCCACCAAGAGATTAACTATTGAAGAAGTAAAACTAGGTTTCACTAAACCTTGGGTGGGTAGCCCTAATTTTCTCTCTCCTAACTCTTTTAGGTTTTAGAGCATACTTGCAAAAGTTACATTAGTCCTTTCCATAATAAGACCTCTCTTATTTATAGACCAACCTTCCATCCTAAACCTTTTAGGACTTAGGGTTTTAATTTAATTCAACTCCCAAACTATTTAGGAACTAAATAATTTATAATAATAATAAGAAGAATACTTCTTATTAATTTATAATTAGTATTTCTGTAAATACTTAATCATAAATATTAAGTTATTTAATTTATTTCACCAATAAATTAAATATACTTAACTTATTATTATTAAGCCAATTACTTCTAAAATAATATTTCTCTTTTTACGGTGTGAAAATAGGTTCAATATTATGCCAATAAGTAAAATAAATAAATTAGAACCATTCTAATATTATTTATAATGAATTAAACTCTAATTCAAATTTAAATAAATAATATTTATTCTACATCACGAGTGACACCTTATAAATAATGTATCATGACTATCCGGATAATATGAATTCAACGTTTAATCACAAAGAACACAAAGAACCTATTCCGTAAATAGTTACCTTACAATTCAATCATTCTACCATATAATGTCCCGATTAAACATAAGACATAGAATTACTGACAAGTCTTATTTATTTAATCATTTACATTTCGATTGTAAATGCATAACTCTGATTAATGTAAATTAGAAACTCCTTTCTAATTGTCATTTACCTTGGTCAAGGATTTCTTGGTTGTCATTCTTCAAATCGTATAGGACATTCTCTCCCTTTACTGAAAGTGGTAGATCCTTTGTCGATCATTCGCCTACCTCTATGTACACTTTATTATACCCAAACATACCCTATAACATACTCTAAAGTATTAAGAAATATGACAAAACATAACTTAGAATACACAAGATACTATGATGATCTCAAGTCTAAGGATCACTTGTACGACTATCACTATAGAACTCCTATTGTCAGGCAAGTAAAACTCCATTAGGTGGTCCTTAAGCGAGTCACGTTCAGTGAACTTATTCTCCAATAAGAAACTATATACTTGTTTTAGTGTCTCCACACAAATGATTATGAGATCAATCATCCTCTTCAATAGAGCAAGCATAGTATGTACTAATCTATCCGAAATCAGTAATCCCACATTAGTGATCCAATGATTATGAACGTTCTAGTTTTGAGCTATCTAGAATTTAGATCTCATTAGCATGATTATCATCATGATTTTAAAAGCATTGCTCCAAAACTATGGGTTTATCACATTTATTTAATTTAACCAATTAAACATAGATAAAGTATGCCTTTAATTAAATGAATTTTTTTATTAATAAATGAATAAGATTATAAAGTAAATGCTTATCGCATCCTATGTGATTGGCTTGAGGGCATACTACTTTCAATCTCCCACTTGCACTTAAGCCAATCGTCCTGGCATCTTATACCAATCTTCCCTAAGTGTGATCGTCTTGATGTTGGGTAATGCTTTAGTAAATGGATTTGCAATATTGTTCTAAGAGTCCACTTTCTCTAAAGTGACTTCTCCTCTTTCAATAATTTCTCTAATCAAATGAATGTGGCGCAACACATGTTTAGATCCCAGACGAGACTTAAGAACTATTCCTAGATCTATAATGAACTTTTCATCCAAACAACCAACTTTGTGGCTTCACTTACAGCTATATACTATGTCTTTGTCACTAAATCAACAACTTTTTATGACTTGAAACCTTTTCAACTCACTGCACCACCGTTCAAGGTAAACAAATACCCTGAAGTGAATTTGCTGTCGTCTTGATCAGTTTGAATAACTTGAGTCTGTATAGACCTCTAGTTTCAATTCAACCCACCATACATCATAAACACATCCTTAGTTCTTATTAAGTATTTTAGGATGTTTTTCATTGTCTTACAGTGATCTTCTCTAGTAATGAACAGATATCTGCTTGTCACTATTAGTGCATAAGCAACGTCTAGTCTCGTACGTATCATTGCTTGCGATCTCTCTCTTCAAGTGTTTTTAGGGACAATTATTAGAGAGATTCACTCTATAGCTCATCAGCATGAGACCTCTCTTAGAGTTTTCTATGTTAAACCCCTTTAGCATCAAATGAATGTACGTTCCTTGGGTTATGCCGAGCATCCTTTTAGATCTATCTGTATAAATTTTCATCCCCAAAATATAGGATACTTATCCTAAATCTTCCTCGAAGGAATGTTTAGGCAACATTATTTTTACTGATTGTAGCATTAGTATGTCATTCGTATATCAATATATAGTACTAGGAATGTCATTGCACTCCCACTGACCTTCTTGTACACATATAGTTCATCATCATTTTTGAAAAAATCAAACTCCTTTGATTGTATCATCAAAATAGATGTTTCATCTTCGAGAAGCTTGCTTCAATCTATAAATGGATCGTTGTAGCTTATATACTTGATTTGCTTTAACCTTTGAAATAAATCCTTCTAGTTGTATCATACATACATTCTCCTCAAGTCTCTATTGAGGAAGGGCGTGTTAGGTTTGTATATAGTGCGAACATGCAATCAAATTACATAAATAGTGCGGAAGCGCGATAAAACAGATTTTAAAATTTTTCATACAAACCATCACCATGATCATCCATGTGCTCAATTATCAATTAATCGAAAGAGATAAAGTATGAGAATCATACCCTTGTAGAGCCATGCTTCAACAGGTACGAGTTCACCTCTAAATCCTTCGCGTTCTCCTTAAATTCCACCGATTAAATTCTTTCCTTTGATCAACGTTAGCCACCCAAGTGTTTGGCCTCTAGAGGTGATCCACCAAGGAATAATAGTTGTTCAAGAAGATGGGTGTTGGCAAAACCCTAGTTTCTATCTCTATAGAAATTACAAATACTCTCTCTCTCTCCAATTCATATGGAAGAGTGTGTAACTGTCTAACCCTAAATCATGATAAGACTCCTCTTATTTATAGATATAGGGAACCCTCCTAAACTATTTAGGATTAGGGTTTTTATTTTAATTAAACTCCTTTAATTAATTAAACTCCTAATCCAATTATGAATTTATGAGAGAGTACTTCTATTAATTAATTCCCAATCTCTATTAGGAATTAAATAATAGTAATAGTAATAATAATAATAAGACTCCTCTTATTAATTTATATTTAATATTTCCAAGATATTAAATAATAAATATTAAGCTATTTAATTTATTCTATATCCATACATTAAATTAAATACACTTAACTTATTATTACAATTATGTCATTTACTTCTTAAATAAATATTTTCCTTTTGCGCTGTGACCTTTTAGGTTCTACATATTAATCCGGTTGTGAATAAATCAATTAGAACAATTCTAATCTTATTTAAATAAATAAATTAAACTATTTAATTTATTTAAATAAATAATATTTATTCTACAATAAGGGTAAGCCCCCTTAGCGATCAATGACTTTTCAGATAATATAGATTTCAACATTAATCACAAAAGAACCTTTCAGTGAATAGTTACCGTACAATTCAATCCTTCTACCATACAATGTCCCAATTAAATATAAGACATGGAATTACTGTCAAGTCTTATTTTATTTAATTATATGTATTTTGATTCTCAAATGCACAACTTTGATAATGTAAATTAGAAACTCCTATATAATTTCATTATGCTTTGGCCAAAGACTTCTGAGTCGTCATTTATCGAATCACATAAGACATTCTCTCCTTTTACTAGAAGTGGTAGATTCTTTGTTGATCATTCACATATATCCATGTATAACTTATTATACCCAATCATACCCTTTGATATACCCTAAGGGTCTTAAGGGACATGTCAAAGTATAACTCATCATACACAAGATACTATGATGATCTCAAATCCAAGGATCACTTGTACTACTATCACTAGAGGAATTCCTATTGACAGGCGAGTAAAACTCCATTAGGTATTTCTTAGCGAGCCACGTTCAGTGAACTTATTCTCTAATAAGCACCTACATACTTGCTTTAGTGTCTTCACACAAATAATTATGAGATCAATCATCCTCTTCCAAAGAGCAAGCAACGTATGTACTAATCTATCCGGATTCACTAATCCCTTTTTTAGTAATCCATCGATTAGGCACGATTATAGTTTGTGAGCTATCTAGAATTTAGATCTCATTAGCATGATCCCCATCATGATTCTAAAAGCATTGCTCAAAACTATGGATTTATCACATTTAATATAACAACACCATGTAGATAATATAAAATGCCTTTAATAACTGAATAAGATTACAAAGTATATGCTACATCATATCAGATATGATTGGCTTGTGTGCATACTACTTTCAGGGCATCACTGCGTCTATTTGCCAGATTTCGTAATAATAATCTAGAATCGCAAGTAAAATCCAAATGGACTTGAGCATTACCATCGGTAATAAGGTTTCTTGATAGACAACTCCTTGCCTTTATATGAAGCCTTTTGCCACCAGTATGGCCTTATAGGTCTCCACCTTGCCATCTACTCTAGTCTTTCTCTTAAAGACCCATATACACCCTTTAAGCTTTATACCTTTCTGCACGGTTAACCAAAGTCCATACTTGGTTTTTATACATGGAGTCTATTTCGGATTTCATGATCATCTGCCATTTCTCTGAGTATTTACTACTCATAACCTCATCGTATGTAACTGCATCATCATCCTCTATGATGCGTACCTCATCATTATCCTCTATGATAAATCCATACCTCCTAGGTATCTTCAGTACTCTTCCAAATTTACGATTAAGTTGTACAATAGGATTATCTACAGGTTTCTCGGTTTGACTTATAATGCTTTGTGGTTCTTAAACTTCTTCACGATCTATTTTTCCTCCTACTAGCCCCTTCAAGTATAAACTCCTTTATCCAAGAAGGCAACGTGTTTCGTAACAAACACCTTTTTGTCAGTAGGATTGTAGAAATAATACCCTAAACTTTCTTTAGGATATCTCACAAATCTGCACTTGTCAGATCTTGTCCCAAGCTTATCCTTTTGAAACATTTTCATATAAGCTGGACAACCCCTAATCTTAACATGATTAAGACCAGGTTTACTCCATGTCCATAACTCATATGAAGTTTTGGAGATGAATTTTGAGAAGACCTTATTTGTAGATATGCAGCTGTTTCTAGGGTATAACCCCAGAAGGATACTGAAATGTCAGTAAAAATCATCATGGACATATACCATGTCCAACAAGGTACGATTTCTCCTTTTAGATATACCAATCAATTATTGTGTATCAAAATGCATCCATTGTGAGAAAATACCATTATCTTTGAGATGATCTAGAAACTCTTTGCTAAAGTATCCCTTCCTCGATCTGATCGAAGAATCCTTATACTTTACTAGTTTATTTCACTTATGAATTCTTTGAACCGTTCAAAGGAATCAAACTTGTATTTCACCAAATACACATATTCAACTTTTGAATAATCATCTCTTTTCTTTTACTAGTTTGTTCAATTTGTAAAATAATTTCATGTAAGTCAAGTATATAAAGTCCATCAAGTAATCTTCTAATTCTAAACAAAATATTATCATTATAAATAGAACAATCATTGCTCTTAAATATAATACCAAAACATTCCTTGTCCAACAATGAAATAGAAATAATGTTTTTAATGAGAATTGAAACATAAGAACAACTTATTAACTTAATAGACTTGCCCGTATGCAATGTTAAACTATAAGTTCCTACGGCTAATGTAGCAACCTTTGCTCCATTCCCCACACGCAAGATTACTTCCCTTTGTTTAGCTTTCTACTTCTGTTTAGTCCTTACATAGAATTGCATATGTGAGAACTAAGCCAGTATCCTATACCTAAGTAGAACCTTGACTTACAAAAAGATTTATTTCAATCATGAACAAACCTATATTTGTAATCGGAGCTTCACTAAGCTTCTTCTGGTTAGCCTCTGTAAGATACTCCTTGTAGTTTCTTTTTTAGTGTCCAGGCTTGTTGCAAAGGAAACAAACTCCTTTGTTATCCGCATCAGTTTTCTTATTATTCTTTATATTTGCCTTTCTTATTACCTTATTTGAATTTTTCTTCTTTTCAGAAGATCCTTTGGTCCTCTTCTTTTTCTTGGAAGATTCATCTACTAGTAAGACTTGGTCTTTCTTGGTTGGAAAGTGACTCTATGCAGTTTTTAACATGTTAAGCAACTCAAGCAGGCTGACATCTAGCTTTTTCATGTGAAACTTCAAAACAAATTGTGAGAAGGAGTCCGGAAGTGACTACAAGATCAAATCTTGTCTTAACTTTCCATCTATTACAAAACCTTGTTGTCCCAATTATTCAATCAAATTGATCATTTTGAGAACATATATTTGTACTGTAGTCCCATTAGTCATTCTAGATCAGAAGAGCTCCTTAGATATCTTATATCTAGCAGACCTACTTTGCCCACCATACAAATAGTGAAGGTGCTGCAATATAGTAAGTGAGAAGATTTATGCTAAAATTGTTTTATTTTCCTTGATCTTCATAGTGATTACATAGAGTTTCTTATAGTATAAGAGTCCTAGATCAACATGATAACTAAGAACTATATCACTTAAGTACTGATAAACACAATCGATTCTATTTAACACAGGACTCATGAATGTTATCATGATAAGGAATAACTGAATGATCAGATAAGTATTCTACAAACTATTCTACTTAACATAGGACTCATGACATGCCTTAATACTCCCCCTCAAGTTGGAGGAGACATTAGTAACTCTAAGCTTGCCACGTAAAGTACTGAACTGCAAATAATACAATCTTTTGGTAAACAAATAAGCAATCTGGTCATGGGAACGGACAAAATAAGTAATAAGTTGACCGACTGTAACCTTCTCGCAAACAAAATGGTAATCAAGCTCAATATGCTTCGTACGTGCATGGAGAATAGGATTTACAGTTATGTATAAGGCACTCAAATTGTCACAAAAGAGTGTTGGAGATACATGAAGCTTTATACTTAGATCATTAAGAACATAGGTAAGCAACGTGAGTTCAACTGCAGCACTAGCTAAAGACTGGTATTCAACTTCGGCACTTGATCGAGCCACAGTTGGTTGTTTCTTAGAACTTTGTGAGACACAGTTAGCACCCAAATAAACATAATAATCACTAGTGGAACGACGAGTTAAAGAGCATCCTGCCCAATCAACGTCTGAAAAACCATATAGGTTAAATGAAGACTGAGAATGAATGCGAATACCATAGTCAAGTGTGCCTTTGACATATCTTAAAATACGTTTCACCGCCTGAGAATGTAATTGAGTTGGTTGATGCATAAATTGGCATACAAGATTCACAACATATGTAATATCCAGTCGTGTCAAGGTGAGATATTGCAAGGCTCCTACAATGCTCCGATATTCATAAGGATCAACATAAGTATCCGTAGGAACAGTGACATCAAGTTTAGGAACACTTGGAGTAGGAACTGGATTAGAGTCAAGTAAATGTGTTCTTGCCAAGAGATTAGTGGCATACTTCCTTTGATTTAAAAAAAGACCACCAAGAAAGGAAGACACCTCAATGCCCAAGAAATAATGGAGTAATTCAAGGTCTTTCAAAGCAAATTCGGTGCTCAATTGTGAAATAATAGTAGCTAGTAAGATTTATTATCTCCAGTAATTATAATGTCATCTACATATATCAATAAGATAAGAGTACCTTTGTCATAATGGAGTATGAAAAGTAATGGATCAACAAGACTGCAGAAAAATCCCAATGTCAAAAGATAGGAGCTAAATCGATCAAACCAAGCACGATGAGCTTGTTTTAGACCGTAAATTACCTTGCGCAATTTACAAACATGATGAGGAGGAAATGGATGAACAAATCCAGGTGGTTGTTCCATATACACTATTTTAGTAAGTGTACCATGTAGAAATGCGTTTTTGACGTCAAGTTGTTTGATACACCAACCTTTAGTAACTGCAATTGATAACACAATTCTTATAGTAGCATGTCGCACTATGGACTTAAAGTTTCTATAAAGTCCACACCTTTAACTTGATTATATCCCTTAGCAACAAGTCGAGCCTTGTATTTGTTAACTCTTCCATCTGGTTTCAATTTAGTTTTGAATACCCATTTAGAACCTATGATATGTATATTAGTAGTTCAAGGTACCAAGTCCCATGTTTGGCTAATACTAAGAGCTTTCATTTCACCATGCATAGCTGTTACCCAATGCAGTTTTCGTAGAGCTTCAACGACATTAGTAGGCTCAACTACTTGTTCAGCTAGAAGAGATTAATGCATCATAGAAGAAGCAAGTTTAAACCTATACCTCGTGATCATAGGATGAATGGAAGCAGTTGTATTTGATGTCATTTCAGTCCCTTCGTGTTTGATGGACAATTCTACTTGTAATTAAAGTCCGTTGCCTTTATTGGTATGACTATTCTCACAAATGTCTTCACTGTAGTGTGTCAATTTATTATGAACTTGATCTCCATTTAGAGCATCATTATTAATCACAATAGAGGGCTCCATCCGTAATAACTTTAGTTGGAGCCATGACTGGTGAAATATCTTCCTCTTTTTATCATTGTCACGACGAAGAAATTCATTAAAAGTAGACATGAAGGTAGAGTCTAGAGCTGTGCTAGACCTTTTTGTAGAAACATATGGAATAATGCCTTCATCAAATATCACATGTCTTGATATATAAACTCTCCTGGTAACTGGATTATAACACCTATATCCTTTATGCAAGTTACTATATCTAATAAAAACACATGGATATATTTTGGGGTGAAACTTATGTTTGTTCTTTCCTTTAAGATAAGGAAAACATCTGCAACCAAAAACTTTTAACATGGAGTAATTTGCATGCTCACCATATAACTTACGGAAAGGAATATCATCATGTAATACTAAAGAAGGCAGTTTATTTATAAGAAAAACACCAGTCATAAATGCGTCTACCCACAAGAAGAGTGGCAATTTGCTATGAAAAAGTAATGTCAAGCCTTTTTTCACTATATGTTTGTGCTTCCTTTGTGCTATCCCATTCTTCTCAGGAGTTCCAGGATACGATATGTGCCTTATAATTCCACATTTGCTCAAATGATTTAGAAAATCCCATTTATTAAATTCACCACCACTATCACATTAAAACACTTTGATTGATTTTGAAAATTGTTCCTCTACCATGTTTTGAAATTTACTAAACATAGCATAAAAATCTGATTTATGCTTCAAAGGATAAAACCATGTGAACCTTATGCATTCATCAATAAAATTAACATAATACTTCATCAACTGACAAGATAAAACAAGAGCTGGACCCAAAAAATCACAATGAATAACTGAAATTGGTTCAACAAATAGTCTATCCTTTAATTCAAAAGGTAATTTGCAATTTTTACCCAACTGACAACTAACACACAAAAATGGTGATTTATTCCAACAACTAATGTTTATTTTATTCAAAGAACTTAAAAACTTCAACTTCTTAACATTAGGATGCCCTAATCTTTGATGCCATATGTCTAAAGAACCTTTTGAAGTTCTAGCTGTTGTCAAAGCTTCAAGCTTACAATCTAGGGTATACAAATTATTCTGCCTACTCCCCTTTGCTAGCACTTTGTGGGTTATCTGATCCTTAACAAGAAAATTTGTATCAATAAATTCTAAATAACAGTGATTGTCTTTTGCAAGTTGACTCACAAAAATCAAATTCTTTGTTAATTTAGGAATAACTAGCACTTCTTTCAATTTTAAATCTGATGTCAGATTTGTTTCTCCAGTACGTGAAATATCAAGCAAAGACCCATTACCTACTTGAATTTTATCTAAACCACAATATGTAGTTGAAATTAAAAGTTGACCTGAATTTTAAAGCATATGATTGGTAGCTCCTGAATCCAAATAGAGATTATTATCAGTCACATAAGAACTTGTTTGTGCTACCAAGGCTTGTGGGATATTCTCAGAAGCTTGATAAAAGAAATCCCAACGGTAAAAACATGTCAGAGCAGTTTGATTATTTTACCACAAATTTGACATTCTGCATTTTGATTAGCATGTGACTTCTGACTATTTTGATTAGAAGTACGCATGAAATTTTGATTGCCACCATTAAATCCATTAAAAGGTCTAAGAGAGTTTTGACCTGTAGGTCTAAACCCACGACCTCTAGAATTAAAACCATTGTGAAATTGGGACTAATTATTATTGTAAAAGTTACTTCTTCCTCTTTATGAATAATTTTGTCCATGATTTGAATTTCCTCTAAATCCACCACCGTTGTAGTTTCTCCGTGCTGTAAACACTGTGTTGTAATCATGTTGTGGAGTTGAATTCCCTCTAAAGCCACCACTATTGTAGTTTCTCTGCACCATAAATGTCATGTTCTAGTCCATATGTCGTTGTGTCATAGCTAGTGATTTAGATTCCTCTTCCCTTATATCAAATGACTGCAATGAATTTAGAAATTGTGGCAGAGTGGGATATGGTGGCTTTCTGAGTATAACTATCCTTAAGATTTGGTATTTATGGCCCAATCCTTTCGCAAATGTTATCACCTTAGTATCCTCATTAATAGGTTTGCTAATTGCTGCAAGACCATCATAAATACTTTTGAATTCCTTTATGTACTGGTCAACTGTTTTGCCTTCCAGCTTAATATTTTGTAGTTGGTCTTTCAATTGAAACTCTCTATCCTTTGTAGCTTGTAGATAATTCTCCTCCAGACAAAGCCATATAGCCTTTGCCATGTCACAACCAATGATCAAGTACATACATTCGTCAGTCAATGTTCCCGATAACTAACTTCGCAGTAGTGCATCTTTATCTGGCCACTCTGCAAAACTAAGATTTTTCGCTTCTTTTCCGTCTGTTGTCCGTAACTTGGCCACTAGTGGATCATTCTCAAGAAGATCATTCACTTTCAAGGCTCGGATCAGCTGCTGCATTTATGCTCTCCAAATCAAGTAGTTCGACGGTTTGAGTTTTACACATATCGCAATCAATTGGTGAAGTTGCGATGCAGTGAGAGATAGTCCTGCTATTTATTATTATTATTATTATTATTATTATTATTATTATTTACGTAATCGAAGTTGATAGTTTATCAAGAACCACAAAGCTCTGATACCATGAGAAGATTTATGCTAAAATTGTTTTATTTTCCTTGATCTCCATAGTGATTACATAGAGTTTCTTATAGTACAAGAGTCCTAGATCAACATGATAACTAAGAACCATATCACTTAAGTACTGATAAACACAATCTATTCTATTTAACATAGGACTCGTGAATGTCATCATGATAAGGAATAACTAAATGATCTTATAACTATTTTACTTAACATAGGACTCATGATATGTCTTAATAGTAAGTGCATCCATTTTCACATGTTGACGCTGTAACTCGTTATTCATGGAGCCTAATATGATGCACTTAGCCCATTGTACATCATCTTGTCACTTTCTAAAAATAGTAATATCTTTCTCAGAGACATTGTCTGCAACCGTTGCAGGGACTGGTGAATTAAGGATATAAGATAGCTTTTTAACCATAAGAACTATTCTCAAATTCCTTAACCAATCCTTATAATTTGGTCTGGTTAACTTATTAGCATCCAATATGCTTCGCGGTGATAGTAAATTAGACATTGTAAAATTTTGTTAATGAATTTATAATTTAATAACATTAGCATGCATTCATTTTATTAATCACCAGATTAATTTAGGTCTTTATTAAAATGGTGTCTCCCACTATTTTCTTCAAACTATATGACCCTCTATATATAGTTCGGCAGATCTTGTTTAAATGACTTTGTAAAATCCGCTTAGCGAGAAAGGATCCTATTGCCATAAATTTCTAGCCTTGTGTGTGCACAACAAACTATAAATTTATTCAATAGGTAGACAACTTTTGTCAATTACATCAATGATGTAACTCCTTTTATTTTGTCTCTTAGATTATAATAGTCAAGTGTGTGCACATCCGAACTAAAATAATCTAAGTTAAGTCTTTCATATAAGTGAAGAGAAAATATGGTCCTTGTGTGTGCACAACAAAACAATATCGTTCAATTCCTTATAAACATCCAATGTAATAAAGCCAACATCTTAAATACTTAATATGAGCCTTGTGTGTGCACAACAAACTATATTAAATATTTAATACTCTATTACTTTATCATGCTAAAAGGCTATGTCCGACATTCTAAATGTCTTTGAACATAATCAACTTAATATTTTCTTATTTGAGGGTTTTTGTTATTCATTGTCTCATCTTGTTTAGCGTGCATGCAAATATATATAAATGCGCGTCATATTAAACATACATCTTATGTATAATAATATATTAATATATATAATTAACATGCACATATAAAATATTATATTCTACTTGGGATAATTATGGATTTAATTCTAGTTTGATTTACTCGAGCCATCAAGTAAATCAAAATGTCAAACCTAGGGTGCAAGAATAAAAGATTGAATATAACTATTACATTCAAACCAGGCTCCATTACAAATGAGTCTTCAATGCTCTTGCTCTTCATTTCCAATTTCTTGAGTAATTCTATAAACTTCTATTACAAACTATTTTTAATAAAACAAAAACCTTGATCAGCAGCAAGGGGAACTACATAGGAGAAAGATAGAATTTACATCAAAAAATTAGATGGCGAGGTACGTAGACCCCATTTATAAACCTCATTCATTTCAGCATCCACCAAAATTAAATCTAAACACATTGGTCAATAGTCCATAATCATTCCCTTTATTTACAAACATATCAACATATATATAAATAAATAAATAAAAACATTAAATATATATATATATATATATATATATATATTAATATAATTTAATGGGAAATATTAGTTAGTGTAAAATCTAATTTCAACTCTAATTAGTTATCATGGAATCCAATTCCAACTCTAATTAGTTATCATGAAATCCAACTTTGAATCAAAATAAACATCTTTATTTTAATCCAATTCCAAGATTAAAACAATTTTAGTTAATAAGAAATCCAATTTTAAGTTAAAAACTACACAAAAATCAAAAAAATTGGGTTGTCGCTCCACTGCCTCTCCGTTGAGGGACAGCGCCTCTGCACTGGCGCAACAGGGAAACAACGCCTCTAAGCTATAAGGCAGTGCCTCTGCGCTGGTGCGGCAGGAACTCAGCACCTAGGCGCTCTGAGCTAGCGCCTCTGCGCTGCGACGCTTCCAACTTCATTTTGGGTTTTTCCAAATCGCGATTTTTACTATTTTTCTCCAAAAACATGATTCAATACCAATAATTTTTGCCCAATCAAATTGTTCTAAACACATATCAATATATATATATATATATATATATATGAATCAAAAATAATTAATAACTCGCATAAGGATGGCTCTGATGCCACTATAAGTTTAAAGAAACCAGAACATACATACAATCATATTGTAATAAAGCGAAAACATGACATAAATCGAATTTAAAATTTTTCTGCAATCTCAAAAATCACCTTATGCGATGTTATTAATTCAAGACAAGGATGAAGAGATTATACCTTTTTGTAATTCAACTTAAGAACAACTACGAGTTTAATTCCATCGGTCCTTCACGCTTCTCTAATTCCTCGCATCAAACGTTCGCTACAATAATGTGCAACGCTCTAAAGGTGATCCACCAAGAGATTAACTATTGAAGAAGTAAAACTAGATTTCACTAAATCTTGGGTGGCTAGCCCTAATTTTCTCTCTCCTAACTCTTTTAGGTTTTAGAGAATACTTACAAAAGTTACATTAGTCCTTCCCACAATAAGACCCCTCTTATTTATAGACCAACCTTCCATCCTAAACCTTTTAGGACTTAGGATTTTAATTTAGTTTAACCCCCAAACTATTTATGCACTAAATAATTTATAATAATAATAATAATAATACTTCTTATTAATTTATAATTAGTATTTTTTTAAATACTTAATTATAAATATTAAGTTATTTAATTTATTTCACCAATTAATTAAATACACTTAATTTATTATTATTAAGCCAGTTACTTCTAAAATAATGTTTTTCCTTTTACGGTGTGACCCTTTAGGTTCAATATTATGTCGGTAAGTAAAATAAATAAATTAGAACCATTCTAATATTATTTATAATGAATTAAACTCTAATTCAAATATAAATAAATAATATTTATTCTACATCATGAGTGATACCTTATACATAATGTATCATAACTATCTGGATAATATGAATTCAACGTTTAATCACAAAGAACACAAAGAACCTATTCAGTGAATAGTTACCATACAATTCAATCCTTCTACCATACAATGTCTCGATTAAACATAAGACATGGAATTACTGACAAGTATTATTTATTTAATCATATGCATTTCGATTGTAAATGCACAACTCCGATTAATATAAATTAGAAACTCCTTTCTAATTTTCATTCACCTTGGCCAAGAATTTCTAAGTTATCATTTATCAAATCACATAGGACATTCTTTACCTTTACTGAAAGTGGTAGATCCTTTGTCGACCGTTCACCTACCTCAATGTACACTTTATTATACCCAAACATACCCTATAATATACTCTAAAGTATTAAGGAATATGATAAAACATAACTCAGAATACACAAGGATCACTTGTACGACTATCATTGTAGAAACTCCTATTATTAGGCAAGTAAAGCTCCATTAGGTGTTCCTTAAACGAGTTACATTCAGTGAACCTATTCTCCAATAAATACTTATATACTTCTTTTAGTGTCTCCACACAAATGATTATGAGATCAATCATCCTCTTCAACAGAGCAAGCATAATATGTATTAATCTATCCGAAATTAGTAATCCCACATTAGTGATCCAACGATAAGGAACGTTCTAGTTTCGAGCTATTTAGAATTTAGATCTTATTAGCATGATCATCATCATGATTCTAAAAGCGTTGCTCCAAAATTATGGGTTTATCACATTTATTTAATTCAACCAATTAAACATGGATAAAGTATGCCTTTAATTAAATGAATTTTTTTATTAATAAATGAATAAGATTACAATGTAAATGCTTATCACATCCTATGTGATTGGCTTGAGGGTATACTACTTTTAGTGTCTACCCTACCTCTAGTAAATCTATTTTCAACTAGGAAATTAGTAAGTGTTTCATACCATGCCCTAGGTGCTTGCTTTAAACCATATAGTGCTTTATCTAATTTATAAACATAATTAGAAATAGTTGGATTAACAAAACCTGGATGTTGTTCTACATAAACCTTTTCTTGAAGTTCTCCATTCAGAAATGCACTCTTGACATCCATTTGGAAGACTTTGAACTTCATGTGGACTGTAAAGGCTAGTAACATTCTGATGGCTTTCAATCTAGCAAAATGAGCAAATGTCTCATCATAGTCGATCCCTTCTTCCTATAAATAACCTTTAGCCACCAATTTAATTTTATTCTTTGTGATTATAACATCTTCATCCATCTTGTTTTTGAATACCCATTTAGTGCCAATAACTGGATGATCTCTTGCTCTTGGGACTAGCCTCTAAACTTTGCTTCTTTCAAACTGGTAAGGAGAGAAAGGGGGAGATGAAGTAGGCAGCTTGTTCCTTTGGAGCGTTAGCACCATCTTTGGATTTCAGTCAAAGAAGGGGTATATTAGACTTCATATTGTTTATGAGTTCATAATCAGGCTAAGAGATAATAGGCATAATAGCCTGAGTACTAGAATTATCAATATTGGAATTGTTAGCAGCCAGAGAGGAGTCAATGACATCTACTATTACCTGATGAGAAGAATCAACCCTCAACTCAGAATCATGAGAAGCAATACTGCTTAAAGGATCGACAAAAATCTGTATATACTAAGAAGTTTCTTTATGAAAAGAAAAAAAATTCTGCTCCACCTGATTGTCCGCAGTATTGTTTGGAATATTCTATGTATTATCAAAAGATGATTGGATGGTGTTGCCCGTTGTCTTGTAGACTTGACGTGGGGGAGCTTTTCCTCCTTGAACTTATGCGCATTCTTTCCTAGAAGCATTAAAGTTTGGAGCTAACGGCTGCTGGTTAGACTTCTCTTTGTTGGTTGCATCATTTGCACTGGAGTTTTTCGAATGAAGTTTGCAGAAAGCACTTGAGGGAAGTGGATTTAGGCCTTTACGCAGCTACAAAATTTATTTTATACACGGCGGGAGGTTCCATTTTTTTCTTAATGGGAGTTCTGAGTGTTGGTTTATATGGTTCTAATAAACCAATATTAAATTTTGAAACATTAATTAATAGTCATATCCTGTGGCCTTGGAAATAATATTCTATATTGGATTTTTTATTGGTTTTTCTGTCAAATCGCCGATTATACCCCTACAAAGCTTGATGCAAATAAACGAATTTTTATTCTACGTCTCCGAGCTATATATCCCCGTCTAATTCTGGTCATTGAATAAATGAAACTTTGACGAATAACTAATAGATTTCCTTTCTTTCAGTTATTCTTTTTCCCTTTCCTAGTCTATTAATAACAAAGCTTATTTTTCCAATGTATAAACTAAAAATTCCAATGGCTTTGGCTACTATAACCTTCTCGACCACTCCATTTCTCAATAGATCTTTCTATCGATAGAAGGCCACAACTTCTTCGATCTTCTTGGGCTCCATCTTAGAGAGAAAGCTTAGGAAGAAGCATTCATTCTAAGTAGCCGACCTTGTTTTGACTCTTGCATTAAGATCCCCAATGATCAAGTCTTGGGTGTGATCTCTTGCCCATTTTCTTTTAGCTAGAACATCTGTCATTGTGCCTTTTTGTCTAGGTCCTTTAAGATCTAGTTCATGATCAGTAGCTTCATTGACTTGTAGAGTCTCCATTTCTGGAACTAAAGTCTCTACGATCTCCTGGTTTAGGACTACAATCGTCGAGTCTGGCTTTACGGTTTCAGCTTCTTCGATCGTAAGGTTCTTTTGCTCTACGATCGATAAGTCTAGCTCTACAATCTTATCAAATGATACATCTTTCTTTGGTTCGCCTAAGGCATTTTCATCGAAGGTAACATGGATAGAGAATTCAATACTCAATGTATTCTTATTGAACACTCTATAGGCTTTGCTTTCCATAAAGTATCCAAGGAATATTCCTTCGTCTGACTTGGGTTGTAACTTTGTCAGGTACTTCTTGCCATTGTTGAGGATATAACACGCACAACCAAAAACATGGAAGTAACTGATGTTTGACTTCCTTACTCTCCACAACGCATAGGGCATCTTCTTGAGCGTAGAGTAAATCAAAGATCTATTCTGAGTGTAGCAAGCAGTGTTAACAGCCTCAGCCCAAAAGTATTTAGGGAGATGGGCTGCTGTTAGAAGAGTTCTTCCCACCTCTATCATCATTTTGTTCTTCCTCTCAGCTACTCCATTTTGCTATGGAGTTCTTAGAGTTGAGAAATTATTATGCATACTATTATCTTCACATAACTGATCTACCTTAGAAAAATTGAACTCCTTTCCATGATCACTCCTTATTGCTTTGATTTGTTTGCCCTTCTCATTCATAACCAACTTGAAGAAATTGATCAAATGATAGTTGGTTTCATCTTTAGAGCTTAAGAAGAATACCCATGTTAATCTAGTATAGTCATCTACTATCACCAGTGAGTATCTTTTTCCTCCAAGGCTGGCAGTTAGATAGGCCCAAAGAGATCCATATGAAGCAACTGCAGGGGCCTATCATTAGAGTTGACTGCCTTACTTTTGAATGAGCTCCTTGTTTGTTTTCCTAGCTAAAAGACCTTGTATGGTCTTTCTTTATCAAAACTTAGCTTTGGCAATCCTGTGATTAGATCTTTAGAGACAAACTTTGACATGCTTTTGAAGTTCAAATGGGATAATCTCTGATGCTACAACCAGCTAACATCTTCTAAGGCTTTGGCGAAGAAACAAGCTGTTTCTGAGGAACTAAGCTTTGTGAGATTCACTATGTACATATTGCATTCCCTAGATCCAATCAGCTTCAATGAGTTGGATTTCAGCTCTCGAACTTGACATTGGTTATTGAGGAAGCTGACTTGATGTCCTTTGTCACATAACTGACTGATGCTTAGCAGATGTGCTTCAGTCCATCAATATAGGCAACTTTACTAAACGATACAACTTCATTCCCAATTGAGCCATAACCTTGAGTTTTCCTAGAATTATTATTTCCAAAGACAACTGTTGGACCATCTTTTTCCTTGAAGCTCAACAGAAGATCCTTATTTCCAGTCATATGCCTTGAGCATCCATATCGAGATACCAGATGGAGTTAGTGGAGCTCTATGCCTGTATAAACAATTATCTTTTATTTTGGTACCCAAACTTGCTTAGGTCCTTCCTTGTTAGTACCCTTAGGGACCCAAATCTGCTTGACTTTGGGTCGATAATATGCTAGATGATAATTATTATAAAAGCACAATCCAGCTACATGCCCATAGCTATGATAAGTATAGCATTTAACATGATGGATGTGTGAGTGTGTGTATGAATTTCATCAGGGACAAATGTGGAGAATAGTCATTACTAACCTTTTTTCTTGACTGAACCTCCCCCTACTTCCATACAACTCTACGATTTTATGGTTTTATAGAGTAGAAGTGAACTCTATATTTCAAGACATGTTAGTTCGTAGAGTTAGCTTTACCTGACTTTACGACCCTTCGAGGCACAATCGTAGACTTTGTCCTACTCTGCGATTTTATAAAACCCAGATCAGTATGTGACCTATTATTCTTTGGAACAATAATTTCGTGCACAGAGATTGGACAGCTAGGAATACTAGGCTCACCTCTTTGAATTTCACAAACACAATGCCTCTATGAGAAAGAGAAGCAATGTTATTGTTAATCTCCATTGATTTTTCCACACTTGGAATTAAAGACGACTCTCCAAATCCCAATCTTGACCTATCAGAGACTACTCTCTAACTAACAATTAGGGAGTCCATAGACGCAGAAAAATAATTCCACGTAGAGATTGTCCTTTCCAGATCCTCTATCTTAGAGGTTAAAATTAACTCGCACGGTGTACTGAGTTCAGTTATCTGTATCAAATTTGCATTCTCAGCCTTAAGGTTGGCAAAGGAGATAGCACTTCGTAGAGCTATTTCCAACTCTACGTGAGCTTTCTCTTTATCCTTTTGAAGAAAAGAATGGTCATTTGATAGAACCTGAACCATTTCATGTATTAATGCAGATCCATAGTTATATCATGCAATGTAGTTCAAAGATCATCAATATCTATATCAGGAGAGTTAAAATCAAATACCTCACTGATGTCAATTTTTTGATGATCAGTGACTTCTTCAGCATCTAGTTCTATATCCATTAGACAGAGATTTACTATATGAGGTCCTTCATCTTCGCTGGACTCAGAACTTAAATCGTTCTCTGAATCACTCTACGATCCTTTAGCTACAAAGCCTTTCTCTTTCTTATGAAACTTGTTATAGACCTTGAGCTCTTTCTTTGGGTATGACTTCTTCTTATCCTTTTTCAACTTTTCTCATAGTGGCTTGTTGCACTCTGTGATATAGTGATCTGGCTTCTTATAATTATAGCACAGGTCTTTCTCTTGATCTCTGTTACTGCTTCTTTTGTTGTTATTAAAGTACTTTCTTTATTTGTTATTGCTGCCCTTTCGCATGAACTTTTTCAACCTTTTGGCTAGCAACACTATATCTTTATCATCATCTTCATCAACACTATCATCATCAGAATCATCTTTGACTGAGGCTTTGGAGGTTGTTGCTTCTGACACCTTGAGTGCAACTTCTTTATCTTTTCTCTTGCTTTTTGAGATGGTTTTTGCTTGCTAGTTTAGCTCTAGCTCATAGGTAAAGAGATTACCATAGAGCTTCTGCACTGTCATCTTGTACAGATTCTTTGATTCTCGAATGGTAGTGGTTTTAACATCCCACTTGCTAGGTAGAGCCCTCACAAACTTAATGTTGAGGTCCTTATTTGGATAAACCTTTTCATAAGATCCCAATGAATTCAGCAGCACATTGAACCTTTCATACGTAGCAGTTATGTTCTCTCCAGGTACATGAGAAAACATTTCATATTGATGAGTTAGAAGAGACTGTTTATTCTCTCTGAGTTCTTCAGTACCTTTATGTATCACCAACATGGCTTCCCAGTTGTGTAGTTAACCACATTTTTGAGCAGCTCATCTTCTAGAGCCATAAACAGAATGTTCTTGGCCCTCTTGTCGAGCAGCACTAGCTTCTTCTCATTGTCTGACCATTCAACTCTATGCTTGATAGTCATCTTGTTTGGATCATCAGTTGTTAGAGCCAGCTTTGTTGGAATGTATGGACCACTGATTATAGCATCAAATAAATCTTCATCTATTGCATCAAAATATGTCTGCATGCGAACTTTCTAGTTAGCAATTTTTTATTGCAAAGGGGTGGCTTATTTCCACCACCAAACTCAGAACTGGTTTTATTGTGTGCCATAGATCAACTCAAAATGTTTAAGCTTATGTTCAGGAGAACTTGCTCTGATACCACTTATTGTTCCCAAATACACAAAAGAGATCTAAAAGGGTAGTTAAATATATCCTTTAAAATCTTTTTAATTATTTAAAGAATGTATTACCAAATAATTAATTAATTAAAGTTAATTAAGCACAACGGAATATTAGTTTGAAAACTCCTTAAAATATTTAACTTAAATCTCAATTTAAATTTAGTTCATGGATTTCAGTTACAAACAGATATTTTTACTCTCCCAAATTCGGGTACATTCAAACCCAGGTCCGGTGCTACACGGTACTACAACATCCACCATATCTAACTATATAATCTTAATGACACGAATGTAATTACTATATTGTTACATCATATCCGTACTATCTCGGGTTCAAATACCTTTACATGCTCAAAACATTATACTAATAATTATTACATAATAGAACTATGCTATTACATAATAGCTTCTAATCCTTCATCTTTCCCTTTCTTTTATCCTTACTGGAACTTTTAACCCGCTCGGGATTAGCTGAATATATTTAATTTAAAGCAAGGATGAACATTTAAATTGCTCAGCAAGTATAATAGTTTAATAACAACAAAATCAAGAATCATATCATTAATCTTCAACAACTGAACAATAGTTGTGAGACATTCCGAATAAACAAGAATAATACTTTACTTTTATTTAAAACTGTTAGAAATCATGGTTTAAATTTGATGTCGTGCTTTTAAAGAATGTGTGTATCAGTAGCTAAGATTGTAAAGTCCTTAATAGAAGACAAATGTACAAGGACTTAGAAAAGAGAAGATCAAATATGTTGGGCTGATCTAAGCTATATTGAATATCAGTCATATCCAAGCAAATTGTAAAGTCCTTTATCGAAGGTGATGCACAAAGGACTTAGAATAGAACAGATCAAAGTTATTAGGTTGATCTTGAGTGCTGATCGTAGAGTACTGCCATACTCCAAGTAAAAGGACGTAGAGCTTTATCGGAAGGACATAGAGCTTCCTCGACAGGACGCAAAGGTTTCTCGACAGGACGTAGAGCTTCCTCGGCAGGACGTAGAGCTTCCACGGCAGGACGCAGAGCTTCCTCTGTTAGGTTTGTATAACGCGAACATGCAATCAAATTACATTAATAAAGCGGAAGCGCGGTAAAATCATATTTTAAAATTTTGTACAAACCATCACCATGATCTTTCTTTATGCACAATTATTAATTAAGCGAAAGAGATGGAGAATAATAATTATACCCTTGTAGAATTCTAGCTTCCTCAGGTATAAGTTCACCTCCAATTCCTTCGCGTTCTCCTTGAATTCCACCGATTAAATTTCTTCCTTTGATCAACGTTAGCCACCCAAGTGTTTGGCCTCTAGAGGTGATCCACCAAGGAATAATACTTGTTCAAGAAGATGGGTGTTGGCAAAACCCTAGTTTCTATCTCTATAGAAATTGTAAGTACTCTCTACAATTCTTATACAAGAGTGTGTAACCCTAATCTATGATAAGGCTTCTCTTATTTATAGATGTAGGAAAACCCTTCCCTAAACTATTTAGGATTAGGGTTTCTATTCTAATTAAACTCCTTTAATTAAATTAAACTCCTAATCCAATTAGGAATTCATGTGAGAGTACTTCTATTAATTAATTCCCAATCCCTATTAGGAATTAAATAATAGTAATAGTAATAATAATAATAAGACCCCTCTTATTAGTTTATATTTAATATTTCTAAAATATTAAATAATAAATATTAAGCTATTTAATTTATTCTATCTCCATAGACTAAATTAAATACACTTAACATATTATTACAATTATGCTATTTACTTCTTAAATAAATATTTTTCTTTTGCGGTGTGACCCTTTAGGTTCTCCATATTAAACCGGTTGTGAATATATCAATTAGAACAATTCTAATATTATTTAATAAATAAATAAAACTATTTAATTCATTTAAATAAATAATATTTACTCTACAATAAGGGTAAGCCCCCTTAGCGATCAACGACTTTCCAGATAATATAGATTTCAACATTAATCATAAAAGAACCTTTTAGTGCATAGTTACCGTACAATTCAATCCTTCTACCATACAATGTCCCAATTAAATATAAGACATGGAATTACTGTCAAGTCTTATTTTATTTAATTATATGTATTTCGATTCTGAAATGCACAACTCTGATTAATGTAAATTAGAAACTCCTTTCTAATTTCATTCTGCTTTTGCCAAAGACTTCTGAGTCGTCATTTATCGAATCACATAGGACATTCTCTCCTTTTACTAGAAGTGGTAGATTCTTTGTTGATCATTCACCTATTTCCATGTACAACTTATTATACTCAATCATACCCTTTGATATACCCTAAAGGTCTTAAGGGACATGTCAAAGTATAACTCATCATACACAAGATACTATGATGATCTCAAATCCAAGGATCACTTGTACTACTATCATTAGAGGAATTTCTATTGACAGGCGAGTAAAACTCCATTAGGTATTCCTTAGCGAGCCACATTCAGTGAACTTATTCTCTAATAAGCACCTACATACTTGCTTTAGTGTCTCCACACAAATGATTATGAGATCAATCATTCTCTTCATAAGAGCAAGCAACGTATGTACTAATCTATCCGGATTCACTAATCCCCTTTTTAGTAATCCATCGATTAGGAAAAATTTAAGTTTGTGAGCTATCTAGAATTTAGATCTCATTAGCATGATCACCATCATGATTCTAAAAGCATTGCTCAAAACTATGGGTTTATCACATTTAATATAACAACACTATGTAGATAATGTAAAATGCCTTTTAACAACCGAATAAAATTACAAATTATATGCTACATCATATCAAATATGATTGGCTTGTGTGCATACTACTTTCATCCCTGGCAGGACGTAGAGCCTTCTCGACAGAACGTAGGGCTATCCCTGCATCTCAAGACAAACTCTCATATATCGTAGAGTAGTCTACGCCAGTACTCACAGACAAAATCAGCATCTCTTATGGAGAACATAAAGGCAAGGCATTGATGCTATTTCAGAATGATCAAATGAAATATGAAGATCACAGTGAATATCTACAATTGTCAAACGACTGTACACACACTGACGACACTACGGCTAAGCATGAACGTGGAGTTAAACGTCAGACGAGCAACTCAGATTTGAAAATGAATATTCTAAGTTGCCCATAATAAATAGACAGTAGAATGATCTGCCCAAGATAGTTGCTGAATATTAAACAAATAAGTGGGGAGCAAACAACTACAGTCTGCAGACGGTCAGAGCAATATCCGTACCACTGTCTTAAAATTAGACTAATGGAAGCTGACTCACCCCACTACTGCAGTCAACAAGGAATAAACTATTCCTAAGCTCAGCAACACATCTCAATGGGAGAATCAGATACAACGACCACATTTCAACAGAAAGATTCTGAAGAGCATCTACATAAGGCAGAAGGATTGAAGTTTCAAATCAAGCAAGAACAACGAACAGAAGATAATACTTAAAACTCCATCATTCTACAGAAAGACATCTTGCTTCGCTACTAAGTTTATTAAACCATTTGCTTCAAAGCAACTCAGTAGCAACAAAACAAATCACTCTCTATCAAGTGAAAGGGTCAACAGGTGACCAACCTAAGTCAAGTCTGCTGGACTTGTTAAGTACCAAAGGGTACCAAAGATTCTAAGGCTACTGGTCTTAGCTTACAGAGTTCCAAGGCTGTTGGCTTTGAAGAGTACGTTGAGTACTGGTATTCTAAGACTGCGGGTCTTGAAGGAATCTTTGTGATTCAGTTGTAACGATATCCTTAGTGGATTTGCTACTCGAGGAGTAGGACAGTGGAGTAGGAGTCTTGTGTGCTCCGAACCACTTAAAGCTTTGTCTCCATCTCTTTGCTCTTCATAACTACTATAACTACTATAACTGTTTTATCACTGTTGTATTGTATTCTCTACTACTGATCTATTTCTACAAGGGGTTCCATCAAGCCATTTTCCGCTGTGCTTAGTTACTCTATATATTAACTAAACCATTCAATCATCTTTTGTACTAAAAGAAGAAAGAAACTTCAAAAGTTTTAAAAAGAATCTATTCAACCCCCCTTCTAGATATCTTTTATGCCTCTGGAAACTAACAATTGGTATCAGAGCAGGTTCTCTTATCTAAAGCTTAACACGCTTGAGTAGATCAATGGCATAAACTAGAAATGGATCTGAGCAAGGCGGAGGAAACAAACCGCCCATGTGCAACAAGGACAAATTTGCCAACTGAAAAGTTCGCATACAGGCATATATGGATGCCATTGACGAGGATCTATTTGATACTATCATCAATGGGCCTTATGTGCCAACCAAGCTGACGCCAACTACTAAATATCCAAATAAAGTCTCAATCAAACTAAAGAAAGATTGGACTGATGTAGAGAAGAAAACAGTTCAGTTAGACAAAAGAGCCAAAAACATTTTGTTCATGGCTCTAGAAGATGAAATATTTGAAAATGTGGTCAACTGCACAACAACTAAAGAAGTATGGGATGCACTGCTGATCATGAGTGAAGGAATGGAAGAAGTCAGAGAAAACAAGCAGTCCTTCCTCACTCAGCAGTATGAAATTGTCACCCACATCTCAGGGGAAAACATCACTTCCACATATAAAAGATTCAACGTACTACTCAACTCTCTTCGAGCGTATGGAAAGACCTATCCAAATAAAGATCTCATCATCAAGTTTATGAGAGCACTGCCAAGCAAATGGGATGCCAAATCCACTGCCATCAGAGAATTAAAAAATCTTCATGAAATGATCGTTCAAATGTTATATGGCAATCTTCTCACTTATGAACTGGAGCTGACCCAACGAGTAGAAACTCTGTCAGAAGGAAAGAAGAAAGAAAGAGGAATTGCTCTTAAGGCATCTACTTCAAAAATATCTAACTCAGATGAAGATGATGAACTCAATGATGAAGGAGTTGCATTGCTGGTCAGACACTTCAAAAGGTTTATAAGTAGAAACAACAGACAAAGGAAGTTCGGCAGCAGCTCTAAGGAACAAGTAAATGACTACAATTGTAAGCAACCAGGTCATTTCATTGCAAACTGTCCCAAGCCTCCAAGAAATGATCCAAAGAAGGATAAGAAGAAATTAGAATTGAAAAGCCACTACAAAGCCAAGAAAAAGGAAAGAGGGTTCGTAGCTGAAAGTTCATGGAGTGATTCAGACAATAACTCAAGTCCTGAATCAGGTGAAGATGAAGAAACTCAAAAAGTCAACTTATGCTTAATGGCCAAAGAAGGAAAAAGCAAGAAAGAATTCAATGTGGATGAGGTATTTCCTGATTTAATTATTGATGATCTTAGAGATGGCATGCATGACTCCATGATAGAACTGCATAAATATATGAAACTGTTTAGAATTCTGTCAAAGGATCATTCTCTCCTTCAAGAGGATAAAGAGAAAGCATTCGTAGAGTTGGAAACTGCTCTACGAACGGCTAACTCATGTACCAATCTTGAGGCTGAGAACGCTAACTTAAGACTTGTAAATGAGCTTAATACTCAGAGGGAGTTAATTCTAGTCTCCAAAATCCAGGAACTAGAAAAGACTATCTCATCATGGAACAAGTTCTCTATGTCTATGGATACCATAATCTCTAGTCAAAGATCAGTGGCTAACCGATCAGGATTGGGCTTCTGCAAATCTCCTTCAGAAATCTCAGTGGTTGAGCCTATGGAAGCTAATGATAATAGCTCTCCTAACTTTAATAAGAAAATTGTATTTGTGAAATCACTACAGGATACTAATACTTTTCATTCAAATTCTGCAAATCAAAGTATTGTCTCTCACACCACTCTAGGATTCAAGAAATTAAAGAGTAAGTCAAATTTTACATTCAAGTCACGAAGGGTCGTAGAACATGACAAGACTCTCTCTATGAACCAACCTGACAAGAATCGTAGAGATAACTTCAACTCTACGAAAACTATGAATCATAGAAGTGACAGAAAGCAGAAGGGAGTTAAGCCAAAAGGTGTGAAACACTATCATCCACACATTTCTAAGACAAAAAGGAGTTCATACTCACACACAAATATGTATTATATTCAATGTTATACCTGCCTGAAACATGGTCATAAAGCTGCTGAATGTTATTTCAACCATTTTTACCCTATACTGTACAGACCCAAAATCAAACAGATTTGGGTTCCCAAGGTTACTAATAAGTATGGACCCAAGCAATATTGGGTACCAAAATGAAAGATGATCTTTCCTGCAGGTACAAAGCTCCACTGAATCAACCTAGTACCTTGATAGTGGATGCTCTAGGTATATGACAGGCAACAAGTCTCTTCTGTCAAATTTTGAAGAAAAAGATGGTCCTGCAGTCATCTTTGGTGATACCAATTCTGGAAGGACAAGAGGATATGGTTCTGCTGGGAATGGTGATGTGTCTTTCAGCAAAGTGGCATACGTTGAAGGACTAAAACACAATCTTCTCAACATCAGCCAACTGTGTGATAAAAATCATCAAGTCACCTTCCTCAACAATCAGTGTCAAGTCAGGGATATGAAGACCAACTCATTGAAGCTGATAGGAACCAGAGAAGGAAATGTCTACACTATCAACCTTGCTGAGTTAAGACCTGATGAAGTTGTATGTTTTCTTGCCAAAGCTTATGAAGATTAGTGTTGGCTATGGCATAGGAGGTTGTCTCACTTAAACTTCAAAAGCATGTCGAGACTTGCCTCAAATGACTTAGTTGCACGACTGCCAAAGCTCAACTTCATCAAAGAAAAACCTTGCAAAGCATGTCAGTTTGGAAAGCAAACAAAAAGCTCATTCAAAAGCAAAGCAATCAACTCGAATGATAAGCCCCTTATGCTACTCCATATGGATCTCTTCGGGCCCATTCCAACAACAAGCCTTGGAGGAAAGAAATACTCTCTGGTGATAGTGGATGACTACACCAGATTCACATGGGTATTCTTTCTGAGCTCTAAGGATGAAACCAGCTCTCACTTGATCAAGCTGTTCAAACTTGTCATGAATGAGAAAGAGGAGAAGATCAAAGCTATCAGGAGTGATCATGGAAGAGAATTTGATTTCACTGAGGTTGAACTTTACTGTGAAGAAAATGACATCAATCACAATTTCTCAGCCCCAAGAACTCCACAACAAAATGGAGTAGCTGAAAGGAAGAATAGGACATTGATCGAAGCTGGGAGAACATTATTTGCAGCTGCTCAACTCCCTGAGTACTTTTGGGTAGAAGCTGTTAGCACTGCATGCTACACTCAAAACAAGTCTCTCATCCACTCCTTACTCAAGAAGACTCCCTACGAATTATGGAAAGGAAGGAAGCCAAACATCAGTTACTTTCATGCCTTTGGTTGTCTATGTTACATCCTCAACAACGGCAAAAAGTACCTAACCAAATTTCAACCCAAGTCAGATGAAGGAATCTTCCTCGGTTATGCTATGGACAATAAGGCCTACAGAGTATTCAACAAGGAATCATTAAGTGTCGAAGTCTCTATTCATATCACATTTGATGAGTCAGAATCAAAGAAGAAAATCTCCTCACTTAATGATCCAGCAGAGGAGGACTCTACGATCAATGAGTCCAAAATCGTAGAGTCAGGCTCTACGATCATCGAGCCAGAAGCAGAAAGCATGGAGCAAGAAGAAGCAAACATAGAACTCACTATGCCTGATAATGAGTCTCTACAACCTGAACCAGAAATCAACCTGGAAGAACTCAGATAAGAAGGAACCAGAACTGATGTTACAAGAAGAAGAAGATGGATAAAGGATCATACTGAAGATCTGATAATTGAAGATCCTAATGCAAGAGTCAGGACAAGATCAACAACTCAAAATGAATGCATCTACCTAAGCTTCCTCTCTCGAATAGAGCCCAAAAAGGTAGAAGAAGCCCTAGGAGATTCAAGCTGGATAGAGGCCATGCAAGAAGAACTCAACTAGCTTGAAAGACGCAAAGTCTGGAGATTAGTTGAAAGGCCAACACAATATCCAGTCATAGGCACCAAATGGGTCTTCAGGAATAAGATGGATGAAGATGGTGTTATCACAAGAAACAAAGCAAAACTGGTAGCTAAAGGGTACTCACAAGAAGAAGGGATTGACTATGATGAAACCTTTGCTCCAGTTGCAAGATTGGAAGTAATCAGAATCTTTCTTGCCCATGCAGCTCACATGAGATTTAAAGTCTTCCAAATGGACGTCAAGAGTGCTTTCCTCAATGGAGAACTTCAAGAAGAGGTCTATGTAAAACAACCTCCAGGTTTCATTAATCCAACTCTTTCTAATTATGTTTATAGATTAGATAAAGCATTGTATGGATTAAAACAAGCACCTAGAGCATGGTATGAAACACTCACCAACTTTCTAACAGAAAAAGGATTCACTAGAGGTAGAGTATATACTACTTTATTCCTAAGAAAACACAAGGATAAATCAGTCCTAGTTCAAATATATATGGATGATATTATATTCGGTTCAACTGATGAAAAACTGTGTGAAAGGTTTGCCAAACTAATGCAAAGTAAGTTCGAAATGAGCATGATGGGAGAACTGAATTTCTTCCTTGGACTTCAAGTGAAGCAAACTGATGAAGGTATATTCATCAACCAAGCCAAATACATTAAAGACCTATTAAAGAAATATGGCATGGAGTCAGTTTCCATCATGAAAACCCCCATGGCACCTGCAACCAAGCTTGACAAAGATGAGCAAGGTAAAAGTATTGACATTACTCAATATAGAGGTATGATTGGCACTCTCCTATACCTAACTGCCAGTAGACCAGATATCATGTTTGCCATTTGTATTTGTGCTAGATTTCAAGCTAATTCTAAGGAATCTCATTTATTAGCTGTAAAGAGGATCTTTAGGTATCTTAAAGGAACACCAAATTTGGGACTCTGGTATCCAAAGGAGTCACCCTTTGAGTTAATGGGATACTCAGATGCTGACTATGTAGGATGCAAGATAGACAGAAAAAGCACAAGTGGTACATGTCAATTTCTTGGAAATAGACTTGTCTCCTGGTTTAGGCAAAAGCAAAACTCAGTTTCAACCTCTACTGCAGAAGCTGAGTATATTGTTGTAGGCAGTTGCTGTGCACAAATCCTATGGATGAAAAACCAATTAGCTGACTATGGTTTTGTGTTTAAATCTATCCCAGTTCATTGTGACAATACTAGTGCAATTGCTATAACTCATAATCCTATCATGCATTCAAGAACCAAGCACATAGATATAAGATATCACTTCATTAGAGATCATGTGCAAAATGGAAATATATCATTACAGTATATTCCTACTTAAAATCAGTTTGCTGATGTATTTACAAAACCCCTAGACGAATCTAGATTCAACATACTGATAAGTGAACTTGGAATGCTAAATTTACATCCATAATATTATGCTTTGAAATCTACTAACTCTGCAGAAAGAAAGTTCGTAGAGTAACGAAAACTGGAAAAATATACAGCTCAAAGGAAATCAAGTTGTCGAGACGTACTCTACGATCGTCGAGAAAGATGGAGGTCGTAGAGTAGAAAGGGCTCTACGATCGTCGAGTAAGATGAAGGTCGTAGAGTAGAAAGGGCTCAAAAATGAAACGTAGAGCTCAGAAGGAGCTAAGGGCAAAACAGTCTTTTCCCTTCAAGCACGCATCCAACACGTGACTCTTAACCTACTCAGCAGAAAAAGAGGGAAGTTTTCATTACCTTATTTCAAATTATTTCTTCTAAGAAAACTCTTCCTCTCCATCCTCGCTGAAACCCTAGCTCTCCGTTTTAATCAAACTCTGAGCAAAGTTCGTCCTTGTGCAGCAAAATCAAAGAAATTCTCAAATGGCACTCTCACCAGTAATCTCAGGCAACTCCCTCGACTTTAAAGATTTTGCTTCAGCTGAAACGAAGTACAAGAGAATCATCTCTCTGCTACGACGATTAGGACTCTACGAAGCCCTTGACACCAATACTCTAGTATATCCAACATTGGTAAAGGAATTCTATTCAAATGGAATTATTGGGGACGAAATCTTGTCCACAAAGGTCAAAGGGATTTCGCTTCAACTATGTGCCTCAGAAATCATTGTAGCCCTAGGCTTCAAAAATAACGGGCTCACAACTCTCCAGTTCATCAACACCGAAGAAGGACTGAAACGAATGCATCATGAGAACAACCCAAGGCTGAGGGGATTAAAGAAAAAAGAATTCCCTCAAAAGTATGAATTCCTTGCTGATATTGTTGGTAAATGCATTCTATGCAAAGATTCAGCTCATGATTCTGTCAATGACACTCAGCTCAGAATCATGACTGCTATTGTGAAGAAGATCCAACTAAACTATGGTGCTCTTCTCTTACAATGGATTGAAAACTGGGTATCAAATGATGGAAAGACCCAAGGGGCAAGGAAAATGTTTTATGGCAGGTTCATCAGCATTATTATTCAAAAAGCACTAGGAGACCGGATTGGGGATGATGAAGGAGAGGCTATAAATTTCCACAAAAGGATAACTCAAAAGTTGTTCGTGAACTGGAAAAAGAATCCAGCTGGAAAGTTGAAATCAACTCAGACAGAAAAGAGTGAAAAGACTCAGAGTGAAGTACGAAAGCCCTCTGTGAAAAATATGTCTGTAGTTGTAGAAACTGATGAGGTAGAACAAGAGGTGCCAGCACTAACCAGGAAAAGCAAAGGGAAAAGGAAGGCAGTATCCCAAACTGAAGAAGAACCTCAAGGGTCATCAAATGAAGGACCTATATCATCCGCTATTCAACTTAGGCCTTCCATATCCTCTGAAGTAGAGAAGAAGAAGAGAAAGCAAATGGAAGAAGCTTCTGGAGAAACACAACCTACTTTAAGGGTGTATCATAAGAAGGGAAAACACAGCTCCAAGCAAAGCCTCCCAACGATCACTGAGAATCCTCATTCTACGTTCGTAGAGTCAAGAACAGAAGTAGCTGTTGAAGAAGTTGGTCAGTCTGACCCAATATCCACCAATGCTGAACAACTGGCTAGGAAGGTTGCTGACCCCAATCCAAAGAAAACAAAGAAGAGGCTGATGACCTTAGCTCAAAAAGAGCTCAATGAAGTAATGCTAAGAATAAAAGAAGAAGAACTCAGAATGGCTAATCAAACTGACGCTCCAACTGAGGGGTAGCAACGAGGAGCTCATGAACAAAGAAGTGCTCAAGTTGAGGGGGAGACACCTGATGTTCCTGCACTTGTCACTGCTCAAATTGAGGGGGAGCAATCTGAAGATTACTATGAAGGATCGTCCATCCCTGAAGAGCCTAATACTCGTGATAAGAGAAATCAAGAGAATGTGGAGTTCAGTGATGAAAGGAAAGAAGAAGAGAAAGAGACAATACCTAAACATGTTGAGGCTATGGAGATCAGTGATGAATCTAATGATGACGAGGAGGATGAAAGCCTAGAAATCATTGCTGAAGGCAAAGGAGGAGAGAGGCATTTCATCTACAACTGCCTAATTAAATACTTACCAAGAATGTCATTTCATCAAACACTAATGGTCAATTCTTGGGATCACATGTTCTGGGCCTTCAAAACCTATCCAGCCATTACAGTGCTTGCTCAAAAATTCCCCAGCACTGGCTCTTTCGCTCAGAAGCTATTGACAAACCATCCCTTTCAGGTTAACGAGCAAAAGGTATACTTCATTCCCTCATCATTTAAGTTAAAACACTCTCCATTGCCATATTACTATCGTTTTGATACGATTCTAAGATGGAATGAGGTCATCTTTGACCCAACAAGACCACTCCCAGTTACAGGGTCTCAAAACTCTGTCTCTGATGAACCAGATGCTCAACCATCTCCAGTCGTAGAGTCTCTAAACCCTACGACAAATGTGGAGCTCACCTTCCATACACAAAACGTAGAGTTAACCCACTCTACGATTAACTCTACGATTGTAGAGTGTGCTGACCCTATAAACATCAATCAAACTACTTCCTCTCCATCACTTCAAACAACTGCCCAAAATGTTCCTACTGATATACCGTCCTCCTCCCATCACGAATACTTTGACCTGGCCATTGCTTTGGCACATCTCCAAGATAGCAACAAGGGAGAATCTCCAAATGAGATCAAGCAAATACTTAAGCGTGTCAAACTCATTCTTATAATGGGTGAACTGACTGATCTCACTGTCGGAATGGCTAAAGATATGGAGGAAAATCTTGAAGCTAATTCTCTCGCCCTCCATAAAAGATTCAATGACCTTATTGATGCTGCCAATGCTCACACCAACAATCTTGGTACTGAATTAACCAAAAGATTGAGGGAAATCATCCACGAATTAATGAACGACAATGACAAAAGGGATAAATTCTACCAAAAGGAAATTGTTGAACACAAATCATCAGTTATTTCCCTTCAGCAGACCCAGACAGCTCAAAACAGACTAGTAACTGAGAAACTCTTTGATTTGAGCACCTCCATCAACAACTTCCAGTGCATATCTCTGCAACAGATGGAAAGGACTGACAATGCTCTCGCCCTTATGCACCAGCAACGAGAAAGGACTGAAGCTCAATTCGTAGAGCAAATAGCTGACAACACTCAATCTCGGTCTCAAATGCAAGAACTGGTGCGAGGAATTGAGAAACTCTCCCAAGAGGTTAGAAAGTTAGATGTTGACATAAAGGGGGAGAAATCAAAAGGCAAAGAAAGAGGGGAATCAAGCAGCAGCAGGGGAAGAGAGCAACCAAGGCCAAGGCAGTTCGAATCATCAATACCAAGTGAAGAGGAGCCCATAAATGCAATTCCCATAAGAAGTGAAGTCCCTGGATCCCACAGAAGAAAACCTGATGTAACCCCAACAGGAGTTCGCATACCATCAGGAAATCCTGCAGCGTTAAATAGACACTTGCATAGAACTCACCCATATGGTGAAGAAGGAAGTCATATGCCCTCTTCTGGTCTCAGTCGAGAGTAGATTGAAGAATTCCAGCAGATGACCGAAGAAGGTAGGGAAATCTACAGAAGAAGAACTGCATATAAAAGAGCCAATCCCCCAAGGGCCAAGAGAGGAGCACGAGGAAGGAGAAACTAAGGTTTGAAATCTTTTGTAAATCTTCTTTTTCCCTTTATTGATGAAACTGCCATACAATGTAATATTCATTTTATCATCAATAAAATTCATGATTTCATCTAGAAATACAGTTGCTCACTGTACTATAAGACATGTTTATTTCTTTTAAGCATTTGCATTAGAACTGGTGATATGATTCAACTACTGGTTATGTCAACATCAAATAAGGGGAGATTGTTAGAAATTATGGTTTTAATTTGATGTTGTGCTCTTAAAGAATATGTGTATCGGTAGCTAAGATTGTAAAGTCCTTAATAGAAGACAAATGTATAAGGACTTAGAAAAGAGAAGATCAAATATGTTGGGATGATCTAAGCTGTATTGAATATCTGTCATATCCAAGCAAATTGTAAAGTCCTTTATCGAAGGTGATGTACAAAGGACTTAGAATAGAACAGATCAAAGTTGTTAGGTTAATCTTGAATGCTGATCGTAGAGTACTGCCATACTCCAAGTAAAAGGACGTAGAGCTTTGTCGGAAGGACGTAGATCTTCCTCGTCAGGACGCAAAGGTTTCTCGACAGGACGTAGAGTTTCCTCGGCAGGACGTAGAGCTTCCACGGTAGGACGCAGAGCTTCCTCGGCAGGACGTAGAACTCCCTCAGCAAGACGTAGAGCCTTCTCGACAGAACGTAGGGCTGTCCCTGCATCTCAAGACAAACTCTCATATATCGTAGAGTAGTCTACGCCAGTACTCACAGACAAAATCAGCATCTCTTATGGAGAACATAAAGGCAAGGCATTGATGCTATTTCAGAATGATCAAATGAAATATGAAGATCACAGTGAATATCTGTAATTATCAAACGACTGTAAACACATTGACGACACTACGACTAAGCAAGAACGAGGAGTCAAACGTCAGACGAGCAACTCAGATATGAAAATGAATATTCTAAGTTGCCCATAACAAATAGACAGTAGAATGATCTGCCCAAGATAGTTGCTGAATATTAAACAAATAAGTGGGGAACAAACAGCTACAGTCTGCACACGGTTAGAGCAATATCCCTAGCACTGTCTTAAAATTAGACTAATGGAAGCTGACTCACCCCACTACTGCAGTCAACAAGGAATAAACTATTTCTAAGCTCAGCAACACATCTCAACGGGAGAATCAGATATAACGGCCACATTTCAACGGAAAGATTCTGAAGAGCATCTACATAAGGCAGAAGGATTGAAGTTTCAAATCAAGCAAGAACAACGAACAGAAGATAATACTTGAAACTCCATCATTCTACAAGAAGACATCTTGATTCACTACTGAGTTTATTAAACCATTTGCTTCAAAGTAACTCAGTAGCAACAAAACAAATCACTCTCTATCAAGTGAAAGGGTCAACAGGTGACCAACCTAAGTCAAGTCTGCTGGACTTGTTGAGTACCAAAGGGTACCAAAGATTCTAAGGCTGCTGGTCTTAGCATACAAAGTTCCAAGGCTGCTGTCTTTGAATAGTACATTGAGTACTGGTATTCCAAGACTGCGGGTCTTGAAGGAATCTTTGTGATTCAATTGTAACGATATCCTTAGTGGATTTGCTACTCGAGGAGTAGGACAGTGAAGTAGGAGTCTTGTGTGCTCCGAACCACTTAAAGCTTTGTCTCTATCTCTTTACTCTTTGTAACTACTATAACTGCTATAACTGTTTTATCACTGCTTTATTGTATTCTCTACTACTGATCTATTTCTACAAGGGGTTCCATCAAGTCATTTTCCGCTGTGCTTAGTTACTCTATATATTAACTAAACCATTCAATCATCTTTTGTACTAAAAGAAGAAAGAAACTTCAAAAGTTTTAAAAAGAATCTATTCAACCCCTCTTCTAGATATCTTTTGTGCCTCTGAAAACTAAAAAAAACATTTTTGAAATGACATACTGAGCGGTCAAAAGACCTTGAACTTTTCTTTTCATAAAGGTTAACAATAATTTAACTATAAACTGTCTAACTTACGGGTACATTGGGTGATCAGCCTAATGCACCCTATGTTGATCAACGTTACATGTTAAACGACTATATGCGTTTAATTAGGTGCTTGCAGTCTTGTCAGAATATTCAACTAAAATTTTTCTAATTTTAGGGTTGTTCATCTCATATATGCCTTAGAATCCTAACCAGAACAATTCGGTTGGATAACTCTACTTAACATCAATAATATTTCAAATATTTCTTTTGCAAATGTATAAAAAATTTAAAAATCTGTTTAGCTGAATCGAATGGCATCGATGTACCTTATAAACAGTTCATACATAATCTAACTTTAAAGCTTTAGCAGTTTATTGCATAGCATAGCTGAATACTTGTACAAACTCTAAAAGATTTGTACAAGTTTAAGAATTTATGCAATATATAATTACTGAGTAAATTTGGACTTCAAACATTTCAAATCATTCATAAGAACGTAGTCAGATGAATGTAAAACCTGCACATAATAATCATTATACAAGGTTAAAAAACTTGCCTTAAGCGTCCATTATAAGTTTACGCTAATTCGCCCTTCAAATGGCCTACACAATTAAGTTTATATTCGCACACCAATTAGCCACATAATGACGCCAAATATTAGTTTAATTTACTCTATTCATTAACCTATAATGTCTGTTTCATAAGAATCGGAACACATTTCCATGTTACAAACACTTGGTATGACGTTTCGACGTTCGTACGTCGTACACCCGATTTACCTTATGCGAACGTCTAAGCGACACACCTTTGTGTACACTTAGCATGCCTATACCATTTGTCTAATATTCTTTGACTAATGTTAAGTATTTTACATTTCATAAATGAGAGTTGTCATTAACACTCCAAAATTAATACCTTACTTCTACGCTCCTAACTCAAGAATTAGTATAGCAATAAGCAAGGGTCGATCCTACAGAGAGTGAATTGTTTTATATTTATCCTAATGTTTCCTAATACAACTAAATATAAATTGGGGGTTTTGAATTGAATTAATCTAACTAACAAAACAGAAAATAATTAATAAGAATAAATAATGATTTAAGGCTTTCAGTTCTTCAGTTCAGTATCACCTATTTACAATAATGATATAATCAAGTTAACAATATTTATCCTTCAATAAAATTAATAACCCTAGATAACCGCAATCACTAATTATCCGAAATTCTATTTAGGTTTTAAATCTAGTGTGACAATGGCCCCCACTAGACCCTAACTATCATACAACGTAGAATTATCAGTCTAGATTTAATATAACAGTAGCATTAACAATTAGAGAATTAGGTTATTTCAAGTAACAGTCACACAATCAGGAATTATTTAACTTGTCTTCTAATAATCTTAGCAATACGCAAAAGCTTGTCCACAATCATGTATTACTAATTACTACTTGTGATTAGGAATAATATCAATTACACGTAATATTATCCCTTAGTTTAACAGATATTATCAGTTAACTAATTTAATCCTATAAAAACCAAACCAGTTAAACCAATACCATTCAACAGTTTAATTAGATTATCAAAAATGAATTTTATATGAGAGGAAATAAATAATGAATACTCAATTAAACCATTAATTATAAATAAGGTTCAATATCCCTTAGACCTGAAAATAAAGAACTTAGCTTAATATATCTTCAATCTTGCCCCTAAATCTAGGGTTTACAATTGTAAGCCTCTAAAACCTCTAAAACTTTACTAAGAACATATATTTATACTCCTAGAACAAAGTCCTAAAACCCTAAGAAAATAATAATCCAAATTGGAGTTAAATTCCTCAAAAAATACAAAGTTGGGAAAAATCAGTCTGCGAACCATGCGCCCGCAGAATCCTCTAGCGCCGCGGCATGCCTTATGCGCGCCGGGCCCATAAGTTCTGTCCGTTTTCTCTTTTTCTCATTGTGATCCCATTTTGCTCATTTTTTCTTCTTTTTCTCTTTGAAGCTCCAATTCCTCTTGAAATCAATAAATACATTAATAAGCTTACATACACACAAAACATGTAATAAAACTAAATATAAAGGAAACAAAATTATTGAATATTATGTACTTATCAAATTCCTCCACACTTAGTTTTTACACATCCTCGTGTAAACCAAAACAAAGCTAATATTAACTTCGTCTGAAATTCATTTAACCAACTTTCAAATAATTCAATTACCAACCATGAATATTAATACTAATCAACAAAAATTTGCTCAGTACTTAATCAATCAATTCACAACAACAACCTCGTCATTCCCCACCGAACATCTCTAATTCAGACTGTATCCACATAAGTATATTTCCTATGATCTATACACATACTCGACACAGTTATCATAGAACAACATTGATGAGAGTAAAATATGTTATATTTTTATCCCTCAATGCTTAATCTTTTGTATTTATTTTGTGTCTAAATACACTCATTATTCTTATATTTTTATTTAAGGTAGAATTAAATGTTTTTCCTTTTTAATTATATTAGTTTATTTAATTAATATGTTTTATTTTATTTTGTAGGATTTAATATTTTCAAGACAATATCTTGGTGATCAAGTAATATTTAATACTTCTATTCATGAAAGGAAAGAAACAAGAAGAATCCTACTGGGAGCTGTCGTTTCACACTCCTAAAGTAACCTCACTCTCTAATCACAATTTCTACAATTAGCACAGTAGTAAGAAAGGATCAATCCCACATGGAGTACGTGTGTAAAATCTATTCAATGGCAAAAATGGGGGGGGGAGGGGGGGTTAGAATCAAATATCTAACTAAACAAAATTAAATAATAGGGTTAACCAATAAATAAATAAGTTCAGTTCTTTAGTTCAGATCCACCAATTCACAGTAATTAATCAACCAAGTTATTATTATTTACCCTTCAATGAATCTATTAGCCCTAGATAGCAATAAGCTCTGTTATCCGAAATTCTCCTTAGATATTCACTGAATAAAACAAGCGCTTTATCAAATTCTAACTATCATATAACCTAGAACAAGCTCTTTAGATTTAATAGGATAACAACTTTAAGGACTAGAGAATTAGGCTAATTCAAGCAATAAACTCACAAGCTCAGGTTATTTAACTTGCTTTCTGATAACCTTAGTAATAATCAAAAGTTCTAACATAATCATTATTACTAATTACTACTTGCGACAAGGAATACTATCAATTACACGTAATATTACTCCTTAATCTAGCAGATGTTAATGATCAAACTAATCCAACTAGCCATATTAAATTAATGAAATTAATTAGCATAGAACAATTGAAATAGATTATTAGAATAAGTTTTATGTAAGAAGGAATAAAGAATAAAATTTGATTAATCAATTACTTGTAAATAAGGTTTCACCTCCCTTTAGAACTGAATAAGAAAACTTAGCATGACATGCCTTCAATCTTTAATCTCCAAAACTAGGGTTTTTAGTGATATAGAAAAGAATGATAGCTGATGAAAAAGGAGGTCCCTAAAACTTGGCTAATATTATCTATTTATACTCCTAGAATAAAATCCTAAAACCCTAAGAAATAACAATCCCAATGTGACACCCCCAAATCTGGGTTCCATAACCTTGGCATTTGGTGCTTACAATCCAACATCTTCATACACATTCTATAACTAAGCATAATAAATAAACATAAATTATTTATTACATAAGGTTTTACATCAAATCCCAAGGGTCTAATAACCTTTATTTATTACATACCTTAATAACCGCAAAAGGTTTACATAAATAATTTACATAGGATAACAACATAATTAAACATGCATTATCTATTCTTACATTTTTCCTTTCCCTTTGTCCTTGTTGGATGTCTCTGGCTTAACTGAAATAAACGTCATGATATAGCAAGGGTGAACAACTAATTCGCTCAACAAGTTTAAATACAAGAAAGATATATCATGATTAGATAGAATTATCATGTGAACTTTCAACAATATATAATGATTGTGAAGAAACGAAAGTCAAGCTTCAATAAATGGAAGATTTAATAAATAATGCTGAGTGACCAGCAATGACCATGAACATATGCGAAGGTTTATCAGCAGTTACACTGGACTTTTTAAAAGTTTTGGTAATCAAGGGGATCAACCTTTCATACCCGGTGAATATGCATACCACTTAAAGTCGGGCTTTGTATTCGATATATTGCCTTAAAAAATATTCTTTTTCTTAGTCGAAGAGTCCGTACCAACAATTAGTTTGGAACAGCTTTTAGAAACGTATTTTAACAAATTTAAATCATGTTCGGTCTAGCTGATATAATTAGCTAAGACCTAGTTTATAAACAATTCATAAATAATAGAATTCAAATTATTTCGCAGTTCAAATAATAAAATAGGAAATCAATTGCACTAAGTGCGAATAACAATAATCATTATGGATGTGGAATAATCAACAATAATTATCCACTAACATGCTTTTAAAAATAATAACTCAAGTTTGAGTTAGAAAACTTGTCTCGATTGCGGTCTACTGCTACGCAATTTAAGTTAACTTCTTAAAGAAAGACCTATAATTGATAAGATTGATTTTTCAATTAGCATAACATATATTGACTTATAATACTACGACCCTTGTATTAAATTATCTAACATTTAGTCATATAATTAAATATTAGATATCACATCAAATCCTTAGTAATATTATCATCCCTTGATAATATTGCTATCACAAAATCATCATCTTAAACTATCATCTAATATTATTAATCTTGTAATAATATTTTAATCCCTTATTAATATTATTAATCACTTAATAATATTTTAACCTTTTATTAATATTATTAATCAGTTAATAATATTTTAATTACTTACTAATATTATTAATCATTTAATAATATTTTAAACATTTATTAATATTATTAATCATTTAATAATATTTTACTCATTCACTAATATTATTATTCATTTAATAATATTTTAATTATTTATAAACAATTTAATTTAATTGTTTATCTCTTACTATTTAATTTATCTAACACACATATCATGTCTTCCTTATAACATAAAAAAATAAATGACCAAAGTATCCTTATAAAGTCTTTATACATCATATATTGATCATTAATAAATAAAATCACATTTACAAGTTTTACAACTTGATTTAACTTAACTTATCTATTTATTCATAACCTAAACATACCCATGAAAAATATCAAAACAACTTTTTTTTTTGTTTTTTTGGAAAATATCAGTATATGATATTTTAGTGATAATATATTTTTCCTGTAATTTTTCAATTTTGTTTACTATTTTTAAATGGTCCAAAACAGTCCGAAATTGTTATAATTATTATAAATTATCCTTTTCTTCAAAACTTATAAAATTTATATAGTAGTATCATGTCATCAACACCTAGTTCTTGTAAAAATTTCACATTTGTTTGAGTTGTATTTTAAAAGTTATTACAATTTATTTTTAAAAACGCACTTTCTTATAAAAGTCATAACTCTCATTCTATATACCAACAAATTACCATCTTTGGACAAGATCTTAATAGCTCAGTATACTAACATTATACAAAATATCAGAAGTTTTAGAGTAACTAAAGTTGCCGAAACGGCCCTTGACACAAACTGACCTGTGACAGTTTTAACCTTCAGTTTTTATTCTACCCGCTTGGACTTTTTTACCAAAACAGTTGTCATGGCTTCCTAAATTAATATATTTGAGTTCTACCACTTGAGTTTAACAACTAACTCATAAATATAACACCCATCTTTTACGGATCACAAAATTAATTTACAGATTTAAAATGGTAAAGGTCTAAATTGGACTGAAAATTAAGGTTTTATAAACTAAAAACTGTTTTTCATCTTCTTCTTTGTTCAAGCTTAAAAACACATAAAATGGTAAGATTTAAGCATGAAACTATATAAAACATATAAATCTAGTGTGCTAGGGTTCAAGATCATAAACCCATGATTTATTACTAAACATCCACAAGAAATCATATTAAGATAACAAGGTTTTGAGTTTTTGGGTTTTTATACCTTATCTTATAGGCTACCCTTCTTCTCCTTCAAAAATAATTTATGGAACTTGGAGGCATGCAACAAAAATCTTCTTCTTTTTTTTTAAAATTTTGGCAGCCCTTATTTCTCTCTCTCTCTCTCTCTCTTGTTTTACTCTTTAGCTTATGAATTTAGGAAATGTAAAAATGAAATAAACTTTGGCTAGCAAATGAAAGGCCCTCTATTTATATCTATAAAAATATATTCTTATAGCATATGTATGTATACATTTAATAATTATAAATCTCACATTTTCTAAGCTATCCCACAAATTATGGACCTCATCTTATTTTGTTAGCCAATATAGGAGACACTAGGGTAGGAGAGTTGGTGACTAGTCTTAGAAAAATGAAATGAAGCATTATTACTCCCTCCTTACACATCCAGCTACTCCCCCTCTAATTAATCCCATTTTTTGATTTTTTTATAATGTTTATTATCTTATTAAATCTTCTAGAAGGTTCATACAAATTGAGCCAAAGCTTGAGCCAATTGAATTATTTATTTGGATTTTCTATTAAATTATTTGGGCCATATAAATTAGCATAGGTCCAATACATCAATTTTATCTTACCCTAATTATTTAATTAGGGTTTTTAGTCCACTTAATTTGGACATTAAATAATTACTCATATGAGTTTAATTACATAACCCAATTAGACTTGCTTTAATTATGTTTAAAATAAATAATTAAATTAAGATAATAAAATTAATCTCTTAGGTTAGTCTACTAGTATATATTTTAAATACTAGAAATCTTCAATAAATATAACCCTTAGGTTATTTAATTCTCATACCTAATATATATAATTAGGTTATAAAGCTTTCTTGTTATTACACATAATATGATAAATAAATATATACACATATAATATATATATATATATATATATATATATATATATATTCATTTAATCACATACACATCCTTTATAAGTCACAAAGTATTTAATACATTGATAACAATTTAATATTCCCATTTACATTGTGACCTAATATTCTTGGTTATTACACCCAATTACATTAGAATGCCTCCAAAAATACAACGCAAGGAAAATCTCCTGCCGAAGCCACGCGCCCGCGGAACTCCTCAAGCGCCGCGACCCACGATCCCAGCGCCGCGGCTCTTCCTTTTGAACGTCGCGGCTCACAATCTCTGTCCATTTTTTCTTTTTCTCTTTGTGCGCCCATTTTGATCCATTTTTCCACGTTTTCTCTTTTTAGCTCCAATTCCTCCTGAAATCAATAAATACCTTAATAAATTCATATATACATAAAACATGTAATAAAATTAAATATAAAGGAATCAAAATTATCGAATATTATGCACTTATCACCTACAAGGATAAGGAAGTGGAACAATATTAGTGTGCAAGTCAAATCCAATGAAGGAAAGAAAAATCTATCTAGAAGATCTTTTTGAAAGAAGTTGATGGCCACTAGGAAGTTGAAACCTACATGAAAACGAATTAATGTCTTATGCCTATAAATAGAGGATTACCAAGAGAGCTTAAGGACTTGTCTACAATCTTCTCTCTTTGTTATTCTTTAGTATTTTCAAGGTCATGTGTGACTAAATTTTTATTCTTGGATTAAGGAGAAGAAAACCTCAGAATATTACACTATGAGATCTAATTGATTTTAATTGTTCAATTATTATTTTGAGTATTGATTATTCTTCTGTGCTTGAATTCTATGATTGATATGTTTAATTACTAGAGTGCACGTTAGTTTATCATTCGTAGAAATCTACTGCTAAATTAGATATCAAATCCGTAATTGTTTGGTCACTCTAATTTGCGAAGCAACTAAGGCTAAGAATTGACTGCAGATCATGAGATTATTATATCTTAGAGAGAATACTTAACTAAATTGAATGCAACCGTTTATGCTTGTGTTGTTTAGCTTCATCGATTTTTCTAATTCTTAAAGCATCTACTAGATTAAACTTTTAGCGCTTGTCTGAAGTTGTTTAGTAGTTAGGGTTATTTAGATCGTTTGTTTCTATCTAACTAAAATTAAGAAAAGACACGGAATAATTCAGAATGGTGAATTGATTCTAACGGTGAATATTCAAATATTAATTGATTATGCTTGAGTCAATAATCAGTGTAAGTTTCTGAGGTGGAACTTGATTTAATCCAAGGTTTGTTTTCTCTGATTTACTTTAATAAATTATTTTGCATTATTTTTAGTTTACTTTAATAATTACATTCAAAACCCCCTTTTCTGGTATACAAAATATAAAAATAGATTAATCATTCTCTGTAGGATCGACTCTTACTTGCGCTACTATATAATTATCGTTTCCAGTAAGGTTTTATTTTTGGTTGCATGCGACAGCACACCAAACATTTGTGCATACTGACTCAGAACATATTTTTTTCTGCCACTCTTTTTTTTCACCAGAACAATGAGCTTCATTTTTTCAGGTGAATACATTTTATGCTCCATTCACCTTTCTCATCATTTTCCTTCTAAGTGAGTGCATTTTATGCTTCATCTTACTTATCTTCTCACTAACGAGTGCGTTTTACGCTCCTTCTCGTTGCATGTGTTTATGGATGAGTGCGTTTTACGCTCCATCTCAAACTACCACATGATTTTCTTTTACACATTTTTTCTTTCTTTTACACTTTTTTTCTTTCATTTTCTCAAAATTTCTTCTTTTTTTTCACATGGTCCTGTAAACAAAACAAGCAGATAGACAGTTCTAATATCATGAAATAAGTTTACATAGACAACATCCATAGATAACTCAACCAAATAAGCATATATCCCATATTCCAAAACTCACGTAACACAAATTCAATCCAAATCAGTTATTATGGATCATGACTTAGTTATCCTCATTCATCAACTATTTCTACATCAAACAAATTCTATTAAATTAGCATCAATTTTCATTCCATATCCAAAAACCTTTAAAAACTTAGCCAAACACAAAAAACTTTAGAGTAAAAATTTTCAATTTTTAAATTCTTTTTCACAAAAATGACCACAATTAGATCATAATCTCCTAGAATAAACTTAAACATAACCTAAACCCCTCCCCCACACTCAAACCTTACATTGTCCCTAATGTAAGACAATTATGTAAAGATGAGATAACTAAATAATATGCAACTACAAAGTAAAAAGGGATAGAAAAGCAAATATGAAATCTTGGGTTGCCTTCCAAGCAGCTGCCCTTATTTATTATCATTGACTTGACCTCAATTTTCTCATTCTATGTAATTGGACTTGTGTACTTCAAGTGGACTGGTAACAATTTTAATTTTAAATTAGGAGCAACTTTCAAATGTTGATTCTGCTTCATGCCTGCATCTTCCTCCATTTCCCAATCATTGGAAACTACATTCCTCACATCTTTCTGTTGTATTTGAATTTGATCAAAAGATTCTTGCACCATGGAGTCAATAACATTAATAGCAAAAACAGAAGTAACACCACTAAGATACCTCTTAGCCTCATATATGTCAAACTAGACATTTGCATCGTCCAATTCCATGGTTAAGGTTCCATGATGTTTATCATTCAATATTTTTGTTGTTTCTTGCTCCTTTTCATCAAAGTTAGTGTTAGCTTCAAACATTACATTGGCACACATAGCACTAATGTATGTTTCTAAAGTAAGCTCTGACTCCTCTTGCTGCCATACCCCTGTACCATTTTCTAAAGTAATCGCACTTACATTCTCTCTTGTAACAACAGTCGGAGAAGGTAATTTTCCTGAACCTTCAGAGTTCAATCGTCCAACTGTAGTAGCCAACTGACCCACTTGATTTCTTAAATCTTGAATAAAGATTTTTGTCTCCTGCTGGAACTGTTGTGTTTGATTCATGAATTGTTGTGTCTGACTCATGAATGCTTTGAACATATCCTCCATAGATGTTCTAGAATTTACAGGTATTGCTGTTGAGCCGACTAAAAACCTCCATAACTCAAGTTGGGTTGATCTCTCCATCCTGGATTATAAGTGTAGGAATAAGGATCATATTGCTCCTGATGTTGTCCTAGGAATGTTCACACAACATTGACTTGTTGAATAACTTCTCCTTTTGCAATAGTGGACAAGCATCAGTAGTATGCCCTAACTTCGAACAAATTCCACACACTTATGCTACTTGCATATTCCCTGCAGCCATCTGACGAACCATAACAGTTAAAGTAGAAATTTATTGCTTAATATTATTTGTGTTTACCTCATTTACCCTTTTGGTGCATGATCATTCCTTGTTCCATACTTTTGTAAGTTTGCTGCCATATTTGGAATCAAGTTCCGTGCAGCCTCAGGTGTCTTATTAACTAGTGCTCCTCCACTTGCTGCATCAATCATGCTATTATCTATTGCCAACAGTCCCTTATAGAAATATTGAATCAAGTGCTGATCATTTATGTGGTGAGGTGGACAGCTAGAACATAACTTCTTAAACCTTTCCCACTACTCATAGAGTGTCTCTCCATTGAACTGGCTGATTGCACATATCTCCTTCCTTAGGTTGGCAACTCTTAAAGCAGGAAAATACTTCTCTAAGAATAACTTTTGCATATCGTTCCATGATTGAATTGATCCCGGAGGAAGATAGTGTAACTAGTCCTTTGCCAAATCTGCTAATGAGAATGGAAAAGCTCTAAGCTTGATTTATTCCTCTGCTACTCCTTGTGGCTTCATTGTAGAACACACCATATGAAACTCCTTTAGATGCTTACATGGATTTTCACCTGTAAGACCACGAAAAGTAGGCAAAAGGTGTATTAGTCCTGATTGTAATTCAAAAGAAGCATCTAAAGTAGGATATTGAATACACAATGATGGTTGATCAAGATTATGAGTAGTTAATTCTTTCAAAGTCCTATAGTTGTTTGGCACCGCCATCTCTTTTTCGTCTGAATCTATAGTTGTACTTTATCTCTGTATCAAATTTCAATTCAAGAGAGTGAGAGGATCGAGTCCTAAACTAAACATAAAAATAAAAGAAAATAAAGAATAAATAAAAACAATTAACAATCCCCGGTAACAGTGCCAAAATTTGAAAGCTGTCGTTAATATTCCAAAATTAATACCTTACTTCTATGCTCCTAACTCAAGAATTAGTATAGCAATAAACAAAGGTCGATCCCACAGAGAGTGAATTATTTTATATTTGTCCTAATGTTTCCTAATACAACTAAATATAAATTGGGGGGTTTTGAATTGAATTAATCTAACTAACAAAACAAAAAATAATTAATAAGAATAAATAATTAATTAAGCCTTTTAGTTCTTCAGTTCAGTATCACCTTTTTACAATAATGAAATAATCAAATTTAACAATATTTATCCTTCAATGAAATTAATAGCCCTAGATAACCGCAATTGCTAATTATCCAAAATTCTCCTTAGGTTTTAAATCTAATGTGGCAATGTCCCCCACTAGACCCTAACTATCATACAACCTAGAACTATCAGTCTAGATTTAATATAACAGTAGCATTAAGAATTAGATAATTAGGTTATTCCAAGCAACAATCACATAATCAGGGATTAATTAACTTGTCTTTTGATAATCTTAGCAATACGCAAAAGCTTGTCCATAATTATGTATTACTAATTACTACTTGTGATTAAGAATAATATCGATTATACGTAATATTATCCCTTAATCTAGCAGATATTATCAGTTAACTAATTTAATCCTATAGAAACCAAATCAGTTAAACCAATAATATTCAATAGTTCAATCAGATTATCAAGAATGAATTTTATATGTGAAGAAATAACTAATGAATACTCAATTACACCATTAATTATAAATAAGGTTCAACATCCCTTAGAACTGAAAATAAAGAACTTAGCTTGACATATCTTCAATCTTGCCCCTAAATCTAGGGTTTACAATTGTAAGCCTCCAAAACCTCTAAAACTTCACTAAGAACATATATTTATACTCCTAGAACAAAGTTTTAAAAGCCTAAGAAAATAACAATCCAAATTGGAGTCAAATTCCTAAAAAATACAAAGCTGGGAAAAAATCACTCTGCTGACCACGCGTCCACGCACCAGTGGAATCTTCTAGTGTTGCGGCATGCCTTATGAGCGCCGCGGCCTACAAGTTCTATTCATTTTCTCTCTTTCTCCTTACGCGCCCATTTTGATCCATTTTTTCTCTTTTTCTCTTTTAAGCTCCAATTCCTCCTGAAAATAATAAATACCTTAATAAGCTCACATACACATAAAACATGGAATAAAACTAAATATAAAGGAATAATAAAACAGGCGGTGTCATAATAAAACAGACATTGGCGGTGCCAAAATAAAACAAACACTGGCGGTGTTAAAACAAACACGGGCGGTGTCATAATAAAACAGACACTGGTGGTGTCAGAATAAGACAGACACTGGTGGTGTCACATTAAAAATAGATACAGGCGGTGTTATAACCAAATAGACATAGGCAATGTCACGGTAGATCAGGCACAAGTGAGGCCATTTAATCCAAAAGGCTTTAGAAGTAAGAAAGGAAGATTAAGTCCAAGAATTATAAGACTTCTTGAAGCAATAGAATAACAGAAAGCTATAGTTATAAAGTATGGTATATTATGTGATACATATTAATATAAATATGTGTATTAATATGTATTATGTGATGAGTAAACTTTAGCATTAATAATGAATGCTTTAAAATGAAGGATGAGAAAATAATATATTTTTAATAAACAGAATAATGCCGCCGAGAAGAAATCAAGGAGAGACATATAATGAAGGTATGGATCAAGTGAATTCGATGAAACAATTCGTAGAACGCGTAGTAGGGGCTTTAAGTAGAAACCCCACTGAAGTAAATTTTAAGGATTTTAAGAGTGTGGGACCTCCAGAGTTTAAGGGGACCACTGAGCCTATAGAGGCTCAATCATGGATTAAGGAGATAGAAAAGGCGTTTGAAATCGCCAAAGTCGGAGAGGAGCAAAAAATAGCTTTTCCTACCTATATGTTAAAGGGCGAGGCTAATTTCTGGTGGGAGGCTAATCAGAATAGGGTCGGTGAAAGAATAGTGACGTGGGAGAGGTTCAAGGAGTTGTTCTTCAAGAACTACTTTCCCAAGAGTACGCAGAGTTAGAGGGAGATAAGATTTCTAGAGTTGAAATAAGGGGACATATCGGTACCCCAATATGCTGCCAAGTTCAACGAACTAGCGCGGTTTGCTCCACATCAAGTGGACATGAAAGAGAGGAAGGTGTGTAGGTTGGAGCAAGGGTTGAACCCTTTGCTCTACGATAAATTATTAGTGTTACAGATCGACTCATTTGGGACGATCCTAGAAAAGGCTATAATAGTTGAGGGAGGAAATAAGGCATTAAGCCAAAATAGTTAGGAGGGACAGAGGGATAGAGTTGAGGGAAGCCATAAGAGGAAATTGAATATTAGTTAGTCTGAAGATAAGCAAAGAAACTCGAAGAAAAGGGTTAAAGAGTGTGAGAATTGTGGGAACAACTATACGGGGGTATGTAGGAAACCTAAAAAGGCGTGCTACAATTGTAGGCAAGAGGGACATATCTCTCCTAATTGCCCCAATCCAACGCAAAATAGGTGTTGTGCTTGTGGATCGTTGAATCATCAAGCTAAAAATTGTCAAGAAAGGGGCAGATGGAAGAAGTAGTAGTAAGGAAAAGAGTGTGAGCAGATAAACCCTAGCTAAATTTTTGAAGAAGTAAGATAATACCTTAAATAAAGGTAGTATGGAGCAACCGCAATGCCAAAGCAGCTATGTGGGAACTAAAGGAAGAAAAGGATGAAGAATTTAGTTTATCTTTATCTTTTTGCTGTAATCTTGTAAAAGTGATTCCGGGGACGGGATCCTTATAAGGGGGACGAATGTGATAACCCGAAAATTTGTATAATCTATTATTTGGGTTTATGAATATGAATATCTAAATATTTTTATGTGTAATTGTGATTATATGTGTTTAAAGGTCAAATTATGACCTAAATTATATTTACGTGTTAGATTAAATGAATTAGGGTTTCGTATGAGAAAATAAAAAAAATTCCGAGAAAAGGACGAAATAGCACTATTCACCCGATGAAACCTAAAGGTTAAAATAACCTAAGCTTATTAGATAGATGTGTATGTCATAATGACATTCCGTTTCAAAATCTATCGGTAATATGTTGTGAAAAAACGTATTATCTAATAAAAGTTTTTCTCATAAAACGTGCAAGATAATAAGATGAAACAAGAAAAAGATGAAAAATATATTTTTATAGATTTTTGATTGTCTAACAATTTTTTGAGAAATAGTCGCCAAAAAACACTATTCATCCAAAAATGCTTTTGTGTCTTTTCGATTTTTCGAAGAATACGCGAATGTTAATATTACAAGGAAAAATGGAATATCCAATAAAATTAGAAAACGAAAAACATAGTTTTTCGACTATAGGATGAATTTCGGAAGTTAAAAACGAAGAATAAAAAAATAAATACTCGTATAATACGAAATATTATACGATAAAATACAAGAATAAATACTAGTATAATACGAAATATTATACGATAGAATACACGATTAATACGAGGTATAATACGAGTAAAATACGAAGTATATACGAATATGTAACTAGGAATCCAAATGAATTATTTTCAACCAATCAGATGCAAGCATGATGTAACCATGACATCATATTCAAAGAAGCACAAAGATGATGTCATCATGATGTCACATTGGATGATGATGCAAGCGATGCTGTCACGTTGGATGATGATGTAAGTAATGATGTCTCAAAGGACAATGATGCAAGCAATGATGTCATGGATTAATGCGAAAAGACTATTTTGCCCTAACTCTACCTAGCCTATAAATAGGAAGCTTTACAAGCTTAAAAAACTTATCAATTCACAAAAATCAAAGAGCAAAATTACTCTCTAGATATATATTTTATGTATTGAAGTTGCAAAGAAATAGTTAAAGCTTGCAACTACAAGAGGTATAATCCCTAGTCGTTGTTATGTTCAATTTTCTTTCATTTTATAGGCGAAAAGCTCAAGAACATAAGTGGTTACCATGTAAGATCTTTTTTGACTAAGTGTTTCTACATGTGTTCTTAAGCAAATCTATTATATAAGTAAGCTTATGTAATTTTAATTATAAAGTCTTGTAATTACATATGTAAGCCGTTATAATGCCTAAATTATTTCATGTATAATATCCAAAAGCTCAAGAACATAAGTGGTTACCACGTAAGAAGATCTTTTTCGACTAAGTGTTTCTTCATGTGTTCTTGAGCAAAAGTCATAAAACTCTATATAAGTAGGTTTATGATTTTGTTATTTGATGTTATAAAGTGGTAGAACATGGTGGCCTAGCTAATTAATGCTTTTGTCATCAAGTTTTAAGTAATCCAAAAAAAGAACGATGGAACTTAGTTTTCATATGTTCTTCGTGTTCTTCGTGTTCTTGAGAAAAGTCATAAAACTCTATATAAGTAGGTTTATAATTTAGTTATTTTTATGTTATTGAAGTTAATTGAGTGTAAGAATATGATAACATAACATTTTGATGTTTGTGGTATCATGTTTTATCAAATGAAATGAAGAAGTTATGAACAAATCACACTTCTGACCTTTCTGCCCATTTTTTGAAACTGTAAATTCAAAATATGCTTTTGATATATAAAAGAAAGTTGTAGAGGGGAAAATTCTAATGAGAATAGACTCAAGGATCAACCAAAAATGTTTTCGTATGAAAGAGTTATGGCTATTTTAGTGCTGCTGGGTCTAGCTGCCAATATTTCTGTAGGAGCAGTTTTTAATCTTCTTTTGTAAACTCATAACTCTTAATATATAAGGATTTAATATGTGATATTTACAACAAAAGAAAGCTCTAGAAGTAGGCTAAACACAGAATCAAGAATCGCCCAAAAATGTTTTGAAACGAAGAAGTTATGGCCGTTTAAGCGAGTCGAGGTCCTGCAGTCTACAAACTGCAAGGCATTCGGGATTTGGACCTTAAAAATAAGGTTTTGTGTATGTAAATTTTTTAGTTCATGCCACCTATGGGAATAGTTAGGCCATGTTATAAATAGTTCATGGTCCAAAGGTGAGACCATTCCGAGGTTGGTTGGACGTAATTATGGATTAAACAAGTTTTGAAATCAATTATTGAAAAAGTTAAAAATACGAAGTTAGGTTCATATTTTAAAGGCTAGTTAAGGTGAACTAGAGTAAAGAGTCATATTGTGACTAAATTATATGTCGATCTCATAAATTATGTAGGTCGTTCGAAGGACGAGAAATTAGCATAAACGTAAGAGACGTAATCAAGCAAGTTTCTAACTCTCATTCGATTTATGCATTGAATGTAAGTTTCATAACCTTACTCAAGTTATATTTGAGCAAGTTTTCTAACTCTTGTCTAAGCTTTATGTTATGCAAGATTTCTATCTATGTAAAAATGTTTTATATTTGTACAAGACATTTAGCTATTGATTGTGCTATGTGCCAATATTTGCACTTATGTGCTATTAAAATGAACTGTTTTGTTATTAAACTATTCAATATACTAAAGTTCTGTTATTCACGAACTATGTAAGAAAAGTGTCGATGCCAATTGTTTTCGGCTAGATAAGTATGAGTGTAAGACATTGAAGTTAAAAAAAATAAATTGGTATATACATGAGAGTAGAACCTTATATAGGTGAGTTACGAGTCAAGAGATGAACTAGACATATGTTGTGTTATAATAATGAAGTAGACTTAGGTAATGTCAATTTAGGAAAGAACAAATATAAATGTTAAGGTCTTGAGGATTGATCAGTATGTCGTTTCAAAAATGTTAATGCGAGAGAAAGTAATTATTCTTATTTATTCGAATTTGCTTCACAACTATTGTTCAGTTGTTGAAGGTTTCAGAAAATATGTTAATATTTGTGTTATTGTTGATTGTTTATTCAACTGTTATACTTGTTGGGCAATTAAATGATCACCCTTGCTTTAAATAAAACATTTTCAGCAAAGGTATTAGAACGAATCGTGGAATCCGATGAAAATTAAGGAAGATATCAAGTATTTTATTTGAAGAATATATGCTAATTTTATAAGTATCTGTTGTGGCGGATAAAAGTCACCTATGTATTGTTGTAATAGATAAATCATGTATAAATCATTATTTGTACGTACTTAAGATGTAAAGGTATTAGAACCTGGGATTAGAAGTGACATTTTGTAATATATTGAGGTTATATTGATGTCTTAAGAATTTATGGATGTTTATGTTGAATAAATAGTACCGTGATACACCGGACCTGGGTTTGAAGGTAGACCCAGATTTCGGGGGTGTTACAACTTTGCTTTGTCTTCTTTTTCCTTTAATCAACTAACACATTAACAAAGCTTATGACGTCTCAAGTTTTGGGCTTGGTTTGGGCCAATCTTTGGGCCTCCAACATATTTAGTTTGGGCCTCCATTTTATCATGCTTGGGCCTCCTACATTTCATTCCAATGGGCTCCCAATAATAAAGCTCAATAGTTAGACAATTAAATTAATTCTCGGTTGACTTTCATAATTCGTTCGATTAGCTAAAAAATTGTGTTTTTCGTTTTTTAAATTTTATTAGAGATTACGTCTCGTGACTGATGAGTGTGTTTTATATACATAAATTAGGCACTTTTGAGCTTGATAATTTGTAAATCCTAAGTCATTTCGTTTAGTTTTTATGTATTTTTATCATGTTTGTGTAAAATGTTGTTTTGTATTGTATTTATGTGTTTTATACTATTTTTATGTGTTTTTGCTTAGTTTTGTAGGAAATGGAGCAAGTGTTATTTGAACATCAACGTTTGGTTGACATATTTGCCATTTTTGAGCTTCCAATTGACATAGCTGCTGCTTGTGGCTCAATATCAACCACGATCCAATCTGTATCTCTTAAAACTTAAAGAAAGAAAGTTGTAGATATTCTCCTCAGCTTTTCGAAATATCTTGAATCATCCCAATACAAGTTCGTATGAGAGAGTTATGGTCGGTTTACCAACGAATTTGGCATGTATTTTACACAGCGGACACTTTGAGCTCAATTTCACCCTTTCTTTAACCATTATCTTTCTAAACTTCAGTTAGGGAAGTTGTAGAGCTACTTCTTAGCTTTCCACAGCCTCTTGAATCACCTTATTTCGAGTTCGTATGAAAAAGTTATGGCCATTTTACTAACAGACGTCAAACTAGAGTAGGACAGCAGACACCAGCGTGGGAGGGACCAGCGAGCGGGCGCGGGCGTGCCCAGGTGCGCACAGACGCGCTAATGGCTACTGAGCAGCATGCTTGGGTCGAGTTTTTCACGATTTCGGCCCCTTTTTGGTCATTTTTCTTGGGCTAAGCTAGGGTTTTGCATAAAGTACTATAAATACAACATGTAGCCTCTATTTTATGATATCTTTAGACTTCCAAAATCAGATTTAGAGAGAGAGAGAGGGGAGGCTTGGAGTAAAAAGAGGGAGGCCATGGCCATTGGCCATGGTTCTTCTAAAGCTTGGAGGTGCTTCAATGGAGTTTCATCCAACAACAATGGGGAAGTCATCCTTTATCTTTCTTTATCTTTTTCCTCCATGTAATTAGTTTTTAATCTAAGATTGTAATTGAACCCATTGCTTATTTAAATTGATTTTTCTTCCTTTGATTATTGTTACTCATATGAATTGGTTATCATAACTTACGCTTATTGATTAATTGCTTGGCTCATAATTACCTTGGAAACTTATATGAAATTGACGAATGAATTATAGTGTTGAGACTTAGTTATGATATCATGCGAAAGTTAAAGATTGTTGTGGGTGATTAATAAAGGTTTAGTGATGTGTGCCTTGTTGATTATCCTTAATGATAGGTAACTTGATAGTATTTAGGATAGACATATACCTAGACACCGTGTGCAACCAATTAAGAATCTAATCTTAATGACATCCTATGTGAAAGTTGGTGATTGAAATGGTGGTTAATGAGATTTAGTGACATGTGTCTTGTTAATTATTCTTGAAATTGGTCTCTTGATAATGTGTGGGATAGACATATATCTACATGCCACATTAGGAAGATTCGTAATTGACCATCGACAGAGGCTCTTACGTAATTGTGATTTCTCGGATGTCAATTCTATGTGGTTAATTGATCTAAAAAGGGAGTTAAGATATTTGAACAAAGCATTGCACGCCAAGTGTTTGACAAAATGCTTGAATGGGGGAAATTATAATCTTAGACCTTTATCTATCTATTTTTGTTATTTATATGTCATGCAATTTAGATGTAACCTTTATCTATCTCTTGAATTAAAGAGTTTGATTTAGATCGAGTCGATATTGAGTTAGTTCTTGGGGATACATTAGAGTTAATTCCCTGTGGGTTCGACAACTCTCTCTTATCACTTTATTACTTGTTGACCGCGTATACTTGTGCGTATTTTTCGATTGCAAAATTGACCAACAAGTTTTTAGCGCCATTGTCGGGGAATTATTCTTTTAATATTTTCCAATATTAATTTCAATTGACTTGATCTTAATTTGAACTTGTATTTCTATTTTAAATAAAGTTAGACCAAAGACTATAAAACAAGCGTTTCTTGGGAGGCAACCCAAGTTTATTGTTTTGATTTTGTTTTTGTTAGATTATATTTTAGGTTGTTTAATTGCATTTTAATTTCTTTAATTGTTTTTAGGTACCGAGTACTAAGCAATTTGGATTGCGCCCCCAACTTCGAGGACTTGAAAGATGATATCAATGACCTTGACACTTTTTCAAGGAAGTTCTTTGTTTTACCTTTTCCTATCTTAGACATTCAGGACAATATCAATTTTAAGTTTGGGGGTAGTACTTAGTGTTTATGTGTTTTTAATTTAATATTTGTGTGTTTTAAGTGTGTTTTTCATATTAAAAAAATTATTTATTTTTAGGTTTCATCCCTTGAGAATTGTTTTAATTTGATTTGAACTATAATCCATGGTCAATGATAATAGCTTGTTTGAAGAGAATCTAACTCATGAGAAGTAGACAATTGTTGTTTAGTCTTTGTTCTCATCGTTTATTGGTTATTATTTTACTTATGCGTCCTTTCACTCTTATGCACTTACCCATGAGTATTTATCTAGTTGTATGATTAGAGAAGGCTTTTATAACCGAATGCTTGTGGGAGATATCTATAAGCTCTAGAACTCGTTTAAACATCACTTGAAGCAAGGTGTCCAAGTTCGTTTGGTTTGATTTGTTGATCATGTAGTGAGTTGAGATGGAGCGTAAAACGCACTCATTCATAAACACATGCTTAGGGGAGATAGAGTGTAAGACGCACTCTCCTATATATTGAAGAAAAAGAAAAGATAATCATATTGCAAATCTTGCGGTGGGTTGAGATGGAGCGTAAAACGCACCCACCCACAAGAGCGGGCTTAGGTTGAAATGGAGCATAAAATGTGCTCGCCTAGAGTTCTTTGATCTCAAATTTTTTTAAAATTTGTGATTTGTATACATTTGTGGTGAGTGATGTGTAAGCATATAGTTTTGAAGTTTATTTTGATTTCTTTCACAAGGTAATGTGGTTGCATAGGTTCATCCGAGCTTAATTGGTATAATGGAATTGGGTATACACACTCGCACTCACACATAGAGAATGGATCTAATGCAAGATATGCGTATCTATTTGAAATTCTAGACTTGCAACATTTTGAAAGTTTTCTAGAGTTTCATGCTTTGACATCTTTGAGGCCATTGTTCAAGCTTATTAACTCATTGCTCAAGATAGTTTGATTTTAAGTGTTTAATGTTTTTTTAGTTTGTGTGTTTTGCTTGAGGACAAGCAAAGATTTAATTTTGGGAGTATTTGATAAGTTTGTTTTATATACACAAATTAGACACTTTTGAACTTGATAATTTGTAAATCCTAAGTCATTTCGTTCGGGTTTTATGTATTTTTATCATGTTTGTGTACAATGTTATTTTGTATTGTATTTATGTGTTTTATATTATTTTTATGTGTTTTTGCTTAGTTTTGTAGGAAATGGAGCAAGTGTTATTTGAACATCAACGTTTGGTTGACTTATTTGCCATTTTTGAGCTTCCAATTGACATAACAGCTGCTTGTGACTCAATTTTAACCATGATCCAATCTATATCTCTCAAAACGCAAAGAATAAAAGTTGTAGATATTCTCCTCAGCTTTCCAGAATATCTTGAATCATCCTAATGCGAGTTCGTATGAGAGAGTTATGGTCGTTTTACCAACGGATTTGGCATACATTTTACACATAAGCCATTTTGAGCTCAATTTCACCCTTGCTCTACCCATTATCTTTCCAAACTCCAGTTATGAAAGTTGTAGAGCTACTTTTTAGCTTTCTATAGCCTCTTGAATCGCTTTATTTTGAGTTCATATGAGAAAGTTATGTCCATTTTACCAACATACATCAAACTAGAGTCGGGTAGCAGAAACCAGCGCGGGAGGGGCCAGCGAGCGGACGCGCCAATGGCTATTGTGCAGCGTGCTTGGGTCGGGTTTTTCGCGATTTCAGCCCCCTTTTCGTCCTTTTTCTTGGGCTAAGCTAGGGTTTTGCATAAGGCACTATAAATACAACATGTAGTTTGTATTTTATGATATCTTTAGACTTCCAAAATCAGATTTAGAGAGAGAGATATGAGGTGGCTTAGAGCAAAAAGAGGGAGGCCATGGCCATTGGCCATGGTTCTTCTAAATCTTGGAGGAGCTTCAATGGAGGTACTTCAATGGAGTTCCATCCAACAACAATGGGGAAGCCATCCTTTATCTTTCTTTATCTTTTTCCTCTATGTAATTAGTTTTTAATCTAAGATTGTAATTGAACCCATTGCTTATTTAAATTGATTTCTCGTCCTTTGATTATTGTTACTCATATGAATTGGTTATCATAACTTACGTTTATTGATTAATTGCTTGGCTCGTAATTACCTTGGGAACCTATATGAAATTGACGATTGGATTATAGTGTTGAGACCTAGTTATGATATCATGCGAAAGTTAAAGATTGTTGTGGATGATTAATAAAATTTAGTGACGTGTGTCTTGTTGATTATCCTCAATGATAGGTAACTTGATAGTATTTAGGATAGATATACCTAGATACCGCGTGCAACCAATTAAGAATCTAATCTTAATGACTTCTTATGTGAAAGTTGGTGATTGAAAGGGTGGTTAATGAGATTTTGTGACATGTGTCTTGTTAATTATTCTTGAAATTGGTCTCTTGATAGTGTGTGGGGTAGACATATACCTACATGCGGCGTTAGGAAGATTCATAATTGACCATCGACAGAGGCTCTTACGTAATTGTGATTTCTCAGATGTCAATTCTATGTGGTTAATTGCTCTAAAAGGGGAGTTAAGATATTTGAACAAAGCATTGCATGCCAAGTGTTTGACAAAATGCTTGAATGGAGGAAATTATAATATTAGACCTTTATCTATCTATTTTTGTTATTTATATGTTATGCAATTTAGATTTAACCTTTATCTATCTCTTGAATTAAAGAGTTTGATTTAGATCGAGTCGATATTGAGTTAGTACTTGGGGATACATTAGAGTTAATTTCTTGTGGGTTCGACAACTCTCTCTTATCACTTTATTACTTGTTGACCGCATATACTTGTGCGTATTTTTCAATTGCAAAATCGACCAATAGTGACATCATATAAACGCAATGGTGTCATTCAAAAAATCAAAAAACGTAAAAGGCGTTTTTAGCATGAATAATGTTTTTACGTCTTTTCTCTGAAAAATTTTATTTTCTCGGACGAAACCCTAATTCGTAAATTCTAACATTTAAACACAATCTAGGTCATAATACGACCTTTGAACATATAACATAGAATATTATTCATAAAAACTCATTTTATTTAATAATATTCATAAACTCTAATTACTAGGCTAAGTACGATTTTCGATCGTTATATTCTTCTCCCCTTATAAGGATTCTGTCACTAGAATCACGATAAAAGGTTAAAGAAAAATATTAGGATAATTTTCTTCATCTTTTCTTCGAGTCCCCATGTCGCTTCTTCGACATTGTGATTCCCCCATACTACCTCTACTGACAGTATTATCTTACTTTTTAAGTCTTGCTCTTTCCTATCAGTTATCTGAATCGGAATTTCTTCATATTTAAGTCTTTTTCAACCCGAATAGGTTCATACTCAATTACATGCTTATAGTCTTACTTATAGGGTCGTAATACTGACACATGCAACAGATTATAGATGTGCTCTAACTCAAGAGGTAAGGTTATTTCGTAAGCCACCTCTCCTACCCTTCTTAATACTATAAACGATCCTAAAATCTAGGACTTAGTTTTCCTTTCCTCCCAAATCGTATCTTCCCTTTCTAGAGATACACCTTTAAAAATACGAAGCTACATACGTCAAAATCTCACTTCTGCCGATGCTGATCTGCAAACTCTTTCTGCTGGTTTTAAACTGCTACTAGCGTTACTCCTACCACTTTGATAATTTCTTTAGTCTACTGAACCAATTCTGGTCCCAGTAGTTGACATTCCCTTACCTCATCCTAGCACAGTTGCATTTTGCACTTTCTCCCATATATACGCTTCGTAAAGCGGCATGTCTATACTCATATAATAACTATTATTATATGTGAATTCTACTAAAGGTAGGCGATCCTCCCCTTTTGTGAAAAAATTAAAACTAGCACACCATGTCTTAAATAATTTTTTTGACATAAAGTTTAGCTAATTGGTCTAAATTAAACCTAATCTTAATCGACAAGAAATGTGTCGACTTTGTTAAACTATCCAATATAACTCCTATAAAATCGTACCCCTTCTGCGTCACTAGAAGCCCTACCAGAAATCCATCGTGAATACTCCCATTTCCACTCCGAAATTCCCAATGGTTAAAATAACCCACTTGGTCTCTGATGTTCGACTTTAACTTTCTAACAAGTCAGACACTTATTGACGCACTCTGCGACTTCTCTCTTCATGTTCGGCCAATAAAAATGTTGTCGGAGGTCTTAATACATCTTCATGCTACCAGGATGCATCGAGTACCTCGAATAATGGGCCTCTTGCAAAATTTCCTCCTTTAATTTCGATACTGACGATATACAAATTCTTCCTTTAAATCTTATTACTCTCTCATTATTTAGTTTATATTTAACCTCTTCCCCTTCAGACCTATGACTCTTATCCGTAAACGGATAACACTTCACACTAGTACCTATCAACTTCGACGCACCCGCCTCATACTCCTCATCTTTGAGCTGTGCTTTCTTTGCTCTGTCTAATAAGGTTGGACGAGTCTTCATTGAAAATAATTTCTCCCCTGATTCCTTCGGAAATCTAACTTCTAACTCCTTTTTAGTCATCTCTAATATTAACTCATCCTAAGCTATTAATATTAACAACTTCTCGCGACCCTTTCTACCTAAGGCGCCGGCCACTACATTCACCTCCCCCCAGGAGATATAAAATTTCATAGTCGAAATATTTTATTAATTCCAATCACCGCCTCTGTCTCATATTCAACTCCTTCTGTGTGAAGATATATTTCAGACTTTTGTGGTCCGTATATACCTCACATTTCTCACCATATAAATAGTGTCTCTAATTATTAAAGGTAAAAACCACCACTATAAATTCGAGGTCATGAGTAGAGTATTCCCTCTCATAATCCTTTAATTTTCGTGACGCGCACGCAATGAACTTACTGTGCTACATAATCATACATCCAGTCCTTTATGTAACGCATCACTATATACTACAAAATCTCCTATATCATCAGATAAGGATAATACAGGTGCCTCACTCAATCTCTTCTTGAGCTCTAAAAAGCTCTCCTCGCATCTCTTTGCCCATACATAGTTCACCACCTTCCTTGTCAAATTAGTCAACGGGGTGGCTATCTTTGAAAAATCTTGGATAAATCTTTGATAGTATCCCGCTAACCCTAAGACACTACGCGCTTCGTTCGGCATCTTTGGCTATTCCCAATCGATTACCGCCTCAACCTTCCCTAAATCTACGAATATATTATCCTTATCGATCACGTGTCCCAAAAATTAGACCATCTCTAGTCAAAATTCACAGTTCATGAATTTCGCGTACTTCTCCTTCCTTAGTGTCTTTAACATTATCCCTAAGTGTTTAGTGTGATCTTCTTGCATCTTAGAATAGACCAGAATATCATCTATGAACACAACTACAAACTTACCTAGATACTAATTGAACACTCTATTCGTCAGATCCATAACTAATGCATTCGTCAACTCGAACAACATCACCAGAAACTCATAATGGCCTTAACGAGTTCTGAATGTCGTCTTAGGTATGTTTTATCCTCTCATCTTTAACTGGTGATAGCCCATTCTTTAATCTATCTTATAAAGTATTATGCCCCTTTTAACTGATCAAATAGATCATCAATCTTGGGCAATGGATACTTATTCTTGATCGTTACTTTATTTAACTCCCCATAGTCGATACAAAGCCTTAATGATCTGTCTCTTTTCTTAATAAATAACATTGGTGCTCCCCATGGAGACAGACTCAGTTGGATATATTCCTATCTAAATTTTTTTACAATTATATAATCAATTCCTTCATCTCTATTGGCGTTATCCTATATGAAGCCTTCGAAACTGGTGTCATCCCTGACACTACATCTATCACAAACTCGATCTCTCTATCTGGCAGAAGACCTAGTAACTCATCTGGAAATACATCTGCGAATTCTTGCACAATTGGTATTTGTCCCATTTCTACTCCCATTTACTAGGTATCAACAACATGGTACAAATAACTTACACATCATTTTCTTAACAGCTTCCTAGCTTGCATCATCGCTAGATAACAAGAACGTCCCAGAAATTTATTATCATAAAATACTACCTTAGACTGTTTCAGAGTCTGAAGGTTTATGCTCTTCTTCTGATAATCTATCATTGCCCTATGGTTAATCAACCAATCCCTTCCCAAAATTACTTCGAGTTCTCCTAGTTTAAAAGAATTAAATCTACTGATTACTTGTGTCCTCTAATTTTGACTTAACAATTCCTATGATTATCCTCAATAGAAATTAGTAATACCTAAATTTTGTTGTAGAGCCAGAGTTTCAGGCCCTGATCAAACCTCCTAGCCTTTCTCTCCTCGGTGTCCCCTTGGTGTGGAGTAAACCTAGCCAGTTCGTTGAACTTGGCGACATACTGGGGAGCTGGCATATCCCCCTATTTGAGTTCTAAGAATCTCCTTTCCATCCAACTTTGCATGCTCTTGGTAAAGTAGTTCTCGAAGTATAACTCCTTGAACCATTCCCAAGCTACTACTCCCTCACCGGCCTTGTTCTGGTTTGCCCCCAACCAGAAGTTGGCTTTACCTTTTAACATATAAGTAGCAAAATCAATCTTTGGCTCCTCACCTACTCTGGCAATAATAAATGTCTTCTCTATCTCCTTAATCCTTGATTGAGCTTTTACAGGCTTGGTTGTTCCCCTAAACTCGGGTGGTTCCACTCTTCTGAAATCCTTGAAGCTTGCTATTTGCATAGCTGGAGGATTTACATTTAATCTGGTGGGGTTACTATCAAAGCCCCTATTAACAAATCTATATATTGTTGCCTAGGGTTTTTCTTGATCCCTATTCTCGTTTTCATTTTCTAGTTCTTCTTGCATTCTTTACGTTTTAGGCCTACCTTTCGGCGACATTTTCTGTCTAATGAAATATATTATTATTATTATTATTATTATTATTATTATTATTATTTCATTTCTTATTTTAAAGCATTTTTATTTAATGCCCAAAATATCACTCATCACATCCCACATAAATAAATATTTCTATATTAATATGCTTCTTAGTTCTTATAACTTACATCTTTATAGCTTATACTATTTACATATACATCCCTCTATTACTTACAAAAAAGATGGGATTCACATAACTTATTCCACAACTTATACCAAAGTTGAGACTTACAAAAGATATCTCGCTATTTATATAAAAGTTAGGATTATATATATATATATATATATATATATATATATATTGATACATCGTCTATTATACTACCTTCATAAGGTATTATCTTACCTTAATTACTTAAACAAATCTTAATTCTAGGACTTTAATCTTTCTTCTTCTTCTCACTCCACATGTCCCTTCACTCGACAATTCTTTACTAAATGATCTAATGATCCACACTTATAACATCTCTTATTCTTCGGATTAGGACAATGAGGAGAGATGTGTCTCTCCTGCCCACACTTAAAGCATATCTTTTGTCCTTTCCTATATACACTCGTATACATTTTCCCATAAGTCTTACACTCTTTGACCCCATTCTTTGGGTATCCCTGTTTATTTCTGGTATTCTCGAACTTATTCCACTTCATTTTCCCCCTCTTACTCGGAGCTTCTTGCAATACACTATATTCGGCTCACGATTCATCAACTTACACCTGCAACTTATTACGTTCCACTACCACTTCACTTAATGTCACTACTATCTGATTGTTTAACAATCTCCCCACCTTCCATATTCTTTCCAAGACAAACACCTTATCCTTCTGAGCCTACACCACAGCTAATGCCTGATCAACTACGGCTTTCTTTTTCTTCTTGTTCTGCCCCTACTTCTAGCTCTATATAAGCCTCTTTGGAATCTTTCCCTATCTCTCCATTCGGCTCCATCTCGGGATAATCTTCAAGATCACTCCCCAGATCCACCTTAGGTTCATCTCTTAAAACCCTCTTAGGGTCGCTTTCAATATGAGCCTATACCTCGACTATTTGCTTGGATATTGGATTCGGTTGAGCAATTAGCTCCTCGCTCACTACACAAACATCTCTATACTCTAATTCTTCTCCTAACATCTACAATAAATTTTTAATATCTTGATTAGCACATAACAACATAGTATATTTATTATTATCACATAACAAGTATAGTTTATTTTAGTTTTAGTTGTACTTGTATTTTTTCTGATGAATTTCCTTAATCCATCTCCTAGAAACTTTAGCTGAGTTTATCTCTTTATTAAATTCTCCTACTTCTCTAAGGTCATAGTCCTAAGGTATTCCCTCACCTAAGGTTTATAACCTATAACTTTGATACTAACCTGTGACGCCCCCAAATCCGGGTACCTTCAAACTCGGGTCTAGTGTTACATGGTACTACAACATCCACCATATCTAACTATATAATCTTAATGACACGAATATAATTATTATACATATTCGTAGTCACCCAAGTTATAATACCTTTACATGCTCAAAACATCATAATAATAATTACTACATAATAGAACTATGTTATTACATAACACGTTCTAATCGTTCATCTTTCCCTTTCTTTTGTCCTTACTAGAACCTTCAACCCTTTTGGGCTTAGCTCAAAATATTTAATTTAACATAACGATGAGCATTTAATTGCTCAGCAAGTATAACAGTTTAATAACAACAAAATTAAGAATCATATCATTACTCTTCAATAATTGAACAATAGTTATGAGACATTCCGAATAAACAGGAATAATACATTACTTTTATTTAAAACGTTTTTGAAACGACATACTGAGCGGTCAGAAACCTTCAACTTTTCTTTTGATAAAGGTTAACAGTAATTCAACTATAAATCGTCTGACTTATGAGCACGTTGGGTGATCAACCTAGTGCACCTTATGTTGATCAACACGACATGCTAAACGACTATAAGTGTTTGATTAAGCGCTTGCAGCCTTGCCGAAATATCCGACTAATTTTTTTTTTGATTTTAGGGTTGTTCATCTCATACATCTCATAACTTGCACCATCGGCGGACCCTAAAGGTAAAAGATATGATCCTAACACAAGATGTGCATATCATTCAGGATCCCCAAGTCACGACACTCATGAGTTAATAGGTGCAGAATATTTGATTATTTTCATTCCTTTATGCTTAGTTTAGTTGCATGTTATCTGTCATAAGAGTTGATTTAAGGTATTTATTGATTTATAGAAGAATTTGATGTGATTCTGTAAAAATGTAGTTTAATGATGATTTATGTTCGTAGTTTTACAATGGTAGCCTGAACGTTCTACGATCGCAGGAAGGTTAAGGCAGAGTCACACGACGATTTGATTTAGTACTCTACATTCGTAGAGTGGGAGCTCTACGGCTGGGTGGCTGTGAACTTTACAATGGTGCTATCAACTCGACGATTGTCCCAAGTTTACTCTACGCCTGACGAGAGAACTCTACGATGGTCGAGACCTGGTACTCTACGATTCCGAGAGAACTTTGACTCTACGATGGCATGTCTACTCTACGAAGTACTGGAGCAGAGTATTACTCTACGATTTTGGTTGGCTTTGCAGATTTCCTATTCTAAGTAGGATTTGGAGTATTGGAGTGTTAGAGTTCGATTCGTATGAGGATTTGGAGATGGGATTACAATCTTACATGGAAAGTATCTTTGATTATGGAAATATAATCGGATATGGAATCTAAGTTGACATGGAAATTGATGATGAATTGGAAAAGGAAACTGAGGAAGACTTGGATTTGGAAATTAAAATCTAATTTGATAAGGAAGCTGTTTAAAGCTGGATTTCAGAGATTGAGGAGGATTTAGAATCCTACAATACTTGTAAAAGTGAAGACTTCTGAAGCAAAATTGGATTAGAATTCTTCTAGGCTTTAGAGATTTATCTATAAATACTTTCATTTGTAATTGTTAGAGAGGATCAGATGATAGAAAGAGTTTCATCATATTCAGAGAGTTCATAGAAGCATGTCAGGCTAGTTTTCTTTTATTCAGTTTGAAGGGGATGTGGATCCTTAGTAACAGTTTATGGTTTAATTAAATATACATTATTTATTCCTTCTTATATGAAGCTTATTATGATAATTTGTTTTAATTGTTAAATATTATTTGATTAACTGATTTGATTTCTGCAGAATTAAATTAGTTAGTTGATAATATATACTAGATTCAAAAATAGTATTACGTAATTGATATTATTTCTAATCACAAGTAGCAGTTAATAATACTAATTATGGTCAAGCTTTTGGTTTATTGCTATGGTTATCAGAAAACAGGTTAAACAAATCGAGCTTATGTGTTTGTTGCTTAGAATAGTCTAATTCCTTAGTTCTTAATATTGCCGTTATATTAAATCTAAAGAGCTTGATTTAGTTTATATGATAGTTAGAATCTTGTGAAGAGTTTATTTCATTAAGTGACAATCTAAGAGGAATTTTGGATAACAGAGCTTGTTATTATCTAGGACTATTAGTTTCATTAAAGGGAGAATATTGTTATGCTTAATTGTTCTATTACTATGAGAAGGTGAATCTGAACTAAAAAACTGAAGTTTTAATTCATTGGTTAATTTTATTATTTAAAATCTGTTCTTGTTAATTAGTTAAACAATTTCAAAAACCCCCAAATCTTTTATTTATTGTTAAAACTATTTGAAGCATTCGGATAAATTAAAATCAACATTATTCTCTGTGGGATCGACCCTTGCTACTGCTATACTGTGTTTAGTGCAGAGTTGGTAGAGTTGAGTAACGTTTTTATTTTTGGTAGCACTGACGACAGCCCGCAAATTTTGGCGTCGGTATTGGGGAACAATTAGTGTTTTTGATTTATTCTTATGACTCGATCTTCTCAATCTGGCAGTTTGAATTTTGATCCAGAGATTGAGAAAACTGCATAAAGGCTCAAGAAGCAGAATCGTAGAGTGCAGCATACAACTGCAGAAGAAATTGAAGTTCCATCACCTGGACTTAATATTGCACTAGAATTGCTTCCCAACAACTCATCAACTGAATCTGAATCAGATGAAGAGATGGGTTGCTGCAAACAGCAATATAACTTTGAAGGAGTTGGCAACTCCTAATTTGAATCAACAATCTTTATGCATTGAATATCCTATTTTAGATGTTGCTTTTGAACTTAAATCAGGACTGATACACCTTTTGCCTACTTTTCGTGATCTTACAGGTGAAGATCCATACAAGCATCTGAAGGAGTTCCATGTAGTATGCTCTACCATGAAACCTCAAGGGATAACTGAAGAGCAGATCAAGATGAGAGCCTTTCCTTTTCTACTAGGAGATCTAGCTAAGGACTGGTTGTATTATCTTCCTTCAGGGTCAATACAATCATGGACTGATATGAAGAGGCTATTCTTAGAGAAATACTTTCATGCTTCAAGGGTTGCGAATAAGGAAAGAGATCTGTGCAATCAAGCAGTTTAGTGGAGAGACACTCTACGAATATTGGGAAAGATTCAAGAAGCTTTGCTCAAGATGTCCACCTCACCAAATTGATGACAACACTTGATCTAGTACTTTTATGAGGGACTGACACCAATGGATAGAAGTATGATAGATGCTAGAAGTGGAGGAGCATTGGTAGATAAAACACCTGAGGCTGCAAGAAACTTCATTATAACCATGGCTGCCAATTCACAGCAGTATGAGACTAGGATGGATCATGCACCAAAAGGGGTGAATGAGGTAAGTACAAGTACTCTTGAGCAACAAATTTGTGATCTAACTGCTATGGTGAGACAAATGGTTGCAGGAAACATGCCAGTAGCAAAAGCTTTTGGGATCTATTTACAGTCAAGCCAGAACATAGGTGCTTGTCTAACACCGCAAGATGATGAAACTATGCAACAAGCCAATGCAGTGGGGAACTATCAGGCACAACCTCAGAAGAAATATGATCCCTACTCAAAATACTTACAATCCAGGATGGAGGGATCATCCCAACTTAAGCTATGGAGCCAATAGGCAACTTGCACCACCTGTTTTCCCCAATAAACAACAAGGGTTCCAGCTAACTCAACAGCAGTACCAACCTAGGCAAGCAATACCTACAACCCAAGGAACATCATTGGAGGATATGTTTAAAGCATTCATGAGTCAAACTCAACAATTCTAACAGCAGGCCCGAACCTCTGTTCAAAACTATAGGTCAGCTGGCACCACAGTTGGAAGGTTGGAATCTCAAGGCTCAGGGAAACTGCCACCCAAACAGTTGTCAACCCAAAGGAGAATGCAAGTGTTATTACTTTAAAAAGTGGGAAACAGTTAGCAGTGCCCCAAGCTACTATGGAGTTTGATGAAGAGAAAGCTAAGAAGGAAGTTGAACCATCTAAGGTAAGTCCTAACTTTGTGATTCCAGTTAAGACTAACCCCCTACCTTTTCCACTTAAAAATCACAGGACCTCAAAGAAGGATGAGCAAGAGAAAGAGATTTTGGAGACCTTCAGAAAGGTGGAAGTCAATATACCATTGTTAGATGCAATCAAACAGGTGCCAAGATTTGCTATATATTTGAAAGAGCTATGCACTAACAAAGGAAAGCTGAAAGATGATGAAAGAGTCACTATTGGAGAGAGTGTATCAGCAGTACTTCAAAGAAAGATGCCCCCTAAATGCAAGGATCTAGGCATGTTCACAATACCATGTAGGATAGCTAACACCAGGTTTGAGAAACTATGTTAGATTTAGGAGCTTCAATTAATGTCATGCCTTTATCTATATATGCTTCTTTAAATCTACGTCCTTTAAAACAAACTGGTGTTATTATTCAACTGGCTGATAGGACTAACACCTACCCTCAAGGGGTAATTGAGGATGTTTTAGTACAGGTGAATTAGTTGATCTTTCCTGTAGGCTTTTACATAGTGGATATGGAAGATGACACATCTCCAAATCCTGGACATAGCTTGTTAGGGAGGCCATTTTTGAAAATAGCAAGAACTATGATTGATGTACATAATGGTACCTTAACCATGGAGTTTGATGGAGAAAAGATTCAATTCAATATATATGAGGCAATAAGGTACCCTAGTGATATTAATCTAGTTTTTGCTATTGATGTGATTAATTCTCTAGTGCAACACTCTTTTGAATATATGCATAAGGAAGGTTTGGAAGTTGCCATTACTAACAGCTTGGAGATAGACAAAGAAGAAGAAGTTGAGTAGAGCCAGGAACTGAAGGAGGTTGTGGCTACATTGCATTCTTTGCCCAAAATTTCAGATAAGTATGCAGTCAATTCTATTCAATTACCTGCCACTCATCAAAAATTGTTACCATCTATTATGCAGGCCCCAACCTTAGATTTGAAGCCATTACCTGTGCACTTAAAGTATGAATACCTAGGGATTGATGATACATTGCCAGTGATAATTACTAGTAACCTAACCAAAGTGCAGGAAGACAAATTGCTCAGAATTCTTAGGGATCATATCACTGTTTTTGGTTGGAAAATAGCAGATATTAAAGGTATAAGCCCAGCAATGTGTATGCATAGAATTCTTTTGGAAGAAGGAGCCAAGTCAACTAAGGAAGCATAAAGAAGGCTGAATCCACCCATGATAAAGGTAGTCAAGCAAGAAGTTTTGAAGATGCTAGACGCAGGCATCATATACCCCATCTCAGATAGTCAATGGGTGAGTCCAGTCCAAGTAGTGCCAAAGAAGTCTGGAATTATAGTCATCAAGAATGACAACAATGAGTTGGTGCCAACAAGAATGCAAACAGGATGGAGAGTGTGCATTTATTATAAGAAGCTGAATGTAGTAACTAGAAAAGACCATTTTTCCCTTCTTTTTATTGATCAAATATTAGAAAGATTGGCAGGCCAAACTTATTATTGTTTTCTAGATAGTTTTTCAGGTTACAATCAGATTGTGATTGCACCAGAAGACCAGGAGAAGACCATATTCACATGCCCTTTGGAACTTTTTCTTATAGGAGAATGTCTTTTGGCTTGTGTAATGCACCAGGTACTTTTCAAAGATGCATGGTAAGTATTTTCTCTGATCTTTTAGAGAACTGCATTGAGGTTTTTATGGATGATTTCACAATACATGGTGATTCTTTGGATGCTTGTTTAAAAAAATTTGACTATAGTACTTGATAGATGTTTAGAAACAAATCTTGTTCTTAACTGGGAAAAGTGTCATTTTATGGTAGAACAAAGGATAGTACTTGGCCATGTAGTTTTAGCTAGAGGATTAGAAGTTCATAAAGCTAAAACAGAAATCATTATTGTACTACCTTGCCTTACAAAAGTGCAGGAGATTCGTTCTTTTCTTGGACATACAGGTTTTTATGGGAGGTTTATCAAGGACTTTTCTAAGATAGCATTGCCATTATGCAAATTACTACAGAAAGATGTGGAGTTCCAGTTCACTGATGAATGCAAGGAGGCTTTTGACAAATTGAAGAAACTGTTAACCTCAACACTAGTGATCCAACCACCGAACTGGAAGTTGCCTTTTGAAATTATGTATGATGCTAGCAATTATGCAGTAGGAGTTGTATTGGGCCAAATTATCAATAAAATTGTCCATACTATCTACTATGCTTCCAGAACATTGAATGCTGCTCAGATAAACTACTTTACGACTGAGAAAGAATTGTTATCAGTTGTTTTTACTTTAGATAAATTTAGATCATATTTACTTAGTACTAAAGTTGTAGTTTACTCTGATTATGCTGCTCTTAGGTACTTGCTGACCAAGAAGGAATCCAAGCCTCGAATCATTAAGTGGATTTTATTGCTGCAAGAGTTTGTCTTGGAAATAAAAGACAAAAAGGAGCAGACAACTTGGTAGCGGACCATTTGAGCAGAATATTCAAAGAGGAAGAGATACTGCCATTACAAGATTCTTTTCCAGATGAGTATTTATTTGCTATTGATAGTACTTTTCCTTGGTATGCTAAGATTGTTAATTATTTAGCTAGTGACTTTGTCCCAAAAGAATATTCTAAAATGCAAAAAGATAAGCTGAAATTAGATGCCAAACACTATATATGGGATGACCCACACCTATGAAAATTTGTTAGTGACCAGGTTGTTAGGAGGTGTGTACCCAATAGTGAATTTCAGTCTGTTTTATCTTTTTGTCATTCATATGCATGTGGAGGTCATTTTGGACCTAAAAGGACTGCTCAGAAGGTTTTAGAATCTGGTTTTTATTGGCCAACTATTTTTAAAGATTCTTATTTGTTTTGTAAGTCATGTGCAAATATCAAAAGACTGGGAATATCTCACATAGGAATCAGATGCCACAGACCCCTATTTTAGTTGTTGAAATCTTTGATGTTTGGGAATTGATTTTATGGGACGTTTTCCTTCATCTTTCGGTAATACTTATATCCTTTTGGTTGTTGATTATGTCTTTAAGTGGGTTGAAGCTAAGGCTACAAGGACGGATGATTCTAAAGTTGTTGCAAATTTTGTTCAGTCTAATATTTTTGTCAGGTTTGGAGCTCCAAGAGAAATTATCAGTGATAAAGGGACCCATTTTTACAATAGGGTGTTGGCAGCACTTTTCAAGAAGTACAACGTGATGCATAGGGTTTCCACATCATACCATCCCTAGAGTAATGGCCAAGTTGAGGTGTCCAATAGAGAGAGATCAAATCCATTTTAGAGAAGGTGGTTAAGCCTAGCAGGAAGGATTGGAGTTTGAGGTTGCCATATGCATTATGGGCTTACAGAACAGCTTACAAGACTCCTATTGGTATGTCACCATATAGGATAGTATTTGGAAAATCTTATCACTTACCTGTGGAATTGGAGCATAGAGCTTTTTGGGCTATCAAGCAATGCAACATGGATATGGATCAAGCTGGAGAGCATAGGAAGTTGCAGTTGTAGGAACTAGGGGAGTTAAGGAATGAAGCCTATGAAAGTTTTAAGATTTATAAGGACAAAACTAAAGCCTTTCATGATAAACAGATTCTGAGGAAGAATTTTGCTGTGGGACAGAAAGTTCTCCTTTACCACTCAAGACTTAAATTATTTCTAGGTAAGTTGTGTTCTAGATGGGTTGGACCTTTTGTTATTACCAACATTTTTCATCATGGTGCAATAGAAATTCAGAGTCCAAGTACAGGGAAAATATTCAAAGTGAATGGCCATAGGCTCAAACCTTTCTATGAAGGTTATCAGGTGGAAGAAGTTGAGACATTGGACTGGAAGAACTATTTTATGGAGATTGAGCAGATTGCGGTCGGGCAAACGACATTAAACAAATGCGCTGAATGGGAGGCAACCCATGAATCAGATTTGATTTTTCTATCTCTTTACTTTTTATTTTTGTAATTGCATATTAATTAGTTGCTTTCTTCTTTGCATGATTGTCTTATGTTGGGGACAATGTAAGGTTTGAGTGTGGGGGAGGGGTTAGGTTATTATTTAATTTGTTTGTTATTTAGGAGATGCATGCTAGATATGGTGCTCTGAAGTGAAAAAAAAATTGAAAATTTTTCTGACTCTATAATCATAGTGTTCTGCTGAACTTTTGAAGGTTAAAATCGTTGAGTTGATATTGATGCTTATTTTAAGAATTTGATTCAATGCTTTATTGATTGATGCATGATGTTGACTCAGTTATGATCCATGGACTAATTCTGAATTTGGATTGTTTTGTATGGATACTTGAATATGAGATGCATGTTTTCTTGACTAAGTTATTTATGGGATTATACTTTGTGTACTGATTTTGTGACTCAAGAGTTATTTTGACTGCTCATGTTGTTTACAGAACCTTGGAAAAAAAAAGAGAAAAGATAAAACAGTGTTGAAAAAATGAAGGAAGAGAAAAAGAAAAGCGCAGATGTCTTGTGGTGGGTTGAGATGGAGCGTAAAACGCACTCACCCATAAACACAAGAGCGAGATGGAGCGTAAAACGCACTCGCTGGAAAGTCATAAGTGGGATGGAGCATAAAATGCACCCACTTAAAGAGGAAAAAAATGTGTGAAAGGTGAAATGGAGTATAAAATGCATTCATCTAAGAAATTAAAAGATTGTTGGTTCTGTGATTGAAAAGAATTGTAGGAGAATCAGGTTTTGAGTTATGAGTCAGTGTGCACGGTTGTTGTTCTATGATAATTTAGTTAGGTATTTGTGTTGATTATATGAGAGTTATCTATGTGAATATGTTTTGATTTGGAGGATGTTTCGTGGAGAATGTCAGAGTTGTTGTTGTGAGGTAGTTGATAGGGTGTTATTAAGGGTTCTGTGATGAGTATGGATGTTCATTGTTATTTAATTGAATTTGATACCTTCGATAGTTTGGGAGAATGAGTTAGATTAGTTTTCTTGATGATTCTTGTTTTGTTTACACGAGGACATGTAAAAGCTAAGTGTGAGAGAATTTGATAGGTGCATAATATCTGATTATTTTCACTCCTTTATGCTTAGTTTAGTTGCATGTTATCTGCATAAGAGTTGATTTAAGGTATTTATTGCTTTATAGAAGAATTTGATTTGATTGAAAAAATGTAGTTTAATGATGATTTTTATATTGTTTTGCAGAATACTCTACGATCATACAGAGTGCTCTACGTTCGTAGTGTTACAATGGTAGCCTAAAAGCTCTACGATCGCAGGAAGGTTAAGGCAGAGTCACACAACGATTTGATTTAGTACTCTACGTTCGTAGAGTGGGAGCTCTACGGCTGGGTGGCTGTGAACTCTACGATGGTGCTATCAACTCGACGATTGTCCCAAGTTCACTCTACGTCTAACGAGAGAACTCTGCGATGGTCGAGACCTGGTACTCTATGATTTCGAGAGAAGTTTGACTTTACGATGGCATGCCTACTCTACGAAGTACTGGAGCGGAGTTTTACTCTACGATTTTGGTCGACTTTGCAGATTTCCTATTCTAAGTAGGATTTGGAGTATTGGAGTGCTAGAGTTCGATTCGTAGGAGGATTTGGAGATGGGATTACAATCTTACATGGAAAGTATCTTTGATTATGGAAATATAATCTGATATGGAATCTAAGTTGATATGGAAATTGATGATGAATTAGAGAAGGAAACTGAGGAAGACTTGGATTTAGAAATTAAAATCTAATTTGATAAGGAAGCTGCTTAAAGTTGGATTTCAGAGATTGAGGAGGATTTAGAATACCCATACTTGTAAAAGTAAAGACTTCCGAAGCAAAATTGGATTAGAATTCTTCTAGGCTTTAGAGATTTATCTATAAATACTTTCACTTGTAATTATTAGAGAGGATCAGATTATAGAGAGAGTTTCATCATATTCAGAGAGTTCATAGAAGCATGTCAGGCTAGTTTTCTTTTATTCAGTTTGAAGGGAATGTGGATCCTTAGTAATAGTTTATGGTTTGATTAAATATACAGTATTTATTCCTTCTTATATAAAGCTTATTCTGATAATCTATTTTAATTGTTAAATATTATTTGATTAACTGATTTGGTTTCTGCAAGATTAAATTGGTTAGTTGATAATATATGCTAGATTCAAAAATAGTATTACGTAATTGATATTGTTTTTAATCACAAGTTGCAGTTAGTAATATTGATTGTGGTCAAGATTTTGGTTTATTATTTTAGTTATCAAAAGACAGGTTAAACAAATCGAGATTATATGTTTGTTGCTTGGAATAGTCTAATTCCTTAGTTCTTAATGTTGCTGTTATATTAAATCTAAAGAGCTTATTTTAGGTTATATGATAGTTAGATTCTTGTGAAGAGCTTATTTCATTAAGTAACAATCTAAGAGAAATTTCGGATAACAGAGCTTGTTGTTATCTAGGACTATTAGTTTCATTAAAGGGTGAATATTGTTATGCTTAATTGATCTATTGATGTGAGAAGGTGAAACTGAACTGGAAAATTGAAGTTTTAATTCATTGGTTAATTTTATTATTTTAAACTTGTTCTTGTTAATTAGTTAAACAATTTCAAAAACACCTCAATCTTTTATTTACTGTTAAAACTGTTCGAAGTATTCGGATAAATTAAAATCAATATTGTTCTCTATGGGATCGACCCTTGCTACTACTATACTGTGTTTACTGCAGAGTTTGTAGAGTTGAGTAAGGTTATTATTTTTGGTAGCACTGACGACAGCTCCGAGGAGTGCTGGTCCTTAAAGCACAAATTTCAAAACCTGATCGAAAGCGGAGAGAGTGTGGTTAAGCCACCAGAGCAACCCAATGTTTAGACTAATCCACTCCCCAACACAACCTAGAATGGGTTAACATGATTGGTTCTGAAAAGATAGAATGTCATAAATACTTGAACAAGAATGCGGGATGCCCTCCACAATTTAGGACCAACACCTTGAAGAGCACCCCATTGGTTGAGCAAGAATTGGCAAAGGTTAAAACACAAATAAATCAATTGGCGGAGTTGATTGTATATCAACACCAACTCATGCGAAAAATGATCCAATAAACCTCCAAAGCCAAAACTACTACAATTCTCCCCAAGGTGGTTCCTTTCACCAAAGAAGATCAGGCGAGGCTCAAAAAGCAAGAAAAATGGACCGATAAAATAGCCATAGACGATAAACTATGGAGACAAGAAAAGATTAATCGCGAATTGGCTATGAATAGGAACTTCACACCTCTGGAACAATCAGAAGAAGAGATATTGCATCTACTGATAAGTAAAGGAAAGATTACGGAGTTGTTGTCACCCATGAACCCTCTGTCAAAGAGGCACGATCCCACAAGAGTTTTCTTATACCATTTGAACTCACCTGGTCACGCCATAGAGGAGTGTTAGGCCCTCCAGCACAAGATCCAAAATCTCATTAAAATCAGGAATTGAGAATAGCGAACAACATAGAAGTCACAACGGTCAAAAAAAATGTCATCAGAATGAAAGGGTTGATATACCCTTCGAAAACGAAATGTTCAGCCGAAGTGGTTGCCTTAATCACTTACGTTGAGGGTACATCAGCTAAACCCATAGAGATTCGGGGAGTGACGAAAGATTCTACCGAGGTAACAACTTTTAAACCTCTAATAATCGCCTCCCTACCTCATCTCAGTATCCAATCACTAGTTTGAATTCGGTACCAAGGAACTATGGGAAGGAAGCAGAGGAAACGTCCGAATGTCTGGTCGTCTTACCTAAGGATAATCTTTTATGTCTTCTAAAACTGGTGAAAAAGGTTAAACCCAAGATAGCCGCGGAAGTATCTAAGGAAAAGACGGTAGAATTCCTGGCCGAAATGAGACAAATGATTTGAAAATTGTGAAAATTTTGGAAGCAGCAAGTAGTGTTTTTATGGAGTTACTTTCAATTGTGAAAAATTGTGAAAAAGAATGCAATTACTTTCAAAGCAGCAAGTAGCTCAATGATGAGTGGATTTTATACCTATATTTTAACTATCTTTAACTTGATAATGTGTGAGTTCTTAAATATTTAGAGTTATTTTTATGTATTTGTAGTGTTTTTATGTTATTTTGTAGGAAAAATCAAAGAAAGCCACTTCAGACATCTTTTGGACTAGAATATACAAGCAAATACGATAAGGACAGATTGAAGGGCTTTTAAAACCAAGTTTGATACATTTTCTTGGCTTAAAACCTGAATTTTATTATAGATCTTGTCAAGAGCTTCGATTTGATAGGTGACACGTCCCATAACTCTTCTCGGATCAAAAGTTATGGTCGTTCTACCAAAGGACGTCGAACTAGAAAATTGCCTAGCGCGGTCGCGCCAGTTGCTAGTTCATTTTTGGCATGGCAACGCCATACCACTAGAGAATCAGCGCTGCAGCAGCGCCCGAGTCGTGGCCAGACCAAGTTTTGACCCGCTTTTGCATGTTTTTGACTCCGAATTGGATTGTTTTTCCTCCTAAGCTAGGGATTGGACTTGTAACCTATAAATACATAATGTGAGGCATAGAATTGAGGGAATAATTAGGAGTAGATTAGAGTAGAACTAGAAGAAGGTTTATTTTCATATCTGAAGAAGGATTCAATGAAGAATTGTAAAGATTGAAGGTGGAGCTGCAGAGATTACATATAATACATATTTTTATCTCTAGACTCTTTCTTTTATTTTTGTAATTTGAACATGATGGATTATTTTATGATATTGAATTCTTTTTCAGTTATGGGCTAATTTTTAATTAAGATTGCAATTGAACCCAATATTTTGTTTTAATTAATTTGCTTTCTTGTTGATTATTGTTGGTTATATTTGGATTGCCTATATATCTTGCACTTAATTGATTAATTATCTAATCAACAATTACTAGGGTAATATATATGAAATTGAGAGATGGAGTATAGATTTAGACCTGGATATAGTAGCATATGATTGTGTTTTCTACTTAAGTTAGAGTTCATAATTTGTGTATAGGATAGAGATATACCTATATGCCTTATGTAATCTGATAAGAATCTGAGCTTGACATTCTTGTTATTTCTAATTCACATAGAGATATAGTGAGTTAATTAGCTATGATGTGATTTCTAATTCTATTCTTTAATGAATTTGGAAAGATTTGTTTATAAGATCATAGAGTGTGTCGACGCCGGGTTTTTCCCTTTGCGGGTCCTTTTAGTCTTTTCCAATTTTATCCTTCTTAATTTAATGATTTTTTGGAAAAGGTCGGCATTAATGTCGACGGGGTTTTGAAAGATCGCCTTTTATGATGAGCCAATTAATTAGAGTCGCCAGTTGGTATATTTGAAATGGATGTACCAACTCATCCGAGTTTTCGTTTTTTATAAATCGCTGGCTCATATGTGACTCCGAATTAATTGGTCCGCGAATCGAGATTCATGGAGTTCGGGAGCTTGCTTAAGTGAGGGGAAGGTGGTAGGCACCCCTCGACTTCCGTGAAATACGGTTACCGCAATCTTGATACTGTCCTATCCTTTAATTCATGAAATGGGCATATGTGCAGGTGTGTGTGTGTGTGTGTGTGTGTGTGTGTGTGTGCTTATGTGAATGTTGTGGTGAGTTTGTATGAAAGAATCATTTGGATTTTTAGGGAGAATCGTGCTTTAGTTTGAGAACGCTTCGAAATGTCTTTTCGGCATACACGAGAAAGCTTTATGAGAAAGGTTTGATTTTAATTGTCAAAAATTATGAGGTTTTTTATTGGGTGTCGTTTTGGTAAAAACAAGAGTTTTAAACCTTTAACCAAAATAGGAATCGAGATTTGTACGTTGCTTTCATAAATGATAGGCAATTTCTAGGATCTCTTTCGCCCTATGCATCAAGGTTTAATAAAACATTTAATTTCTTTTATAAAACCCCTTTTTGTGGCATTTGAAAACAACTTCTTTTTAGCTCTCTCGTAGAATAGGAATCGACTTTCGTTAGCATTTCCAAATTTTTAGCCTTGTGATGCTAATATCCTACTTTGATTGGTTTTAGAAAAATCTTTATCGTTTAATCTTTTGGAATCATTTTGGTGTCACAAAATCTAATCAAGCGTAAACACGCGTCGGGGGTATTCACGGGCATGTCAGCCATCAAAATATCCCCAAACGCCAACAATTACATATTTCACTAATACGGGGCCTTAAACCCGATTCTCGCCTTAGCGTCGTTTTAAGGCCCGACAATTACATGTTACAAAACAAGCACCTTGAATCTATTACATACATTAAAACGTCCATCATCGGATTTGAACCACGGGGTCGCTTTCCTAGGCTCACACGAGATTACGACGTACCCACGAAATGAATGCTACACAACTAACCAACCCAGATTTATCTAATACACCATGATATCCAAAAATGACAATCTAAATAAATTACACCCAATAAATTATCACAAACAAGCTAGAAATTTTATCAATTGGATATCCTCGGGTTATTAGGAAGAATTTTGTTCCGATGGAACCCTCACCAATAATCCCTAATCCATGATTGTTCAACAAGATCCATGAAAGTTATAACTAATTTACCCAATCAATATGACATGAATTACTAGAACAAATAGAAATTTTCACCTTGCAATTGATCTCAAATGGATATGAACTTGTGTATTTGAATAGGATGAAGAGTGTATTTGATACAATCAAAAATCAAAAGAATTAAATTCTCTCTTTTTTTCTTTCTTTTCTTCCTATTTGATTGCAAATTTTTGCTCTTTTTCTCTTTATTTCTGTGCTTCTTCTTCTTGCTGGAATTCTTCTTCTTCCCTAACTTTCAATTTCTTCCCCTCCCTGTATGCTGAGCGAAAAATGAGCTGAAATAGGCTGGCCAAAGCCAGCCGCAGATTGATCTGCGGCTGGCCGCAGATCCATCTGCGGCTGGCTGGCTGGCCCATTTCCCATCGCACTCAGCTGATAGTGCTGATTTCCTGGTTTCCGCGCTGGCGCACCCACTTGGCCGCAGATCAATCCGCGGCTGGCTGGCCTGACTTTCTCAATTTTCGTGTTACGCCTTGATTTTCGTGCCGTGACGCTGCTTTTCGCTGACAGGTTCGTATTTTACAATCTGGGAATCATTGGGAGGCGTGCCACACCTTCCGGGAATGCCAAATTCGGATAGCCTTGCTGTCATGTCGATTTCGGTTGCAAATTGTCATGGTGGCGTCGAGCGTCCGTACCTTTTCTGTCTTTCGCTCTCGCAGGCCGGTCCATTTGACGAATTTGCCCTCCTGTCAAGGTTAGTATACGAAGTGCAAAATTTGGGTGTCTACAGCTGCCCCTCTTTATCATGTTTATGAAATGTTAAATGAAATGAACAGGATAAAGAAACAGACACCCGATGTCTGAATGACAGTGCACAGATATGATAATAAACACACGATGCAACACATGTAGTTTATGGTACAACACAAGATGTAGCGCCTGCAAACATTCGAAAGAGTGTCAATGCATCAAACCTCTGACCGTATTTGTTGGTCGTTAGGTTCACCCTTCCAATCTATCATCTCGTTCAGGGCCGGGTATCGTTGCCGGTCACCCATCACGTAACCCCCGGTTATCGTCACCGGTTGATTATCTTGTCGGAGCCGGTTTTTGTCGCCGGACATCCATCTCGTGATCGCCGGTTATCGTCGCCGGTCGATCGTCTCGTCGGGGCCGGGTATCGTCGCCGGTCACCCATCATGTAACCCCCGGTTATCGTCGCCGGTTGGTTATCTTGTCGGAGCCGGTTTTCGTCCCCGGACATCCTTCTCGTGATCGCCGGTTATCATCGCCGGTCGATCGTCTTGTCGGGGCCGGGTATCGTCGCCGGTCACCCATCGCGTAACCCCCGATTATCATCGCCGGTTGGTTATCTTGTCGGAGCCGGTTTTCGTCGCCGGACATCCTTCTCGTGATCGCCGGTTATCGTCGCCGGTCGATCGTCTTGTCGGGACCGGGTATCGTCGCCGGTCACCCATCACGTAACCCCCGGTTATTGTCGCCGGTTGGTTATCTTGTCGGAGCCGATTTTCGTCGCCGGACATCCATCTCGTGATCGCCGGTTATCGTCGCCGGTCGATCGTCTTGTCGGGGCCGGGTATCGTCGCCGGTCACCCATCACGTAACCCCCGGTTATCGTCGCCGGTTGGTTATCTTTGTCGGAGCCAGTTTTCGTCGCCGGACATCCATCTCGTGATCGCCGGTTATCGTCGCCGGTCGATCGTCTTGTCGGGGCCGGGTATCGTCGCCGGTCACCCATCACGTAACCCCCGGTTATCGTCGCCGGTTGGTTATCTTGTCGGAGCCGGTTTTCGTCGCCGGACATCCTTCTCGTGATCGCCGGTTATCATCGCCGGTCGATCGTCTTGTCGGGGCATGGTATCGTCGCCGGTCACCCATCGCGTAACCCCCGATTATCATCGCCGGTTGGTTATCTTGTCGGAGCCGGTTTTCGTCGCCGGACATCCTTCTCGTGATCGCCGGTTATCGTCGCCGGTCGATCGTCTTGTCGGGACCGGGTATCGTCGCCGGTCACCCATCACGTAACCCCCGGTTATTGTCGCCGGTTGGTTATCTTGTCGGAGCCGGTTTTCGTCGCCGGACATCCATCTCGTGATCGCCGGTTATCGTCGCCGGTCGATCGTCTTGTCGGGGCCGGGTATCGTCGCCGGTCACCCATCACGTAACCCCCGGTTATCGTCGCCGGTTGGTTATCTTTGTCGGAGCCAGTTTTCGTCGCCGGACATCCATCTCGTGATCGCCGGTTATCGTCGCCGGTCGATCGTCTTGTCGGGGCCGGGTATCGTCGCCGGTCACCCATCACGTAACCCCCGGTTATCGTCGCCGGTTGGTTATCTTGTCGGAGCCGGTTTTCGTCGCCGGACATCCTTCTCGTGATCGCCGGTTATCATCGCCGGTCGATCGTCTTGTCGGGGCCGGGTATCGTCGCCGGTCACCCATCACGTAATCTTTTTTCACTCAACACGTCAATTGGCTGCAAGGGAGCAAGGTGGGACCCACCAGGGCCAGCCGCGGATGGATCTGCGGCCAGTCGCAGATTGATCTGCGGCCAGCCGCAGATACATCTGCGGCCAAGATCGGGACATATAAGCGGCTTGCCGCTTCCAGATCTGTCACTTTCAACTTCCAACTCACACATATTTCTCGCGATTTTTGCTTGTTCGCAAGGGCTTTTTGTCGATTTTTCAACTTTCCTGCAAAAACTGTTCCGGTAGGATTGATCTACACGCTACAGGTAATACTTTGACCGGTCACTTTTCAATTTCGTCAATGTTTTGCTATACATTTGACTATTTGCATGTTTAGAGATAAAATGTATGCTTTACAATGCTATGTAATGTACTATCATATATACATGTCAGGCTCGTCGCTTGGCGGAGTCTGTCATCCGTCCTGATCACCCGGACGTTGAGGAGGTTGTGCCTCCGGAGGTTGCGGTGGAGGAGCCGTCCTCCAGCACATCAGTTCCCCCCTCTCATCGCGCCTTATCTGGTGCTTCTGTCCAGATACCCGATCTATTGGGTCGGGATCTCAGTCGTCACCCCTCGGCATCTCTTGTTGCTAATGAGGTATACTCGATTCGGCTTTTCATTTGTTCTTGATTTCTCAATTTCCGGTTCTACCTGGATTGACCCATTGGTGATTTTCACAGGTGCCTGAGTTTACCCAGCCGAGGGGTAATTGGTTCAACATTTACTCTCTCTACGCGGCCCTACACAGTGATTACCGGGAGATGGTGGACTCTTGGGGCTTTCGACATTTCTTCACTATCATCCCTCGTCAGTGCCCCTGGGGTTACATGAGGGCCTTATCCGAGCGATGGTTCCACCATACGCAGTCTCTTCATCTTCTCGACTGCGAGGTCGTGCTGACCCCCTGGGACTGGAGGTACATTACGGGCATAGAGTTCACCGGGTCCCGTGTCCCCCTGGATCTTGATATCACTCCAGTGGAGGTTCGAGCTTTGCTAGGCTTCGCTGCTGATGATCGAGTCTTTAAGGCCCGTAATATTCGGTCCGGTGCTTTGGCCGTCGATGCTGTTGGGGGTCTATACGCACAGCCTATCCCAGCGGATCAGGGCACTCGCGACATCCTGCTACGGCGCTTGTTCCTGACTATCATGAGGGGTTGTTTCCTAGGGAACAACTCTTCTACCATCCACTTCAGCGTCGTAGGGGCTGTTCGAGATGTAGACCGGATTGGTGACTACGATTGGGGGTCGTTCACTTTTGCTTATTTCCTCCACGGTTTGCGTCTACGCTCAGAGGGACAGACTGATGCGTGGCTCGGTTTCTACCACTTTCTGCTGGTGAGTCCTTTCCTCCTTTTTCTTACTGTATTTCTTTTCATTTCATCTCTTTTCTGTAATTAATAGTGACTCATGCCTTGTCTTGTTTCTATTCACAGTTCTGGGCTTACGAGCGTCTTCCATGCCTGAGGCCTATCACTACTCTGGGCCCGGACACTTATCCCCGGGGTCGACGGTGGCATCACAGCACTTTGGAGGAGGTCCCCGTGTCGGGCAGCTTTGCACATTGTCGTATTCAGCTGGAGTTGATCACGGCTGCCGACGTCGTCTGGATTCCCTACCTCTCCGAGCATCTGACTGTGGGGTTTGCTGACGGGCATCCTTCCGGTCCGGAGTTCGAGCTTTCCACCCGTCGCCTCACTTTGCAGAGTGTCGGAGGCTGGGTGATGTATCTGGGAGAGCGTGCATTCAGATGCGTCACTGGAGAGATCCGCATCCCGCATTCCCTTTCTTTCACTACTTTCTGGCCGCTGGATTCTCAGCCCTCAGAGATCATGCTCGCCGGGGAGGACGGTCGGATGCTTTCCACAGGCCCCAGTACGAGCGAGGCTTTCAGGACTTGGTGGGTACCTCGTACCATCGGTCCCCAGACCCGGGCTACCTTCTTCCTCGGGGACATGGTCCCCGGCTCGGTGATGATGACTGACTGGGCAGCCTGCGTTCGGAGTCCCACCCACACTGAGCAGATAGACACTTTGACCCGCCAGGTGGAGCAGTTGTCGCTATTTCTTCGGGTGTTAGGTCGGACCCCGGAGGAGGCTTACGCCTACGATCCTGACGGTGCGGGCTATGATGCAGGCCCGAGCTCATCTGATGCCACCGCTCGGCCATACATCCCCGACATGAACTTTGGGCCCTCGACTTCGACGACCCGGGGGGATCAGTTCGAGGACCCCGATTTCATCGATGAGATTGACTTTATCTAGATCAGGATAGGATAGGGCTTTTGTACCTGTACCTGTTTAGATTTATTTTTCATTTCATGCACTATGTACTGAACTCATTTATTTATTTATGCACAGTTCTTTATCTTTTATCTCCATGAAATTCATTTGCTTTATTATTGTCTATACGATGCATGCCTTTTATTCATGGATAGAAAATGACCCCTGTACAGTCTTTTTGATACTATTTTTTTTCACAGATGACGTCCTCAGATGTCGTGGTATGCTTGGATTCCATTCCTCCTACAGGGTTGGTTGGCAGCCTCCTCCGTTGGTTAGACAGTTTATCGCCGGCCGACAGGGTCATCGCAGATGGTCTTTTGGGACATTCTCGGTCCTTATTAACCTTTCAAGTGCCAGCGGGCTTCGTGGATGGTATTTTGGGATATTGGGCCCCTGCTCGTCAAGTGTTCAGGCTAGGAACAGTAGAGCTGACCCCCACCCTCGAGGAGTATGGTCGATTCACCGGTTTGCCTTTGGATAAACCTTGTGCCAGGATCACGTCTGGTCCCATGCGCCGTCAGTTCTTGACTTTTACTGGGCTGCGGAGGGCGGTTCTGCTATCGGCGATCACATCAGATCACCTGATTCCTCTTCATTTTCTGATTGACCGATTCGGCTCACCTAACAGTTTTCGCCACTTCTCTGGGGATTTTTCTGTATCGGAGGAGCGCTGGGGCGTTTTGAGGCTAGACGTTTTGATGGCCTGTATCCTCTCAGTTCTGTACTTGCCCGCGGGACCTGATCATTTGGACATGCGGGTGGTCGCGGCCGTCAGGGCCCTTCAGGAGGATCACACCATTCTTCCCATGATATTGGCGGATACTTACATGTCAGCATCATACTGTCAGTCCTTCCGAGGCAGAGTATTCCGAGGGAGCTCGACTTTGTTGTATGTGTGGTTCATGAGTCATCTTAGTCCCATCGGCCATTTCCGTCGCCAAGGGTTTTGCTTCAGTCATGACATAACCACGCAGTTTTCATTTCGTCCTGCGAGCTGTACTGATGCGGCCTCCTGGATAGCATTTCTGTCGGTTATTGAGGATCCTTTTCATCTCTTGATCTATTCAGGTTATTGCTCCTTTAGGAGCTTCTTGACTCACGTGCCCACCCTGGATTTCATCCCTATTGCTGGCTTAAGGGGTGTGACGACTTATCATCCCCTGGCGGTCATGGGGCAGTTTGATCAGACACAGGACTTACACCCTTTCGCGGGTGCAGCCGCCTACCGATTCCTTATATCATCCCGTTCAGAGAGGGATCTACTGCGGGTATACGAGCTTTGGTCTCGCAGGATCTCCGCCGAATATAGTGAGAGCTGTCACATCCAGACATTTGCTTACGTGCAGTGGCTGCGCGGAGACTTGGATCCGACTGGTTTGAGTCAGACTGGGGCCTTTGATGACTCTGGAGTGATTTCCCCAAAGGATACCACAGACCACCCCGTCTCAGCCGATTCTGCCCCGAGTCGGGTTACTGAGAATAGCCGACTCCGCCTGGCCCTGATTACTGCTGAAGCCGAGAGGGATGCCGCTTTTGTCGAGAGAGATGATGCCATTCGGGCTAGAGACGCTGCCATTGCTGACAGAGAGGCCATTGTACTTCAGACCGGGGCAGTTGTAGATGTTCATTTTGGGACGGTCAGCCGAGCCACTGCTTTACTGGATCGTATTGATATGATGGGGCAGCAGATTGCAGGAGATGTTGATGCTTCAGATTTATCCACCTCCTTGACCATCCTGCCTCAGCTAGTTTCAGATTTGTAGATTATTTTATTTCCTGCATAGACTATGTTAGTTCCATCAGTTATCGAAAAGCAATTTTGTAATAAAATGACTTATATATATATAGACATGCATTTAAATTTAGTCATTTTCCCCTTTTGTCGTATCATTGCCTTTCATTGGATCCCCATTTTATCCAGCTGACCCTGATTTTGACATTTCGCCTTCTTTCTCTTCTCAAGTCTTGATGGAGATTTGACAGATATTGCCGTACACCTTTTGATTTCATCGGATTGAATCTCAGATTTTTGGGTAACTGTTTGGTTGGATCAGGGTTATGTCCCCTGGGATGAAGCTGGTTAGGCAGCTGGTTTTGGGAAGGTTTTGAGGGTGTAGGAAGGTTTTTATCTGGCTATTGAAAATTGGTTTTGGTTAGGGAAAGGATTATTTTTTAAAGGATCGGACCGTGCCATGATGGCTGCCTACGTACCCCCACAAGTTGGGAGATCAGGTCCTACGTAGTTCGTTCTCAAGAAAAAAAGGACCTGATGATTCAAGCATAGAACCGCTTCACCGAGTCAGAATTGAGGGGTTGTGGAAATACCTCACCATCCATTTCTTGCAATATGAGGGCACCTCCGGATAACACTTTCTTAATCACAAACGGCCCCTCCCAGTTTGGGGCGAACTTTCCCTTGGCCTCGTCTTGACAAGGCATGACTCTTTTCAACACCAAATCATTTTCTTTGAACTTCCGAGGTCTTATCCTTTTGTCATATGATCGAGAGATCCTTTGCTGATATAATTGACCGTGCCAAACGGCAGCCACCCTTCTTCAATTGGTCGTATCGATTTTGCATCCAATCCTCCTCACTTATCTGAGCATCGATCATTACTCTGAGGGATGCCATCTCAACCTCAACTGGTAGAACAGCCTCCATTCCATACACCAAAGCGTAAGGGGTTGCCCCTGTAGACGTACGCGTTGACGTCCGGTATGCCAGCAGGGTGAGGGGTAACAAATCCGGCCATCCCCGATGATTAGCAAACATTTTGGCCATGATTTTCTTGATGTTCTTATTGGCAGCCTCCACTGCCCCATTCATCTTAGGACGGTAAATGACGGAATTAAGGTGCTTGATTTTGAACTGGTCACACAGTCCCCTCATGAGGGCGTTGTTTAAATTCTTGGCATTGTCAGAGACCAGAACCTCGGGCTGCCCGTATCGACAAATGACATTATTCCTGATGAACCCGACGATGACCTCCTGAGTCACCTTGGGGAAAGAAGCTGCTTCTACCCATTTGGTGAAGTAGTCGATCATGACGAAAATGAATCGGTGTCCATTGCTTGCTTTGGGCTCTATTGGTCCGATTACATCCATTCCCCACATTGAGAATGGCCACGGGGAGGTCATACAGTGCAGTTCATTAGGAGGCGTATGGATCACATTACCGTGCGCCTGACATTGATAACACCGTTTGACATGATCATCGCAATCGGCCTTCAGCGTCAACCAATAATGCCCCGTTCTCAAAATCTTTTTGGCCAGCATCGGTCCACTCATATGGGGCCCACACACTCCACCATGTACTTCATTCATAATCTTTCGGGCCTGTGTTTCATCTACGCACTGCAACAGTCCCAAACCAGCATCCCTCTTGTAGAGTGAATCCCCGCTCAGATAAAATTTCATCGCCATCCTTGAAATTCTCATCCTCTCAGCTCGACTCGCCTGGTCGGGAATGGACCTATCCCTCAAATACTCCCTTATGTCGTGATACCAAGGCTTCTTTGGTAGAACCACCTCGCCTGATAATACTGCCACATGCTCCTCGTATGCCGGGGTATTCTGTACTGCTATCTCAACCTGTGGAACGTCCTTGCTCTTGATTACGTGGATTAAGGAAGCCAGAGTTGCCAATGCATCGGCAAAATCGTTCCGTCCCCGGGGAATATGGCGGAAAGCAATATCCTCGAACTCTTGCATCAGCTGGGTAACACAACGATGGTATGGAAGTAACCGAAGCTCCTTAGTGTTGTATATCCCCATTGTCTGTCTGATTACCAATTCTGAATCCCCGAACACCGCTAGTCTCTTCACTCCCATGTCACGGGCCAAGCGGAGTCCCAAGATACACCCCTCGTATTCAGCGGTGTTGTTCGAATTGCTGAAACGAAGTTTAGTGGCCACGGGGTATTGTTCTCCGGTGATAGAGACTAGGACCGCTCCGGCCCCTGCCCCCTCGGCATTCATGGCACCATCAAAATACAGCTTCCAGAATTGTCCCTCGTCATCACATTTTTCGTGCGATACCCAAAATATATCCTCGCCCGGAAGAGGAGTTTCTAACGGCTCCATCCCTCCTGACGGGGTTTCTGCCAACTGATCTGCAATTCCCTGCCCTTTCACGGCCTTCTGGGTCACGTACACCATGTCAAACTGTTGTAAGATTAACTGCCATCTGGACAATCGACAATTCAGCATGGGCCTTTCAAAAATATATTTCAGGGGATCCATTCTTGATATCAGGTACGTCGTATGCCCATGGAGGTAGTGCTGTAATCTCCCTGCAGCCCAGGCTAGAGCACAACAGGTCTTCTCGATGGGAGTGTAATTCTGCTCACATTGGCTAAATCTTTTGCTGAGGTAATAGATGGCCTGCTCCTTACCCACCTCATTTTTCTGTCCCAACATACATCCCATCGCGATGGCATTTACCGATATATACATAAACAGAGGGATCCCATCCCTCGGGGGTACCAGCACTGGGGGCCTCCGTCAACTGCTTTTTGATGGTCTGAAAAGCCCTTTGACATTGCTCATTCCATTCTTGGGAAACCCCTTTTCTTAACAGTTTGAAAATGGGCTCACATGTAGTCGTCAAGTGGGATATAAAACGGCTGATAAAGTTTATTCTTCCGAGGAATCCTCTTATCTCCTTCTCTGTGTGAGGCGCCGGCATATCCACAATGGCCTTAATCTTTGTTGGGTCTAACTCAATGCCCCGATCACTAACCAGGAAACCCAAGAGCCTACCCGACTGCACTCCGAAAGCACACTTGGCTGGATTGAGTTTCAAATTATACTTTCTGAGCCGATCGAACAGCTTTTTGAGATGGTTTACATGATCAGACTCTTCCCTCGACTTTACAATAATGTCATCCACGTAGACCTCTATCTCCTTATGCATCATATCGTGGAATAAGGCCATCATGGCTCTCTGATAAGTGGCCCCCGCGTTTGTGAGGCCAAAAGCCAATCGCCTATAGCAGAAAGTGCCCCAAGGGGTGATGAATGCGGTCTTTTCCCGATCTTCCTCTGCCACCATTATCTGATGATATCCCGCGAAACAATCCACAAAAGAGTACATTTCGTACTGGGCTGTGTGATCTACCAGGATGTGTATGAAGGGCACCGGGAAGTTATCCTTGAGACTGGCCTTGTTTAGATCTCTGTAGTCTACACATACCCTTACTTTTCCTCCAGGCTTAGCCACTGGGACTACATTGGACAGCCATTCCGGATAAGTGGACACCATAATGATTCCCGCCCTGAACTGCTTGATGATTTCTTCCTTTACTTTTAGGCTCCACTCCGGTTTCAACTTTCTTAATTTTTGTTTGACAGGCCGAAAACCCTCCTTGATGGGTAATCGGTGTACCACAATATCGGTGGACAATCCGATCATATCCTCATGAGACCAGGCAAAGACATCCTCATATTGTTTTAGCAACTCAGTCACTTCGGCTTTTTGGCTGGGGGTAAGGTCTGTCCCTATCTTGAGTTCTTTTGGCTTGTCAGGGGTTCCAATATCAATGGTGACAGTTTGGTCCAAGTTGGGTTTGGGTTTGTCCTCGACCCATCCTTTGATCTCGTCAGGCGCATCGTCGTAATCTGTCTCGTCTTGCTCAATGCCCATTAAATCGAAATCCAGCTCAATGTCAAAATCATAATCATCATTCAAATTTGCAAGACCATTTGTTAGGCAAGGATTACTCAAATTGGTACACCTGACATGAAACAAAATACTTGTCATATATAAATCATTTTTCACGACGATCGCATTATCAAAATAACACGAAGAAACGACATAATTATGCAGAAATAAAACAACAACAAAAATAAAACTTCTTCATTCCCCCATCCTCTGGGGTCCACCACCCTGACGTCGGGTTTTACCCTCTTTTGGATATCACTGGCTTCATGGTCCAGTTATCGACAGTCAGGCCAGATGAAATGCGCTGGATGAAAGGGGGCTTTACATCGGACACTTCTCCGATAATTACGGCTACGTCGCCTGAGTCCTCCCTCCTATTCTCTTCAGGAATGATCAGTCCTGCCCAATCGATGACAGGCACAACTTGTTGGGCCCCGGGTGGGGCGATAATATTCGTCCCCTCCCCACTGCTTGTTGATTGTTCGGGGATGTAGCATTTGGTTTCAAACTCCTTTGCGACCTCCTGCAGGAAACTTTCCCTCCGGGCCGACTCATTACGTGCGGGGGTTAACTCTTCATTCCCTGCCCCAATCACCGGCTCGCTGATCCCCTGCTCATTGTCGACTTTGATCACTGGACTGCCAGCTAGTCGAATCGGAGCCGTACCCCGATGGTGTCTCCGTGCTGTGTCCTCATGGTATCCCAGCCCTGCTTTGCCTATCTGCTGTGGTAGATGAATGGGCTTGGTGATTCCCTGATTGCTCCTTCCTAACCCCTGCCCAGGCTGGAAGTTCATTTTTATCATTTCCTTTGCCACAAAGGTAAGTTCGGGAGAGACCCTAGGTTTCACAGTTGGAGCTCCCACGCATTTATAGTGGGGAGTGCTGATCTCCAATGCTTGAAAGCTGGCAGGTGCTGCCGACTCATCCACATTGATCACTGGCAGGTCACTCCTAGGAGGAGAAGGGTCATCACGTTCGGCCGAGATTGTTACCAGATTCCCATCGATGATTAGCTTGATTTGTTGGTGGAGCGTGGAGGGAACTACCCCGGCCATGTGTATCCATGGCCTCCCTAACAGCAGGTTGTAGCTGGCTGCGATGTCAAGAACTTGGAAGGAGATGTCAAAAGTACAGGGCCCTATCTCCACCGACAATTCTATTTCTCCAATGGTATCCCTCCGGGATCCGTCAAAAGCCCGGACCACCACATGACTGGCCCGTAGGCGCCTGGAACTGATGTTCATTTTCTTTAGCGTACTGAGAGGGCATATATTCAATGCCGATCCCCCATCGATCAGCACCCCATTCATGACATATCCTGAGGAGATTACCGCAATATGGAGTGGTTTCCGATGTCCCCTTCCCTCCTTGGGAATGTCCTCATCCGTAAAGGATATTGCATCGCTTTCCAATAGGTGGCCCACCAGCTGGCCGAAACCCTCCTTACTGATTTCTTTGGGCACGTATGCCTCATCCAGAACCTTCGTCAGGGTTTTGCAATGCTCACTGGATGACAACACCAAGTCCATGACTGATGTTAGGGTTGACTCCTGATTTAGAATCTGGATCCCTCTTGTTTCTGGGTGATCCATCCGTTTCAAAAATTCTACGGCCCTTTCCTCGGAAACCTCTTCATTTTTTCTCTTTTGGCTCTCAAGGACTCGCCCGGGAAGATATAAGGGGTTCCCCTTTGTTGTCACGGAAGCACAACTGGCCGCTTCCTCTGGTATTCCCCCATAATTCCAGGGTACAGTCTTTAGACTACTGATAGGGAGTTGCGGCCTTGCCGCAAGGATGATGGGCCTCGGAGCCGTCAACTTGATCGGTCCCTCCGTGCTATTCGTACTTACCCCTATCAACCTGATGGGCGCTCCCCGTGCACTCCCATGATCATGTATCACGTTGATCATTTCCTCAATTTTCTGCACATAGTTCAACCTTGGCGGCCCCCCAGCCTTACTTGCCTCCGTCACATTGACTCCCCCTCCATCGTGTCTTGGCAGGGGATTTGCCTTAACATTCGGGGAGTCTGGTTGTTCCACCACAATTTCCCCATTGTCGATCATGTTCTGAATTATATGTTTCAATGTCCAACAATCTTGTGTATCATGACCCGGGGAACCCGAGTGGTAGGCGCACCGTTTGCTTGGGTCAAATCTCCTCCCCCTCGGATCACTTGGGGGAGCCAAATTGATTATCTTCTTTTGGGCCATCAATACCGCCAAAATCCGCTCGAGAGGCTCCCCGAGTGGGGTGAATACTCGATTTTGCGAAGCCTCATATCTTCTTCGCCCCTCTGCCCTTTGATCTGTGAAGTTTGGCTGTCGGGATGGCCCTACCCTTTGCACCTGTACCGGAAGATGGCTTTCTGTTTTTCTGGATGACCCCTGTAGGATGAGGGATACATCCTCCTCCTTCTTCCTTTGGACCCTCCGGGAAGTGCTGCCATAGTTTCCATTCTGTATTTGCTCGGCAGCCGTTTCTAAAGCAGTAAAATCCCAGATTTTACCCGATTTCAACCCCATATCTACCATCTCTCCATATTTAATCATTTCAGCGAAGGGTCTTCCAATCCCCGAGATGACTCGTTCATAATACGGTGCCTCCTGAATGTCTACAAAGGTCATCACCATCTCTGATTCGCTCATCGGGGGGTTCACCTGTGCAGCCATGCCCCTCCATCGTTGTGCATATTCTGTGAAGGATTCCCTAGGTTGTTTCTTAACCTTTGTCATTTGATACCTGTCAGGGGTCATCTGGGTCTGAAAGCTGTATTGGGTTAAGAATGTATGGGCCAATTCTTCCCAGTTGTGGATTCGGGCGTTGTCAAGGCGGGCATACCAAATTCTTGCCTCACCCGTTAAGCTTTTCTGGAACAGCTGCATTCTCAACCCCTCGTCCTCGGCATAAGATCCGAGTTCTCCAATGTATATTTTCAAATGGGTGTAGGGATCCCCCTTCCCGTTGTATTTTTCAAACTCAGGGATTTTGAATTTTTCTGGATATCTGGCTCCGGGGAAGACACACAGATCTGAGTAATTAACCCTACCCAGGGAGCCTATGCCTCTTAGGGATTGGATGGTCTCCTCCATGTGTTTCATTTTTTTCCGAAGGTCGTCGGTGTCCCCCTCCTCTGGGATGGTAATCACTGTCCTGCTAAGTGTGGGAACGGCCCTCGGAATGACTGGCTCGTCCTTGAGTTGGGGTTGGTCATCCTTACACAGGTTTGTAATATTTTTAGGATGATTCTGGTCACCCCCGGGTGGTGGAATATTATGCGGTGCCTGGTTCGACGGATCCTGTCTGATTAAGAATTGTTCCTTTAGCATTGTGGCCATTTCCATCATCTGCCTTTTAAAATCATCAAACTCCTCCCGAGAGATGGAACTATGATTGGGAAGATCAGCCATTTCAGAGGTAGAGACCTGGGCTTTCCTAGACTGCGAACGGGTTTGAGGAGCAATCCTGCGAAACAACGGTTCGAAGTTTAGTCCCGGGAAATGAAAGGATATGGATGCATGCTAAAGCTGTAATTTTTGCGTTTTGGGTTTTTTAATCTTTTTCTGCAAAATAGCATGTTAGTAGTCCCTTATTTTGATAATAAATGCCATTATGACTTATTATGCTTCCCCAGCTGTTCCCTGCAAAACGCAGCGGTTAGTAATTCTTTGACAGAAAGGGAGGTATAGATGAATGAGACCATGACATTTATACGCATGAATGTAAAAGGGCATGAAGAGACTTTTTCTGCGTTGGGTTAATCTGAGGCTGACCTATCCTAGGGTTACTCTCACGGGCTTTTCGGCATGAAGGTCCCCAAATCTTCGCAATCTACTCGTCTGAGCCCTTTCGATTGGAGCGGATTTAGGTGGTGCGTTTCCTGAGCCATCTCCGGGGAGCAGCCCATTCGAGTCCAGTAATAAGCAACCGACAGGTTCGCCTCAGGAGGAGGTACTCTCTCAACATACATTCACATTCATCGTCCTCACCGTATGCAAATGATTACTCAACAGTAAGGCAATTCCATTCAAATCATTCATTTATTCGAAGAAATACATATTCACACAACAAAAGAAAAAATCAAAAATCGCATACCCACACATTTTATGAATTTAAAAGGATAGGATAACATCAAGATCTGAACGCGGCTTAAGCCCTCTAATGTCCCCAGCAGAGTCGCCAGCTGTCGACGCCGGGTTTTTCCCTTTGCGGGTCCTTTTAGTCTTTTCCAATTTTATCCTTCTTAATTTAATGATTTTTTGGAAAAGGTCGGCATTAATGTCGACAGGGTTTTGAAAGATCGCCTTTTATGATGAGCCAATTAATCAGAGTCGCCAGTTGGTATATTTGAAATGGATGTACCAACTCATCCGAGTTTTCGTTTTTTATAAATCGCTGGCTCATATGTGACTCCGAATTAATTGGTCCGCGAATCAAGATTCATGGAGTTCGGGGGCTTGCTTAAGTGAGGGGAAGGTGTTAGGCACCCCTCGACTTCCGTGAAATACGGTTACCGCAATCTTGATACTGTCCTATCCTTTAATTCATGAAATGGGCATATGTGCAGGTGTGTGTGTGTGTGTGTGTGTGTGTGCTTATGTGAATGTTGTGGTGAGTTTGTATGAAAGAATCATTTGGATTTTTAGGGAGAATCGTGCTTTAGTTTGAGAACGCTTCGAAATGTCTTTTCGGCATACACGAGAAAGCTTTATGAGAAAGGTTTGATTTTAATTGTCAAAAATTATGAGGTTTTTTATTGGGTGTCGTTTTGGTAAAAACAAGAGTTTTAAACCTTTAACCAAAATAGGAATCGAGATTTGTACGTTGCTTTCATAAATGATAGGCAATTTCTAGGATCTCTTTCGCCCTATGCATCAAGGTTTAATAAAACATTTAATTTCTTTTATAAAACCCCTTTTCGTGGCATTTGAAAACAACTTCTTTTTAGCTCTCTCGTAGAATAGGAATCGACTTTCGTTAGCATTTCCAAATTTTTAGCCTTGTGATGCTAATATCCTACTTTGATTGGTTTTAGAAAAATCTTTATCGTTTAATCTTTTGGAATCATTTTGGTGTCACAAAATCTAATCAAGCGTAAACACGCGTCGGGGGTATTCACGGGCATGTCAGCCATCAAAATATCCCCAAACGCCAACAATTACATATTTCACTAATACGGGGCCTTAAACCCGATTCTCGCCTTAGCGTCGTTTTAAGGCCCGACAATTACATGTTACAAAACAAGCACCTTGAATCTATTACATACATTAAAACGTCCATCATCGGATTTGAACCACGGGGTCGCTTTCCTAGGCTCACACGAGATTACGACGTACCCACGAAATGAATGCTACACAACTAACCAACCCGAATTTATCTAATACACCATGATATCCAAAAATGACAATCTAAATAAATTACACCCAATAAATTATCACAAACAAGCTAGAAATTTTATCAATTGGATATCCTCGAGTTATTAGGAAGAATTTTGTTCCGATGGAACCCTCACCAATAATCCCTAATCCATGATTGTTCAACAAGATCCATGAAAGTTATAACTAATTTACCCAATCAATATGACATGAATTACTAGAACAAATAGAAATTTTCACCTTGCAATTGATCTCAAATGGATATGAACTTGTGTATTTGAATAGGATGAAGAGTGTATTTGATACAATCAAAAATCAAAAGAATTAAATTCTCTCTTTTTTTCTTTCTTTTCTTCCTATTTGATTGCAAATTTTTGCTCTTTTTCTCTCTATTTCTGTGCTTCTTCTTCTTGCTGGAATTCTTCTTCTTCCCTAACTTTCAATTTCTTCCCCTCCCTGTATGCTGAGCGAAAAATGAGCTGAAATAGGCTGGCTGGCTGGCCCATTTCCCATCGCACTCAGCTGATAGTGCTGATTTCCTGGTTTCCGTGCTGGCGCACCCACTTGGCCGCAGATCAATCCGCGGCTGGCTGGCCTGACTTTCTCAATTTTCGTGTTACGCCTTGATTTTCGTGCCGTGACGCTGTTTTTCGCTGACAGGTTCGTATTTTACAATCCGGGAATCATTGGGAGGCGTGCCACACCTTCCGGGAATGCCAAATTCGGATAGCCTTGCTGTCATGTCGATTTCGGTTGCAAATTGTCATGGTGGCGTCGAGCGTCCGTACCTTTTCTGTCTTTCGCTCTCGCAGGCCGGTCCATTTGACGAATTTGCCCTCCTGTCAAGGTTAGTATACGAAGTGCAAAATTTGGGTGTCTACAGAGTGGTGCTTATGAATACTGATGAGTTCTCGATTAACAATTCAATTTAGTTAATATAATTTGACATGAAGTGAAAAGGTTGAAATGAAACATTGGGAAAAGTTGTAATCTGAAGTATTTTTAATCTGATTTTAATCCTTGTCCATAGATTAACGTAGTTGTTAATTTTATTTAGATTTTATTTTATAGTTTAAATCAATTGTTTAAATAAAATTAATTTGGTTAAGAGTTAATACTTGGTAATTATTATTAAATAATTCTCTGTGGGAACAATACTTTTCTTGCCATTATATTGCTAGTCGATCGCGTATACTTGTGTATATTTGCTAATAATAAATTAGGCAAACACTCAAGTAAAGACTCTAACTCTGATTGTGAGTCAGTAACAGAATAAGAGATTGCCATGCTATCTAGGAAATTTAAAAAATTCTTTAAGAATAGAAGATTTAAGGGAAAAAGATCAGGATACAAGAAAGAACACAAGTCCAAGGAAGCTCCAACTTGATATGAATGTGGAAAGCCAGGACATTATAAATCAGAGAGTCCTCAATTGAAGAAAAAAGACAAAGAGAAGAAGTACACTCCAAACAAGTACAAGAAGAAAGAAGATAAAACAATAAAAGCTACCTGGAGTGATTATGAAAACTCAGATGAAGAAAAATCCTATGGTGAGGAGCATGCACACCTCTATTTAGGTTGATGCAAACAGTGACTTAAGAAATATTGAGAGTTTAGAACTTAACTCTGACTCTGAGGTAATTCCTAATTTAGCTCAATTTGATAAGCTAGAAATGTTTAAAGTTATAAACCACTTGTTTAATCAGATAAGAGAATTAAGAAAGATTAAAAAGGAATGCATAAATTATAATGTTAAGTTATATAAGAATTAGAGAGTTTGAAAATTGAAAATGAGAACATTAACATAAAACTGAAAGAGTTACAGGAATAAAAAGAAAAAGTTAATCGATTGTTATCTAGTTTAATGTTCAAAGGGATACATGAGGATTAGACTTTAATAAAGATTTTGTAAGTAACTCTAAGGAAATAATTTTCATGCCTACTTCTAATTGTACTAACGAGAATTATCACATAATTGCTAATTGCATGCCCCCTAGTTATGAAGAAGTTAAACTGCTTAAGAAAATTTTGCGTGATAGTAGAAATTATTAGAATAAATTGCTTGATGTTGAAATCATAAGAAAAAAATGTTCAATGAAAAAAACTAGAGATAGTGCCTGAACTAAACAATGAAAGTAAAAGAGTGAATTCACCAAGACTTCTCGTGATTCAGATAACAGTAGTGAGTCAACTGTAGACCTGACTCACATGTCAGACTCATCTAGCTCAAAGGAGTTATTTGAGTTAAGTAAAGAGACTGATTCACAACAAAGACTTGAGATAGTCAGGATTGCTAAGTCTTCTAGAAGAAAGAAAATGATAAATAATAAAAAGAAGAAAAATCCTCACAAATAATCCAAACCAACATGTTATTATTGTGGTAGACATGGTCAGACTAGTTATACCTGTTAGTTTAAAAGAGGATTTAGAAAGAATGTGAAGGTTAGACAAGCTTGGATACCTGTTAGTTTGTGTAGTACTAAACCCCTAGGACCCAAAATGATTTGGGTACCAGTTTCCAAAACCTAATTGATTCCTGCAGGTGTGCTTGGGAACAGAGTCAACAGACTAAAAAGTGTAGTACATATATAGTGGATGTTCCAAGCACATGACATGAGACAAATCTCAGTTCAAGAAAATCAAAATAAAGAATGGTGGATCAGTTACTTTTGGAAATAATCATAAAAAAATAATTAGATTTGGATCAATTGAAAATGCTCATATTACAATCAACAATGTATCTTTGGTCGACAGATTGAAGCACAATCTGCTAAGTTTTTCACAACTTTATAAATCTAGTTTTGATGTGTTATTTTTTATTGACTGTTGCAAAATCTTGGAAGCAAACACAAAGGTAAAACTCACTGCTAATCAACAGAAAAATATTTATGTGATTAATATGCTAAACATGAAATCACAAAATGTTAAATGCATAGTAATAATAAATTTTATGGATAATAGCTGATTGTGGCATAAAAAACTTGGACACACTTGCATAGACACCATTTCAAATTACAAAGGAATGAACTAGTTCTTGGTCTTCCTAAATTGTCCTACAAGTATGATCAAGTTTGTAGAGCATGTACGTTTGGTAAACAAGTTAGAAATTTTTTTAAGTCTAAAACATTGTTTCCACCTCTAAGCCACTAGAACTATTGCACATGGATCTCTTTAGTCCAATGTGTACTACTAGCATTGGAGAAAGAAGTTATACCTTAGTCATTGTGGATGATTATTCAAGATTTACTTGGACATTCTTTCTTTTATACAAGAACGATACTATTTATGTGTTCATTAAGTTTTGCAGATGTCGATGCCGAGACAATTTTTCCTAATTTCGCTGTTTTTACCCTTTTTTAGATTTCGATTTATTCATTTTGTTTAAAGGGTATTTTTAGGAAAAAGCCGACATAAATGTCGACGGGGATTTTGAAAGGTAAATTTTAATGATGGGTCAATTTAGACAGAGCCGCCAGTTGGTAAAGTTTTAAATAGATATATATCAACTCATCCGGAGTTTAGATTTTTCGCAATATGGCCCAATATGTGACTCCATAAAATTGGTCTTGAAACTGAGATTTATAGAGTTTGGGGGCTTGCTTAAGCGAGAAGAAGGTGTTAGGCACCCCCCGACTTCTGTGAAAACACGGTTACCGCATCTTGATGTTTTCCTAAGTGTGAAGTGTGTGTGTATGTGAGTGTGTGATTTTGAAGGAAATCGCTATCTAGATTTGGAACAAAATCGTGAGAAGTGCGTTATTTTAAAAGCAATTTAAAACCTCTTTGAACCTATGCACGAGGGATTTGATTTAAAAAAAGGTTCGTTTTAGTTTAGTTAAGAAAACATTTTGGGGTGACGTTTTAAAAAACTTGATTTTCAAACCCTTCGCCAAATAGGAATCGAGATTTTTTGCTCCTTTCAATTCTAATATAAAATCGTGTTACTAACCCAACGCAATTTGTTTTTAAAAGATCTTTGTTGTTTCGTTTGGAAAATTATTTTTTGGTGATAAACGGGAAATTAAGCATCAAAATAGGGTCGGGATGATCCGTGGGCATGAAAGCCATCTCAATAGCCCCGAACACTCACAATCGCAATTTTCACTATTACGAGGCCTTAAATCTGATTTTCTTGTGATAGAACCCTCGATACCGTCTTAAGGCCCAAAATTATATGTACAACAAGATCGCATTCTAATATTACATTTGAGTAATCATGTCCATCGTGGGAATTAGGTCAAGATCCAATTTGAAGATCCCAACCTTAATATTCTTAGGCTCACATTTATAGATAATACATCAAAACGAAGATTAAAATAAATATCTAGGAAAGGGCTCCCATAACCCTTTCTTATAGATCGCATAACCAAAGCCAACATTGCAAGGGACTATATGTATTGATGAGATCCATTAACGGGACTTAGATTATTCAATGACATAATCGAGATTTAAATCAAGAAATATATTCCAAACTGGCTATCAGGTGATTCAATTATTAGAATCCCTTGACGACGGGTAGATGGGACCTCTTCACCACTAGATATGAATCTAGGATTTTACGGGGTAAGCAAAATCGACTTAAAACATTGAAAACGACTAGATCCACACTAGATCTAGGCCGAATAAAACCGTTAATAAACTAGATTCATGCTAGATCTAGGGTGGATGTAACGAATGCAATTTTGAGAATTAATAAAAATATTTATTGAGTTGTATAAATATTTTTGTTAATTTATTGAGTTAATAAATGATTTATTAAGCTATTGTGAAATAAGTTTATGTTGTGTTAATTGTTACTTGAATATGATTTGTGATGATTATTCTAATTTAATTATTAATTAAATTAGATGATGAAAAGAATTATTTGAATAAATGATTTATGTTAATAAATAATTTATTTGAATAATATAATTTATTTGGTGTTTTTGTTAAATAAAATTATTATTTGAGTTAGTAATATTTAATTGAATTTATTTAATAATAACAAGTTCAATTAAATTAAATGTGTGACATTTAAAACTATATGTTATAATGTTTTATTAAAATAAATGAAAGGAGTTTTAATTTAGTTTTTCCAAACTAGGCCTTATGACCTTTGGTTGGATAAATGAGTTATTTTAATTGTGTTTTACCAAACAAGACATAAGAATAATAGGTTATTTTTATTAGTGTTTACCAAACAAAGCCTTATGGCTTTTGAAAATCCTAACTGATGATTCAATTTAAGGATTTTACGTTATTATTATTTAAAACAACAGTTTTTTTTAAAAAAATTATCAGTTTATATTTTTAAGTTATATCAGTTTTCATTTTTGTAAAAGAACGTCAGTTGAAAGAAAGAAAAGAGAAGAACAGAGAGAAAAGAGAAAGAAGAACTACAGAGAAAAGAGAGAGTGCTGTGAAATTTGAGAAAGAAGAGAGCTTGTGAATTTTGAAAAGAGGAGATTGAAGGTAGAAGTTCAAGCAAGGAGAGTGTTAATCAAGCTTTTCTTTTAATCAAATAGAAGGTATAATACCCTTCTCTATATGTCAATATTTGGTTCTTTGTAAAAATATTCATTGGCTTAATATGTTTTTTTTATTATAATTGATAGCTATGTGAAATAGATGATTACGTGATGATTATATGATGATTAAAACTCTATTTGAAGGTTTTAATTCATGAAAATATATTTTAGAATTTAATTTTAGTTTTTACAAAGCTTTATTTCATGAATGGCATAGTTGTATGAAAATTGATGATTTCATTTGGTTATTAATTGGTTAATTAACAATTATTTATGATTGTATGATGAAAAACATGAATAATGCAAGAAGAATGGTTTTAATTGATTGAAAAATGAATTTACAGAGTTTGATTTCATGAAAATGGTCAAAGCATGAATAAATTGTTTAACAGTGAATTTTTGGTTTTAAATTGGTTGATTATGTTTTTTATAATAGTTAAATTAGTTAGAAACATGTTGGTTATTTGTTTTCTAGCATATTTGATGTCTGGGTATATTTAATTTGTGTACTGGATGATAAAATTCGGAAAATTTGGCCAAAGTTTTCACTGTTCGCGAACTGTAGGAGACGACCGCCGGGTGTCTCGCCCCGGCGAGAAAAATGAGCTAGTAATCTTCGCCCCGGCGAGAAATTTTGTTAAGGATAGGCTCGCCCCGGCGAGATATTTGTTCAGTAAATCCTCGCCTCGGTGAGGGAACAGTACTGAAAATTTTTAAAATTTTTATTTTCTTTGTGCTTTTACTATGATGCTATAAACAAGTTTAAAACTTCTATTAATGTATTAGATGATTAAAGAATTGCCAAGATGGTTGCTAAACTAGTGCTTGTCGACTATGGTATGCTAAATGAAATGTTATAATATAAAAGATAGGAGCAAGCTTAAAGTGTATATTATTTTGTAACTAATTATGTTACCATTTTATAATTAAATGTATAGGTTGTTTAAGGATCGTGAGATATTTAATCTACGCTTGAGGCAAGTTCCTTATCTCAACTTATTAAATTCACGTTGAGCAAGTTTCCTTCCTTTAGACTTGAAAATTATTTATAGCAAGTTGTTCTTTTCTTTTAACTTGTTAATTTATTCAAGACAAGTTTACTTATATTGAGCAAGCTTATTGACCTTAGCTTATTGATATTCAAGCAAGGTTACTATCATGATTATATACTTAAGCTTTATTCCAATCATTGTCTGTTATTCAAACTTCGAGTATAGTTTCTATTGAACAAACTCTATTGAATTAGACTAGCAAACCCTTATTGATTCAGCTAGTCCTTAGTTGATGAGCGTTTCAAAGACTTAGAATGTTTTCTATACTTGTTCCAAGCCAATTTTCTTTTTGGTATGGATTCAGACGATAAACTGAGATGAACAACCCTAATATAGGGGATTTCTTACGCGACAGCGTTAAAATGTTTGTGCACAATACATTGTACAAAGGGCTGATCCCCCTGAGTACGAGATGTTGGTCCATAGTTTACATGACTGTTAAAGGTTACAGGAGAAATACTTGTTAACCTAGGACATAGTTCGAGGTCTTGTGACCCTCAGATATAATTTCTAAATCTTAAAAATCTATTTTCTTTGGAATCAAGCGTTCTAACGAGCTTTTAGACTTTGATCATTTATTGATTGAGATTCAAAAAATTATTATTCCTCAGTTGAAGTCATTTCATTTAGATATTATTGTTATCGTACTTGTAAGCAATTGTTTGATCACTCTTGCAATAAACATTGCAGCTAAGCTAGAAAAGCAGGACGAGTCGTCCACAAGCAAAGGCAAGGGCAAGATGCATAAATAGCTAAAGACCTGCTATTTACTTGATGTTTGATTGTAATAAGACTTATTTAAATTATGTTTTATTCCGCATTTGATGTATTAAGGTTAAGATAACCTGGGATTTGATTGTTTAAACAGTTTGGTGATGTAACCCATTTTGGGAAGATGTTTATTTAAGTTTATTTAATTGTTCTTTATATTGGGTAGTTAGATGTGATTGAATGAGATAGTGAACACCAAATCTGTGGAAATTAAGTACCTGGATTTGGGGGTGTCACAGTGGATCTAGTGAAAAGATTCAAACTTTAACAACTTCAAAACAACACTATTAATAAAAATAATTTAAATCTAAGGGAGATAGATGGAACAACACAATAATCAAGAGATAAACAAACTTTAAGCACAATAATGGACAAAACAAACTTTCACCTTGGGGAATGATATCTAGCACTTCCTCGCTTTTAAATGTGTATAGATCTAACTAATTTAATGCAAAGTTTGAGAAAATCTATACTAATTCCAGAGCTTCTCTCTCTAAAATTCTTCAATTTCTCTCTCTAAAAAACTCCTATTTTGAAAATCTGCTGAAAATCGATATTTATGGGCTTTTCCTGGGTAGCCACATGTACATATGTTGCTGGCCCAGGTGGGGCCCACCCCCCGCCTTGGTTTTCGTGTTGTATAGTCGACTTTCCATTTTGTTCGCTAAAACGGCCGTAACTTTCAATCCGAAAAGAGTTGGAAGACGTACCAAGGTTGCCGATTGGTCCAGTGCCATGCTTTGCGTAGTTTGTCACTCGGTGATCGTTGAGACAGTTTCGTGTATGTTGATTTGAGCTCCAAAATTCTCTGTTCAGATGTCTCGTCCTTTGCTCGAAATGACTCTTTTTCCCTACTGTCAGGGTTAAAAAATATGCGCAAAATTTCTGGTGTCTACAGCAGACATGTTCAAAATAAAAAAGGTGAGTCAATCAAAGCCATTTGAAGAATAAGAATTGGGAGCTTATTGTGATGACAATGACATATCACATAACTTCTCAGCCCTTAGAATACCACAACAGAACGATGTTACAAAAAGAAAGAATAGAAGTTTAATAGATGTTGGATGAAAACCATGCTTGCAAAATACAAGTTATAAAAGCACTTTTGGGTAGAGGCAGTTAGTACAACATTCTATGTGATCAATAAAACTTTCATAAGAAAGATTTTAAATAAAAGTCTATATGAACTTTGGAAAGGCAGGAAACCCAATATAAGTTACTTTCGTGTATTTAGAAGTAAATGCTAAATATTGAATAATAATAAAGAAAAATTAGGTACATTTGATTCTAAGTCAGACGGAGGCATATTCGTAGGTTATTCTCTTTATAATAAAGCCTATAGAGTATATAATAAGTTTGTATTAAAATTAGAAAAACTGTGCATATGAAATTTGATGAATCAAACCCCAAATTGCTAGGAGAGGTATCTATTGCTAATAATGCAGGAAAGAAAGAAAATATACAAGAATTAAAAATATAAAGAAAAACGAAAAAGAGTCTGAAGAAATGGTTCAAAACAGAGTGACTCAGCCTATTGAGGCAGAAAATGAAGAACCTAATGACTCATATGTTGAAGTCATAGAGAATCCATAAAATCAAATAAAAGAGCCAAAAATTCTAAGAGATCATCCAACAGAACAAATCATAGGTGACCCAACAACACCTATTATAACAAGAGGAACAATCAACTTAGTCAACAACTTGGCATTCATATCCCAAGTTGAACCTAAGTTACTAGATGAAGCTGAATCAGATGAAAATTGGATCATTGATGTGCAAAAAGAGCTGAATCAATTCGAAGTATATATGCCATCTTGTACACAGACCAAAATATCAGACAGTAATAGGTACTAAATCGGTATACAAAACTAAACTTGATGAGAAAGGTAATGTGGTTAAAAACAAAGCAAGATTTGTTGCTAAAGGATATTTCCAAGAGGAAGGTATTGATTTTGATGAATCATTTACACCTATAGCTAGACTAGGAGCAATTAGAATGTTACTTGCTTTTGCTTGCTCAATAAACTTTAAATTATATTAAATTTATGTCAAAAGTGCTTTCCTAAATAGGAATTTCACTGAAGAGGTTTATATAGAGCAACCACCTAGTTTTGAATGTCCTAAAAATCCTAATCATGTTTTTAAACTGCCTAAAGCACAGTATAGGTTGAAATAGACACCTAGAGTTTGGTATGATACCCTGACTCGGTTCCTACTAAGTAAGGTTTTATTAGAGATACAATTGACACCACACTATTCATAAAGTATAAGAAGTATGACATATTAGTTGTACAAATTTTATGTAGATGATATTGTGTTTGGTGCTACTAATAATGAAATATGCAAGGAGTTTGCTAAGTTAATGCAGGATCAGTTCGAGATGTCAATGATGGGCGAGTGAATTACTTCTTAGGTCTTCAAGTCAAACATATAGGTAAAGGTATATTTATATGTCAATCAAAGTATGTGAAAAAAATGTTGAAGAAGTTTGGTTATGACAAAATAAAGCCTATTGGAACTCATATGTCAACAAGCACAATATTTACTAAAGATGAGCCATGTAAAGCAACTGCTATCAAATCTTATCGCAGCATGATAGAAAGTTTACTCTACTTGATAATGAGCAGACCAGATATCATGTTTGTTGTATGTTTATGTGCTAGATTCCAATCATGTCCTAAAGAGTCACATGTAGTTGCACGTAAAATGATCTTTAGGTATTTAATAGGAACATCACAGTTTGAACTCTGTTATTCTAGAAAGTTATCACTCAATCTGCTAGGTTACTTTGATACTGACTTTGGAGGTTGAAGAGTCGGCAGAAAAAGTACTAGTGGTACATGCCAATTCTTAAGCACCATGCTCATATCTTGGTATAGTAATAAACAAACTTCTATGGCATTGTCTGAAGCAAAGTATGTTACTGCTGCAAGTTGTTGTGCTAAATTACATTGGGTGAAGCAATAATTAAAAGATTATGGTCTATCATTTAAACACATTCCTATTAAATGTGATAATACTAGTACCATTTGTACATCTAAAAAGCCAGTCCAACATTATTGCATGAAGCATATCGATATAAGGCATCATTTCATCCAAAATCATGTTGAGAAAGGCAACTTCATTTTGGATTTTTTGTCTACTGACTATCAGCGTGCTGATATTCTAACAAAACCACTTGAAGAAACATGTTTTTCCATGATCAGAGGTGAATTAGGACACATTGACCCATTTTCTTGATCATCATATTAAGTTAGGTTAGACTGCATATATGCATTACATGCTGACCTAGTTAACTACGTTAAGTACTCTTTAGTGTGCTTAATAAGTTGGCAAAGTCACAAATAAAAGGTAACGTTCAATCCCCTAAAAAGGTGAGAAAGACACCCACATATTCTAAAATAGGTGTTTGATGTATAAATAAATGTATAGGCATTGGAACTAACAAGTACATGGAAAGCTATCAAAGAAGAAATCAAGGATACAAGGGGAATCAGTCAAAACGTAGAACAAACTCAACATGACTCTAACTAGAAAATCAATTAAAACGTAGAACAGACTCAACATGACTCTAAGAATAAAGTCAGAAGAAACCTGCGTTCAAATGTGAAAAGAGTCACGGTCGTACATTGATGTGACTAAACACTATGCATTTGTCAAACAACCCCAGACCTTGGAGACCGTTTTATGCAGACCTATTTTATGGGTAACTAGTTTTAACCGCTCAACTTCCAATACTTGTTTAAATTTCAAATACCTTATACTTTCATATATATATATATATATATATACATGTACAAATATATAAACGTGCACATATAACCATGAACACTTCAATTATTTTATCATTTACTTCAACTGTTCATCTGTATAAATATATTTTGTCTCTCTCTATTTCTCTCTCTCACCCACTACATACACACACACACAAACTCATATGAATCTCTCTAAGAAACATCATTTTATCTTAAAAATGGTGAAATCCGTCAAGAAACGTGTAGTAGTAGAATGTTGGATAGTCAATCAAGAAGAGTTTATGGAGGTAGGGTTTAAAGAAGTTGTGGATTTGTTCATAAAGGAAAAATGTAAGAAAAATAATGTATTTAAAAGAGGATAAGTATAGTTTGAAGATGATTCGGGAATTCTATAAGAATGTCGTGGTTGATTCAGAGAAAAACATCATCAAATCAAAGGTTTCAGGGACAACCGTGAACATTACCCCAAAAACTTTCATAAATACATTCAAATTATAGAATAAGGGGATCACAAACATGAACGAATACTATGTCGATGCCAACTGAAAGTAGTATGCCCTCAAGCTAATCACATTTGATATGATAGAGCATTTACTTTATAATCTTATTCATTTATTAATAAAAGAATTTATTATTTAAAGGCATTTATTTATCCATGTTTAATTGTTAGAATTAATTGGAGTAAACCCATAGTTTTGGAGCAATGCTTTTAGAATCATAATGAGTTCATGCTAATAAGATCTAAAATCTAGATAGCTTAAAACTAGAACGTTCCTAATCATAAGATCACTAATGCGGGGTTAGTGAATCTGGATAGATTAGTATATATTATGCTTGCTCTTTTGAAGAGGATGATTGATCTCATTATCATTTATGTGGAGACACTAAAGCAAGTATATAGGTGCTTATTGAAGAATAAGTTCATCGAATATGACTCGCATAAAGGAACACCTAATAGAGATTTACTTGTCTATCAATAGAAGTTCCTATAGCGATAGTAGTATAAGTGATCCTTGGACTTGAAATTATCATAGTATCTTGTATATTCTGAGTTATACTTTGTTAGAGTCTACATATTTGATTTGATGATGAATGTGATTAATGTATATTTGTACCATTAAATTTTGTAAAGTCCTTAATAATGAAATAATTATACAAGGACTTAGAGTAGTACAATCAAACTTATTAAGTTGACCATTTAAGTTGATTTTGTGTATAGTTGATAGGATTAAATCGATCGCATAGTTGTGTTAAACGACCGCCGAGTTACTCTGCCTATTCGTAGAGTTATTATTGTTTGCAGAGTAAGTCTCGTGTTTGTAGAGTAGTAGTTAGCTGATCGTAGAGCTGAAATGAAGTATCTGAGTTGAAGATAGAATTGCAGAGTAAAGAGAAGTTCGCAGAGTTCTAATCAAGCATTGTAGAGTGCTCGTCGTAGAGAATTTTTCGTCAAACAGATTGTAGAGCTGCCTATGTAATCGTCGAGCAGATTGTAGAGTTGGTAAAGCAACTATTCGTAGAGTTCAGAACATTGAGTAAAATCTAGTTAAGTCTGTGTGTTCCTTTACAAGCTTTATGATCAATCAAGATCATAGAATATGTCAAAACTATCAGAAGACTGACAAATGCAGAGCATTACAGAGCAAAGATTTCAATAATGTTTCTCACCATCTTCAAATTCAAATAGAAGATCAGATTAGAGATGTGTCTAAACTAGTAGAATGAAGATGTGTCACCACTCACAAGTGGTAGGTGAAACTACAGTCTGATGGGACTTACTAGAGCCAAAAGTAAACTACCTACCTACCTTCAAAGTCAACATCAGAGAATATCTTGGAGCAGAGCATTAAATGCACCAACGGAAACACCCAAACGGGATGATTTCCAAAGGTTTATAAAAAGAGTACGAGGATTCAAATCCATTTAAGAATCACCAAGAACAATAGCTGAAACTCTGCTCAAGCACATAAAACTCTACACTACTATATTAATCTACTTATTTAAGTTGCTAAGTACCAAAGAAGTCAAGCCTATTGTAGCTTAGCAGCACCTCAACCAATCAACATTCATTTATGATTCACTTGGTCTTAGTGACCATTATACCAAGTCTAAGTGACTTGAAGAGTTCTAACTGAACTGGACTAAGTGTCCTGGTTTGAGTGACCTTGTCAAGACTAAGTGACTGGAAGGAACCTTAGTGGTTTAGTTATAAGAGATCTGTGTGATCTGGCCTTAGTGACCATTATACTAAGTCTAAGTGACTTGAAGAGTTCTAAGTGAACTGGACTAAGTGTCCTGGTCTGAGTGACCTTATCTAGACTAAGTGACTCAAAGGAACCTTAGTGGTTCAGTTGTAAGAGATATTAGTGATTGGTCTTTGTGACCCTATGCTTAGTAGATTTCTTACTTGTTGAAGTAGATGAGTGGACTAGGACTTGTTTGTACTCCGAACCATTTAAATATCTTGTGTCATTTATTTTCACTCTTTATATTCTGTCATTAACTATTATATCTGTGAGTAACTAATATCCATAATTGCTAAAGTTAGAACTGAGATTTCATTAAATCTTTAAGGGGATTTTAAACTAATATTATGCTGTGCTAAATTAATTGAACTAATTAATCATCAGGTAATTGAACTAGATCTCTATCGTGAACATAAAGCTTACACTTTAAGTTGATCTATGGCACTGAATAAAACTAGTTTTGAGCATGGTAGTGGAAATAAGCCACCCCTTCTAAGTAGAGAAAAATTTGTTAATTGGAAAGTGTGTATACAGGCTTATATGGATGCAATTGATGATGAGTTATTCAATGTTGTCCTAAATGGTCTATACATTCCTACCAAGCTGGCTCCAACAATAGGTGATCCCAACAAGGTAGCCGTCAAGCAGAGAGTCGAGTGGACCGAGAATGAGAAGAAGTTGGTGTAACTAAATAAAAGGGTAAAGAACATTCTGTTCATTGCTCTGGAAGATGAGCTTTTTGATAATGTTGTTAACTACACCACTGCCAAAGAAGTTTGGGAAGCTCTGCTAGGGCACTGAAGAAGTCAGGGAGAACAAGCAGTCCCTTTTGACATAGCAATATGAGATGTTCTCTCATGTCTGTGGAAAGAACATCACTACAACATATGAAAGGTTCAATATGCTCCTCAACTCTCTAAGATCCTATGGAAGGGTCTATCTCAAGAAGGGTCTAAATATAAAGTTCACGAGGGCTCTACCAAGTAAATAGGATGTCAAGACCACTGCCATCCGAGAATCAAAGAATCTACACGAGATGACTGTGTCGAAGCTCTATGGTAACCTTCTTACCTACGAGTTTGAGCTTAATCAGAGAACAGAGACCATTTCTGAGGGCAAGAGAAAAGACAAAGGAATTACTCTTAAAATCTTTGAAGATAGCTCAAAAGTTCTAGCTGAAGCTGTAGTAGATTATGATCATGATGAAGCTGATGATAATGAAGAAGTAGCCTTTCTTGCTCAAAGGCTAAGGATGTTCATAAGAAAGAGCATCAATTAGAGGCCAAGAAAGAACTACAACAAAGGTAGTAGCTACAAAGATCAAGAAAAGGATATGTGTCACAATTGCAAGAAGCCTGACCATTACATCGTAGAGTGCACCAAACCTTTGAAAGATGAGTTCAACTAAGACAAGAAAAAGTCTTACTAGAAAAAAGAGTATACAGATTACAAGAAGCATCATACGAAAGAAAGAGGCTTTGTAGCTGAAGGATCATTGAGTGATATAGATGAACTTTAAGGTGTATAAAGTTTCATATTTTATTTTTAAGCAGAGCGATAGAGACTTCATCTAACTTAGGTTAATCTAGGATAGAGGCAAACCTACATCAAGATAACCCCGTTTGAAACACTTTGGTAGTGTTCCTGGATCACCTCTAATGTACTTGACTTCGAGAAGCCTTGGCTTGTGTACAGGTTGAGGAAGAATCACAGCAACAGACAAATGACTCCAGTTCAGATTCTAGTGATGATGATGAACCTCAAATAGCCAACCTCTGTCTAATGGAAATAAAGGAAGATTTTAGTAGAACCACTGATCGTCGAAAGATCGACATCAGTGAGGTATTTAACTTAACTCTCCTAATGTTAATATTGATGATCTTAGATTAGCTTTGCATGATATAACATCTAATTTACATTAATGTATAAAATTTTTCAGGGTTCTATCAAAGGACCATTCTCTTCTTCAAGAGGAGAAAAAAAGAGTGTGGTAGCTTGTCGTTCTATACTCCAAAATTAATACCTTACTAACACAAACTTAGTATAATGGCAAGCAAGGATCGATCCCACAGAGAAGTGAATTAATCTTTTATCTACTCTATTATTCTAATTTATGAGGGGGTTTTGAGTTTGATTAACTACTCTAACAAAAACAATTAAGAATAATCAATGAATAAAAAGTTTTAGTTCTTCAGTTCAGTTTCACCTTATCACAACTATGGAAAAGTTAGATTTAACAATATTTACTTTTCGATGAGATTAATAACCCTAGATAACCGCAATCGCTAATTATCCGAAATTCTCCTTATGTGTAAATCTAATGTGACAATCGCCTCAAGAGACCCTAACTATCATATAACCTAGAACTATCAGTCTAGATTTAATATAACAGCATCATGAAGAATTAGAGAATTAGGTTATTTCAAGCAACAATTACACAATCAGGAATTATTTAATTTACCTTCTAATAATCTTAATAATACCCAAAAGCTTGTCCACAATCAAGTATTATTAATTGCTGCTTATGATCAAATACAATATCATTTACTTAATACTATACCTTAATCTAGCAGATGATATTAATCAAATTAATTCAATTGGCCAAATAAAATCAAAAGATTAAATAACATATACTCAGTTAAAACAGATTATCAGAATAAATCTCATGCCAGAAGGAATAAATAAATAAAACCTGATTAAACCATTAATTATGATAAAGGTTCAACATCCCTTAGAACTGAAAATAAAAGTTTAGCCTGACATGTCTTCAATCTCCTCCAATTAGGGTTACAATTGTAGTTGTCAAGATTGTGTCCCTAATAATAACCTAAAAACATATATTTATAGTCCTAAAATAATATCCCAAGTCTCTAATAATTAAGAATCCAATCTGAAATAGAAATCCTCAAAAATTCCAAAAAGTCAAAGTTGGTCAAAACTGGTCAACGCCGGCCTTTCTCGCCGGGGCGAGGAATTTGTTCTTCAGTTTTTCGCTGGGGCGAGAAACTCCAAAGAGGTCTGGGCCGGGGCAAAGCGCTGGGGCGAAAACGGGCAAAGACTTCTTCGTCAGGGCGAGAAATCCTTGTATAAAAATCTCGCCGGGCCGAGAACCTCAAATTTTCCAACTTTTCATCTTTTTCTCCTTTTAGCTCCGATTTTCTATCTTTTTCCACTTTTGACTCTAAATTCTCCTGAAATCAATAAACAACCTAATAAGTGTATATACACAATAAAACATGTAATAAACTAAATATATATGAATGAAAATAAATGAATATCATGCACTTATCAAATTCCCCCACACTTAGTCTTTACACGTCCTCGTGTAAACTACAACAAAGGTTATATTGAAATCATTTGAATTCTATTTAACCAAACTTCCAAAGGTTCAAATTCAATTACCATCCATGAATATTAACACCAATCAACAGAAATTTAATCAACACTTTATCAATCAACTAACAACAATAATCTCATCATTCCCCACTGAACATCTCCAAATCAAATTGAAATCACATAATCATCTCCTATGATTTACACAGATACTTAACTTAGTTCATATGGAACAACAACTATGCACACTGACTCAAATCCAGAACATGTTTTTTTTTTCCTTTCTTTTTGCTATCCATTTTTTTTTCTTCATTCCGGTGAATGCATTTTATGCTCCATTTCACTTCTTCTCATTCTTTTCTTAAGTGTGTATTTTATGCTCCATCTCACTTTTCTTCTCACCAACGAGTGCGTTTTACACTCCATCTCATTATATGTGTTTATGGATGAATGCGTTTTACGCTCCATCTCAACCCACCACATGTTTTTCTTTTGAGATAAATTTTTTTTTCAGTTTTTTTTTTCAATTTCCATTTTTCCACATGATCCTACAAGCAAGATAAGCAATTAAACAGTTCTAAATCATGAAATCAGCGCGTAAAGTCAACTCCACAGATAACTCACTCAAGTAAACATGTATCTCATACTCAAGTACTCGTGCAATACCAATTCAATCTAAATCAGTCAACTAACTATGGGTCCTAACTCAATTATCATCATTTATCAATTAATTCAGCATCAAACAAATTCTATCAATGGCATCAATTCTCATTCTAAAACCAAAAACCTTTGAAAACTTGACCAAACACAAAAAAATGTTTAAATTTATTTTCACAAAATAACTCAGATTTTCACACTTAAACCTAAACCCCTCCCCCCACACTCAAACCTTACATTGTCCCCAATGTAAGACAATCATGCAAAGACGAGATAACTAAACAAAATGCAACTAAAAAGTAAAAGGGATAAAAAAGCAAATCTAAAATCTTGGGTTGCCTCCCAAACAACGCATTTGGTTAACATCGTTAGCCCGACATCGATTCTCCTCAATCACTCATAGCTTGGATCCACTAGGTCTATCATCTCCACACTCTCCATCAAAAATCCTTCATGAAATGGTTTCAGCCTATGTCCATTAACCTTGAATACTTTCCCTGTCTTTAGATTTTGTATATCTATAGCACCATGAGAAAAAACATTGGTAATAACAAATGGACCTTCCTAACGAGAGCGCAACTTACCTGGAAATAACTTCAGCCTAAATTGAATAGGAGAACTTGTTGCCCAATACTGAAATTATTTCTTAAAATCTGCTTGTGTGGAATACCTTTGTTCTGTTCTTATAAAGTCTAGAACTCTCATATGCTTCATTCCTCATCTCTTCTAGTTCTTGTAGCTGAAATTTCCTATGCATCCCCGCTTCATCCAAACTCATATTACACTGTTTGATCGCCAAAAAAGCTCTGTGTTTTAACTCCACGGGTAAATGGCATGGCTTCCCAAAAACCAATCGGTACGGAGACATACCAATGGGAGTTTTGTATGCGGTTCTATACGCCCACAATGTATCTTCTAACCGAAGACTCCAAAATTATGTGTTCCAGTTTCAATTGTGTCGGGCAGAGATTCACGTTTCACATCAAAATTTTGGAGGAGTCTGCAAGCTTGTATGGGAACACAGTTGAGAATGAGTACAGCGTACCATCCTCAAACTGATGGTCAGAGCAAAAGAACAATTCAAACGTTGGAAGATATGTTACGTGCATGCGTCATGGACTTCAAAGGAAGCTAGGATGACCATTTACCACTGGTCAAGTTTGCCTATAATGATAGCTATCACACAAGCATTGGAATGTCGCCTTATGAAGCGTTATATGGAAGAAAGTACAGGACTCCGTTATGTTGGGATGAGGTTGGTGAACGTCAGTTATTGGTACCTAAACTGGTACAGCAAACTGCTGAGATCGTCAAGGTGATAAGAGCTAGATTGTTAGCTGCTCAAGACAGACAGAAGAAATACGCAGATAAGCACCGGCAGAATAGAGAATTCGACGTCGGCAGTTTTGTGTTTCTCAAAGTCTCTCCTTGGAAGGGGAAAATCAGATTTGAATTTGTGATTGATCTAGCACTGGGAACAGCCCCTATATCAAAAGCCCCATATCGAATGGCTCTGGTAGAGTTGAGGGAGTTGATGGTGCAACTGTAAGAGTTGCTAGATAAAAAGTATATTAAACCGAGCGTTTCGTCGTGGGGAGCACCAGTATTATTTATTAAGAAGAAAGACGGATCAATGCGTCTTTGCATTGATTATAGAGAGTTAAATAAGGTCACGATTAAAAATCAGTATCCGTTGTCAAGGATTGATGACCTATTTAATCAGCTGAAGGGAGCGAGATATTTTTCAAAGATAGATCTACGAAGTGGGTACCATCAGTTGAAAGTGAGAAAAGAAGACATATCAAAGACAGTATTCCGAACTAGATATGGCCACTATGAGTTTTTAGTTATGTCATTTTGTTTAACGAACGCACCTGCAGCATTTATGGATTTAATGAATAGAGTGTTTAAACCATTTTTGGATAAATTCGTAGTGGTATTCATAGACGATATTCTGGTATATTCCAAAACTCAGGAAGAGCATGTGGAACACCTGAAGGTGACTTTGGAAGCGTTAAGGAGGGAGAAATTGTATGAGAAATTCTCCAAATATGAATTTTGGTTAGAGCGTGTCCAATTCCTTGGGCATGTTATTGATAGAGACAGGATTTTGGTGGATCCAGCGAAAGTGGAAGCTGTAATGAACTGGGATCAGCCAAAAACATCGTCAGAAGTAAGGAGTTTCTTGGGATTGGCGGGCTATTATAGGCGTTTTATTCAAGATTTCTCCAAGATCGCCTCTCCGTTGACGAATTTAACAAGGAAATCAGTGAAGTTCATTTGGACGGGAAAATACGAAGAAAGTTTTCAGGAGTTGAAGAGACGTTTGATTTCAGCACCTGTGTTGTCTTTACCAGATAATACAGTGAATTTTGTGGTTTACAGTGATGCATCGCACAAGGGGCAAGGCTGCGTTCTTATGCAGAATGGTAAGGTTATCGCGTACGCTTCGCGCCAATTAAAAGATTATGAAAAAGGGTATCCGACCCATGATTTAGAGCTAGCAGCCGTGGTGTTTGCTTTAAAAATTTGGAGGCACTATCTCTATGGGGAGAAGTGTGAGATATACACGAACCATAAAAGTCTCAAGTATATTTTCACATAGAAGGATTTAAATATGCGTCAGAGACGATGGATAGAATTGATCAAAGATTACGATTGTGAAATTCTATACCATCCGGGAAAAGCTAATGTGGTTGTCGATGCTTTGAGCAGGAAGGGTAGGGAGAAGTTATTTTTGTTAACCGCTCAGGAGAAGCTCATAGCGGAAATGGCTAAGTTGGAGTTGGAGGTGAAATGTCCGGCAAAGCCGAATGAAAAATTATTTCAGATGGAAACCCAATCAACCCTAGTGGACAAGGTAAAAGAAGCACAACTTTAAGATGAGGAGTGTGATAAAATACGAAAAAGGGTTCCTGAGGGTGAGGAGCTTAAATTCAAAATCGATAACGAAGGGTTGCTAGGATTTGAAGGTAGAATCTGGGTTCCGTCAGTGCAAGAAATTATAGAAGAGATTTTGAACGAAGCTCATAGTTCAAGATTTTCAGTCCATTCGGGAAGTACAAAAATGTACCGGGATCTTCAACAATATTTCTGGTGGCCAAATATGAAAAGAGAAGTTCCTGAGTGTGTTACGAAGTGCTTAACTTGTCAGAAAGTCAAAGCAGAACATCAGAGGCCAAGTGGTTTGCTACAGCCTTTGGAGATACTAGAATGGAAATGGGAACATATCACAATGGACTTCGTGGTAGGGCTTCTAACTACTCAGAAGGGTTACGACGCAATATAGGTTATAGTGGATAGATTGACGAAATCAGCACATTTTTTACCAATCAAAATCAGATTTACCCTAGATCAGTTGGCAAAATTATACGTCAAGGAAATTATCTCGAGGCACGGTGTTCCAGTTTCAATTGTGTCGGACAGAGATTCACGTTTCACATCAAAATTCTGGGGGAGTCTATAAGCTTGTATGGGAACGCAGTTGAGAATGAGTACAGCGTACCATCCTCAAACCGATGGTCAAAGTGAAAGAACAATTCAAATGTTGGAAGATATGTTACGCGCGTACGTCATGGACTTCAAAGGAAGTTGGGATAACCATTTACCACTGGTCGAGTTTGCCTATAATAATAGCTATAACGCAAGCATTGGAATGCCGCCTTATGAAGTGTTATATGGAAGAAAGTGCAGGACTCCGTTATGTTGGGATGAGGTTGGTGAACGTTAGTTATTGGGACCTGAACTGGTACAGCAAACTGCTGAGATCGTCAAGGTGATAAGAGCCAAATTGTTAGCTGCTCAAGACAGATAGAAGAAATACGCAGATAAGCACCGGCAGAATAGAGAATTCGATGTCGGCAGTTTTGTGTTTCTCAAAGTCTCTCCTTGGAAGGGGAAAATCAGATTTGGTAAAAAGGGTAAGCTGAGCCCACGATTTATTGGACCCTTTGAGGTGTTGAAAAGAGTAGGAAAGGTGGCTTATGAAGTCGTTTTACCTCCCGAGTTAGCCCACATCCACAATGTCTTTCATATATCGGTGTTACGACCGTATAAGCCCGATTATAAACATGTTATATAATATAAACCAATTCAATTTGTGAAAGATTTGTCCTATGAAGAAGTTCCTGTGTAGATAATTGACAAGAAAGAGCAAGTTCTCAAAAATAAGGTTATACCTTCTGTTAAAGTAATCTGGAAGAACCACAATGCTGAAGAAGCCACGTGGGAACTCGAAGATAAAATGATGCAAAATTATCCCCAATTATTTGTTTAATCCATGTATCGCGATTCTGGGGACAGAATCCTTGTAAGGAGGGGAGAATGTAACGGTCGAATTAATTGTGTTGTGATTCTGGGGACAGAATCCTTTTAAGGAGGGAAGGATGTAACGAATGTAATTTTTGTGAATAAATAAAAATATTTATTGAGTTAAATAAATATTTTTGGTTAATTTATTTATTGAGTAATAATAAATAAATGATAAAGTTATTGTGGAGTAATTCATTTTAGTGTAATTATGATAATTTTAATTTAAATATAAATTGATGTGTATGTTCTAATTTAATTTAATAATTAAATTAGATAAATAAAAGATTTATTTGAATAAAATAATTTATTTGGTATTGTGATATTGATCAAATAAAGGTTATAATTAATTTAGTAAGGGTTAATTAGATTTATTTAATAATAGGTTTAATTAAATTGAAAGTGTGACAAGTGTGACAATTAAACTATATAATATAATGGATTATTAAAATAAATGGAAAAGGGTTAATTTTAGTTAAACCAAACAAGGCCTTGTGACCTTTGGTTAGTAAAAATTGATTATTTTATTTTGGTGCAACCAAACAAGGCCTTATAGCCTTTGGGATTCTAATTTTTTTTATTTGGGTTTGCCAAACAAGGTCTAACCCTTTGTGTCTTTTAACTGATGAACTAAAAGCAAGTTACGTTATAGTCAGTTGTTTTCTAAGCCTAAGAAAAGAGAAAAAAAAACAGAGTTTGAGAAGAGAGAATTTGAGAGCTTAGAGAAATTCTGGAAATTAAAAAGGGATAAGTGAATTGCTAATTCATCATCTAACTAAGTCCAAGAAGGAAGTCAATAGGTATAAATTGATTCTAATCTTCTTTATTTATAGTTCTTGGAATTCTTCACTGTTATTTCTCTGTATATGAATTTAGTTGCTCAATGCATGAATTATTTGGTTGTAATTGTTAATATGCATATACTAGTGATTGTATGTTGTTTATAATCAGTTTTAATTGAATTAATCCATGAAAACATGTTTTAGAATTGAGTTTTTGGCTTACAGAGTTTCACTTTCATGTATGGCTTAAATGTATAAAATTTGATGTTCAACTCGGATATTAATCTGTAAATTGATTGTTGATTGTGTTCACATGATAAGAAACGAGAATAATGCAACTTAAACAGATCAAAATGGTTTAGAAACAAATTTACATTGTTTGATTTCATTAAGTGTGTCAAAGTATAAAAAAAGAGCATGAACGATGAATTTTTGGGTTTTTAATTGGTTGATTATGTGTTCATAATGGTTAGAATTGTTAGAAACATATTGGGTAATTGTTTTACATCATGTTTGATGTCTGGGTATACTTATTTTATGTATCCGATGATAGAATTTGAAAATTTTGGTCTGAAGTTGCACTGGTTCGTGAACTGTAGTAGGTGTTAGTCGAGTCTACCACCCCGGCGGTAGAAATGAACTGGTGTTGTCGCCCCGGTGGTCTCGTCGCCCTGGCGGCTTAATTGAACTAGATTCCTCGCCCCGACGGTAGCCTTGCCCCGATGACGGTTTTGTAAAGGAATTCACCGCCCCGGCGGTGGAACAGTAACTGAAAATTTTCTATTTGTTTTGTGATCTTGCTATGTTGCTATGTACATGTTTAAAACTTAGATTAAGATATTAAGTGACTAATGAGATACCACGTTGGTTGTTAAGCAAGTACTTGTTGAATATCGAATGACAATCGAGATGTTACAATGAAATAGGATAAGAACGAATCTTAAAGTGAATATAATTCTGTAACTAATTATTGTTACCGTTTTATAATCGAAATGTATAGGTTGATTAAGGAACATAAATTATTTAAGTCTGTAATCTACGCAAGAGGCAAGTTTCTAAATTCCACTATTACATTGAGTAAGTTTTCCCTTCCTTAATCTTATTATTTCATCTAAAGCAAGTTTACTTTCATAGAGCAAGCTTATTAACCTTAGCTTATTATTATTCAAGCAAGGTTGTTATCATATCAAGTGCTTATGTTTTATTTCAGTCATTTGTTATTCGATCATTGATAGTTATTCAAATTTTGAACATACATCCTATTGTACAATTTTTATTGTTGATCAAATGCTTTAGTGACTAGCAAACCTTTATTGATTCAGCTAGTCCATAGTTGATGAGCGTTTCAAAGACTTAGAATACCTTGAAGTTTTCTAAACCAAGTTTCTTTTGGTACGGATTCTGAAGCTAAACTGAGATGAACAACCCTAATCTAGGGGATTAATTACGCAGTAGCGTTAAAATGTTTGTGCACAATACATTGTACAAAGGGCTGATCCCCCAGAGTACGAGATGGATAGTCCATAGTCTACATGACTGTTAAAGGTTACGGTAGAAATACTTGTTAACCTAGGACATAATTCGAGGTCGGATGAGTCGTCCACTAGCAAGGGCAAGGGCAAGATGAGCAAATGAAGATGTTTAGTCTATTTGTTTTAGTTCTATGTAATAAGACTTGTTTAATTTTTATGTTTTAATTCCGCAATGTTGTAATAAAGGTAGATGACCTGGGATTTGTTTATTTAAGAAATTTTAAGTTGTAAACCCTATCGTGGGAAGATATTTCATTCAGCTTAATTTAATTGTCCTTTATTTTGGGTAGTAGTTATGAATAAATGATATAGTAAACACCAAATCTGAGGGATTGAAGTACCTGGATTTGGGGGTGTCATAGGGAAGACTCCAATTTGGAGGTTGAATCACAGGTGCAGAGGTCAAAAGGCTCTTTAACTTGTCAAATGCATCCTTGCACGCTTCATCAAACTGGAATTCCACATCTTTTTTAAACAACTTACATAATGGCAGAGCTATTTTAGAGAAGTCTTTGATAAATCTCCAATAAAATCCTGCATGTCCAAGAAAAGAGCGAATCTCCCGCATTCTGGCGGGGTAAGGCAAAGCAGACACAATATCTATCTTAGCTCTATCAACTTCTAAACTTTAGCTGACACAACATGACCAAGCACTATACCCTGTTCTACCATAAAGTGACACTTTTTCCAATTAAGAACAAGGTTAGTTTCCAAGTATCTATCTAGCACACGAGTTAGATTATCTAAGCACAAATCCAAAGAATTCCCATATACTGTGAAATCATCCATAAAGGCCTCAATGCAATTTTCTAAAAGATCAGAAAAAATGCTTACCAAGCATCGCTGGAAAGTACCGGGTGCATTGCAAAGTCCAAATGACATCCGCTGGTATGCAAAGGTACCAAATGGACATGTGAATGTGATCTTTTCCTGGTCTTTGGGCGCAATCACGATCTAATTATAACCTGAAAAACCATCTAGAAAGCAATAATAAATATGCCCCACTAATCTTTCTAGCATTTAATCAATAAAGGGAAAAATAAAGTGGTCTTTTCTAGTTACAGCATTTAATTTCCTGTAGTCAATACACACTCTCCATCCTGTTTGTATCCGTGTGGGCACCAACTCATTATTGTCATTCGTGATGACAGTTATTCCAGACTTCTTCGAAACTACCTATACTGGACTCACTCACTGACTGTCGGAGATGGGATAGATTATACCTGCATCAAGTAATTTTATAACCTCTTTCTTGACTACCTCCATCATGGGTGGATTTAATCTTCGTTGTGCTTCTCTTGTGGGCTTTGCTCTATCCTCCAAAAGAATCCTATGCATACACATCGCGGGGCTTATTCCTTTAATATCTGCTATCGTCCAACCAAACATTGTGACATGGTCCCTTAGGACTCTCAACAATTTCTCTTTCTGCACTTTGGTTAGATTACTAGCAATAATCACAGGTAAAGTTTCATTAGTCCCTAAATATGCATATTTCAAGTGAGCCGGTAAGGGTTTCAATTCTAAGATTGGAGCTTGCTCCACAGATGGTAACAGTTTTTTATGAGAAACAGGCAATTAAATCGATTGAACTGCATACTTATCCGTGAATTTTAGTAAAGAGTGCAATACAGCCACAACTTCCTTCAATTCCTGATTCTGGTCAAATTCTTCCTCTTTATCGATGTCTAAGTTGTTAGCGATGGCCATCTCCAAGCATTCCCTATGTTCTTGTTCAAAAGATCCCTGCACTAAAGAATCAATGATGTCAATAGAAAAAACATGATTAACATCACTAGGGTATCTCATGGCATCATATATATTGAACTGAATTTTCTCTCCATCGAATTCCATGGTCAAGGTCCCATTATGTACATCAATCATTGTCCTTGTTGTTTTTAAGAATGGCCTTCCTAACAAGATATGCGAGGAATTTGGAGATCTGTCATCTTCCATATCCACAATGTAAAAATCTGCAGGAAAAATTAACTGATTCACCTGCACCAAGACATCTTCAATTACCCCTTGAGGGTAAGTGTTAGTACAATCAGCAAGTTGAATGATAACACCAGTTTGTTTCAAAGGTCCTAGATTTAAAGAAGTAAATACAGATAATGGCATAACATTTATTGAAACTCCTAGATCTAGCATGGCTTTCTCAAATCTAGTATTACCTATCCTGCATGGGATTGTAACCATTCCTGGATCTTTACATTTAGGGGACATTTTTCTTTAAAGCACTGCTGATACATTCTCTTCTAAAGTGATTTTTTCATCATTTTTCAATTTTCTTTTGTTAGTGCACAATTCTTTCAAAAACTTTACGTACCTGGGCACTTGTTTGATGGCATCCAAAAGAGGAATATTTACCTCTACCTTCCTAAAGGTTTCCAAAATTTCCTTTTCTTTCTCCTCCTTCTTTAAATTCTTGTGTGTTCTCGGTGGGAACGGCAATGGTGGAGTCTTAACTGGAGTAAGTGGGGTAACAATTTCCCTCGGTGTCTTAGTCTCCTTTTTAGCCTTTTCCTCTTCAATTTTCGTAATTACTTTGGGTACTTCCAACTCTTTTCCATTCCTTAGTGTAATCGCACTAGCATTCTCCCTTGGATTGACAACTATTTGGGAGGGCAACTTTCCTGAACCTTGAGAGTCCAACCTACCCGCTGTGGTGGCAAGTTGACCTATCTGATTTCTCAAGTCTTGAACAGAATTTTTCGTTTCCTACTAGAATTGTTGTGTCTGGCTCATGAATGCCTTGAACATGTCTTCCAAAGATGTTCCAGAATTTGCAGGAGTTGCCTGTCTAGGTTGATATTGGGGTTGAGCTGGTTGAGAGCCTTGTGGGAACCCTTGTTGTCTAACCGGATACACGCCTTGCGCTAGTGGTCTATTTCCTCCATAACTGAGGTTAGGGTGATCCCTTCATCCTGGATTATAAGTATTTAAATATAAGTCATACTTCCGCTAAGGTTGTGCTTGATAGCTTCCCAACGCATTAGCATGCTGTACGGTTTCATCCTCTTGCAAAGTTGGACAAGAATCAGTACTATGACCACTTATTAAACAAATCCCACAAACTTTTGTTGTTGGTGTATTTCCTGTAGCCATTTGTCTAACCATCGCGGTCAAATCAAAATTTTGTTGTTCAAGAATGCTTATGGTCATCTCATTTACTTTTGCAGGCGCACGGTCATTCCTTGTCCCATACTGCTGAGAATTAGCAGCCATATTTGCAATTAGAGTCCTTGCAGCCCCCGGTGTCTTATCTACCAGTGCTCTTCCACTTGCAGCATCGATCATACTCCGATCCATTGGTGACTCCGATCCATTGGTGATAATCCCTCATAAAAGTACTGAATCAGGTGTTGCTCATATATTTAATGAGGAGGACAACTGGAACACAATTTTTTAAATCTTTCCCAATACTCGTACAGTATCTCTCCGTTGAACTGTCGAATGCCGCATATCTCCTTCCTGATGTTGGCAACTCTTGAAGCAGGAAAGTACTTCTCCAAGAACAGCCTTTTCATGTCATTCCATAACTGTATCGACCCTGAAGGAGGGTAGTACAACCAGTCCTTTGCTAGATCCCCCAATGAGAATGGAAACGCTCTTAGCTTGATTTGATCCTCAGTTACTCCATGTGGCTTCATGGTAGAGCAAACCCCATGAAATTCCTTTAAATGCTTATACGGATCTTCACCTGTGAGGCCACGAAAAGTAGGCAAAAGATAAATTAGTCCCGATTTAAGTTTAAAAGCAGCAGTTAAGGTAGGATATTCAATGCATAAGGGTTGTTGATTGAGATTGGGAGTGGCTAATTCATTGAGTGTTTGATTATTATTTGGGACTGCCATCTCTTTTTCTTCCTCTGATTCGGTGGATGATGTATTTGACAGTAATTCGAGTGCTATGTTAAGTCTCGGTGATGGAACTTCGTTAGAGTCTGTCGTGATGCCTCGAGCTTGACGAGCTTTTTTCCTTAGTCTGCGTGCAGTTTTCTCAATTTTTGGATCAAAATTCAAATCAACGGATTGAGAGGATCGTGTCATAAACTACAAAAATAAAATAAAATAAAATAAAATAAAGAATAAATAAAGATAAATAACACTTCCCCGGTAACGGCGCCAAAATTTTGGTAGCTTGTCGTTCTACACTCTAAAATTAATACATTACTAACACTCTATTAACACAAACTTAGTATAATGGCAAGCAAGGATCGATCCCACAAAGAAGTGATGAATAAAAAGTTTCAGTTCTTCAGTTCAGTTTCACCTTATCACAACTATGGAAAAGTCATATTTAACAATATTTACCATTCGATGAGATTAATAACCTTAGATAACCGCAATCGCTAATTATCCGAAATTCTCCTTATGTGTAAATCTAATGTGACAATCGCCTCAAGAGACCCTAACTATCATATAACCTAGAACTATCAGTCTAGATTTAATATAATAGCAGCATGAAGAATTAGAGAATTAGGTTATTCCAAGCAACAATTACACAATCAGGAATTATTTAACTTGCCTTCTAATAATCTTAATAATACCCAAAAGCTTGTCCACAATTAAGTATTATTAATTGCTACTTATGATCAGATACAATATCATTTGCTTAGTACTATACCTTAATCTAGTAGATGATATTAATCAAATTAATTCAATTGGTCAAATCAAATCAAAAGATTAAATAACATATACTCAGTTAAAATAGATTATCAAAATAAATCTCATGCAAGAAGGAATAAATAAATAAAACATGATTAAACCATTAATTATGATAAAGGTTCAACATCCCTTAGAAATGAAAATAAAAGTTTAGCCTGACATGCCTTCAATCTCCTCGAATTAGGGTTACAATTGTAGTTGTTAAGATTGTGTCCCTAATAATAACCTAAAAACATCTATTTATAGTCCTAAGATAATATCCTAAGTCTCTAAGAATTAAGAATCCAATCTGAAATAGAAATCCTCAAAAATTCCAAAAAGTCAAAGCTGGTCAAAACTGGTCAACACCGGCCTTTCTCGCCGGGGCGAGGAATTTGTTCTTTAGTTTCTCGCCGGGCGAGAAACTCCAAAGAGGTCTGGGCTGGGGCGAAGCGCTGGGGCGAAAACGGGCAGAGACTTCCTCATCGGGGCGAGAAATCCTAGTACAAAAATCTCGTCGAGGCGAGAACCTTAAATTTTCCAACTTTTCATCTTTTTCTCCTTTTAGCTCCAATTTTTTATCTTTTTCTACTTTTGACTCTGAATTCTCCTGAAATCAATAAACAACCTAATAAGTGCATATACACAATAAAATATGTAATAAACTAAATATATAGGAATGAAAATAAATGAATATCATGCATTTATCAGAGTGCAAGTAGAGCTGGAAACCACTCTATGAAACACTACCCCTATATTCAATCTTGAGGCTGAGAATGAGAATTTAAGAAAGATAACTGAGGCTAATACACTGAGAGTATGCTCTTACCTCTAAGATAGAAGAGTTAAAAAATAATAATCTCAATGTGGAATCATTCTTCCTCATTTATGGATTCAGTGGTCACTAGTCAGAGAGTTATCTTTGATAGATCAAGTTTAGAGTTTGAAGATCTATCTTCTACTCCAAGTGTGGAAAACTCAATGGAGACTAGAAATAATAGTGCCTCTTCTTCCCATAGAGGTATTGTATTTGTGAAATCTAAATAGGTTGTAGAGATCAATATTCCAAGCTGTCCGATCTCTGTTGACCAGATTCTTATTCCAAAGAACAATAGGTCACACACTGGTCTGGGTTTTGTTAAACCGAAGAGTAAATCCAAGTCTCCGATTGTATCTCGAACGATCGTAGAGTCTAGTAAATTTAATACGAACCAATCAAGCGCAAATTGTAGAACATGTCCTTACTCTACGAAATTTCAAAGTCATAGAACAATGTGGAAGCAGAAAGAGGTTCAGCCAAGAAGAAAGCTTTATCCTCCACACAAGTTCCAAATGAGAAGATATTCATACACACATTCACCCATGTAGCATAATAAATGTTATAACTGTCATGAGTATGGATATAAAGTTGCATATTGTTATTATAATTATTAATATGATGCATATCGTAGACCCAAAGTCAGGAAGATTTGGGTCCCTAAGGGAACTAACAAAGCTGGACCCAAGCAAGTGTGGGTACCAAGATAAACAATGATTTTATCTACAAGTACCGAGATCCACAGAGTCCATATGGTATCTCGATAATGGATGCTCAAGGTACATGGTTGGCATCAAGGCACTCCTGTCAGATTTTTGAAGCTAAGAATGGTTCAACATTTGTCTTTGGAGATAACATCTCTGGGAAAACCAAAGGCTATGGTTTGATTGACAATAAAGTTGGTCCGTTCAGCAACATACCTGATGAAGTTTCAGTCCAAGTCAGATAGAGTGTTCAACAAAAACTCCATAAACATGGAAGTCTTTATTCATGTTACCTTTAAGGAGAACCAGGCAAAGCAGCTCAAACTTGAAAAGTAGTAGAATTAGATCCTCTGATCACTGAACAGAAGAACCCTACGATCGCAAAAGCTAAAGTTGTAGAGCCAGACCTGACGATCGTAGTGCCGGAACAAGAGATCGTAGAGCAGTTAGTTCCAGAAATGAACACTCTACGATTCAATGAAGCTGTTGATCCAGAACTCAATCTTGAAAATTTCAGACAATAAGGCACAAGGATAGTCATAGCATCCAAAAGCAAATAAGTAAGAGATCACACTCAGAACCTGGTCATTAATGATCTAAATGCTAATGTCAGGACAAGAGCATCCACTTAAAATGAATGCTTCAACCTCAGATTTATGGAGCCTAAGAAGATCAAAGAAAAGTTAGAAGATTCAAGCTGGATTGAGGTTGTGCAAGAAGAGCTAAATTAGTTTGAAAGAAGCAAGGATTGGAGGCTATCAGAATTTTCCTAGTCTATGCAGCCCACATGAAGTTCAAGGTCTTCCAAATGAATATCAAGAGTACACTTTTGAATGATGAATTTCAAGAAGAGGTTTATGTTGAATTATCTCTAAAATAGTCCACGGGGAAATACAATCATAGAGTTATTCAATGATCACAGAAGGAAAGATGTTCGTAGAACGAGAAGACGATCGTAAACTCAAGAAAGTTCATAGACTAAAAACAGTTCTCAAAGTAGATCGTTGAGCAAATAGAATATCGTAGAGTTAAAAGTCTTTCAAAAAGTTATTCTACGACAGAAGAAGTTAAGGCGGTTAGTTCGCAAGCACGTATTGCTCACATTCAAGAAAAGCGAGTGGAATGAAGAAGTTACTGTGGTACAACTATAAAAACGCAAAACTAAGGCGACGTGTAATCAATCATCTCTTGCCACGTAACCCAATCAGCAAAATTAGAGGGAAGTAATATAAAGTTATTTCAAATCTTTCATCTGACTTTTACCCTTCTATTTTACAATCTAAGTTTCTATGTTTTCTAACCTTCAGAGCTTTCGAACCCTAGTTCCTCAAAAGTTCCAAAAATCATAATTACTCTTGTAATCTCTTCTACAAAATCCAACCAAAAGTGAGATGGCAAGTTATCAAGTTGTTACCAGAAACCAGCTCTGATTCGATAAGTTCGTCACCGCTACAAAAACGTTCAGAGATATTCTGAAGCTGGTTTAAGATGCCGAATTTACTAAGTGTTTGGAGACTAGCACCAAAGTCTACTCTGAACTGGTGAAAGAGTTTTATTTGAATGCTGCTTATGGTGGTGGTGTTCTGTTCGCCTATAGCGATTTGGATTTTCAGATAATAAAATAAGGATTTAATAAATTAAATTTTTATTTTAATTATTTATTATATTGCATTGTATATGTCATTACGTGCGATATAATATGTTGATGTATGAAATGTGATAAATATAAGAATTTATATTTATTATATTTAATAAATTGTAATAATCAACTTATTGTGTGAAGGAAATAAATTAATATTTTACTTAGTTTACTATACTGTTTTTACAATTAATAACGATGTAGTGTACATGTGGAATATTAATGTGATAAATATATATTTATTACGTGAATAATTTTCAGAAGAAATGTTAAAGCGATAAATGTATCCGTGTAAGTATTAAAATGATTTATGGTAAATAAATTATTTTAATATAATTAATTTATTTATTAAATAAAATATTTTTATTTAATAAATAGCTTCCATTTTTATGGAGAAAATTGTTGGTATATTTATTATAATTTTTAATGTATTTTAAAACGCAAGTATATGTTATGCGGTAAGTGTGAAGATTAAATAATATTAATATATGATATGTAATGAGTATACATATCATACATATATTAAGAAATATGTAATATATATATATGTATGTACGGTATGGTGAATATATGTATATATTATATTATATGATATAATAGGAATGTAATATAGATGTTACAACAAGTATGCTGGTTACGTAATGCCCAAGTTCTTGAAAGCTGAGTCATAGAATTTAAGCAGGAGCTGGCAGGAAATTAGAAACTTAGACCAATTAGTAAGCTAAGCTACAAAACATTATGGTCAAGTGTATTGCAGAGCAAGTGTTGTGCTCCCCAAGAAATATAATTCGTATAAAACCAAACATAACTATTCAGTTCTCAAATTTGCTTCTCTGTCCTCTCAAATGATAATCACTTTAGTGAAGAATTGAGCTAGCAGAAGTATTACTGATAGTGGGAAGAGAGGTTGGGAATCAAGAGCTAAAGAAAGGAAAGCAAGTCAGAGGTAACGTATATGTATGCTATTAGAATTAGAATTTCTAATTATTTGATGTCGCAATTGCAAGTAATTAGAGTAATCGATGTCTGTGTTTGGTTGTGGAGGATTTCAAATTGAAATATAGACTTGTACATTATCAAATGACCTTGAATTCTGAAGTTCTAATGTAAGCATGCAAGATATTTGATAAAATGTTCAAGTAGGAATTCATTTCTAAAATTTGGAAATTATGGAATTCATTGTATGTTTGTTATGAGAAATGGATTAAGTCATGTCTTTACGTGATATGAAATGATATATAACAGTTATAAATTCAAAAGGATTTTCAAAGAGATTTCTAAATGAAAACAAAAGCAAGATGTGCACAATGTGGTATAACTATATATTACATGTGTGAGCTAGTTTTTATACCTAGTAAATATAACTACTTGGTATATGTAGACAGTGAACAGATATGGTTCAAATTTTGTTTGGTTATGTAACTAAGTTTGAATGTATATGTATAGCTAATATGTGTCTATACATGGATATATGGTGTAGGAAATTGTGAAGTTTAAACTAAGAGTTGTAAACGTAGCTTCCGAACAAGGAAAGTATCTTAACCCTTGCATTTACTTTATGTAATGGGCTCCTATGTGAGCAAATATCCTAACTTGTTCCATTTAAACAAGTCCAGTGAAGCTTTATTTAGTTATATATTGAAAGTATATCAATGTTTTGATATAAGAATGCCATGATGTGTACTCATTAAATTTTCAGTATGCATAAACTGTTCAAAGGAAGTCTAAGCCATTTGACTCGGCTAGACACAGACTTAGAATATTTCATTGCTTTTACATTAAGTCTTGAAATATTATTGTTGAATAGATAGAGGTGTCCAGCTAAATTGCTTTAGTATGGACTCCAGACTGAGAATGAACTTCCCTGAATTGGGAAAGCTTTTATAGCACCAGATGGTGGCTTAGATGAACGTATATCGTTCTATTGGCGCCGAATGGCGGCTTCACAGATAGTGTTGATCAATACAGGGCATAACGGGCTGATCACCCACCGTGCCCGTAAGTCAGACGGTTCACAGATGAATTTCTGTTAGAACCTTTTCAGAAAAGAAAAACAATGTTCATGGTCTTGTGACCTCTCAGCTTTGAAAGTTAATATGTTGTTTCAAAAATATAGATAAGATATGAATGTTTCAATTGCTTTACAGTTCTTATTCACTGTCAAAGCATATCTCACAGAAAGCATTTATTTCTTGCATATGATGTTTATTAATTGTTATTACTTGTTGAGCAATCGAATGCTCATTCTTGCTTTGAATATAAATGCTTTCAGCTAAGAACGAACGAGCAGAAGGGTCCGAAAAGGACAAGGGCAAGGGCAAGCTCCACGAGTAGTTCGTGTTTAGCTTATATAAATAGATTTTTGTGTTAAAAACGATATCTATCATGTAATAAGTATTTGAAGGTCTTCGTACCTGGGATTAGAATACTCTGATGTAATAATTCTACTTATTCTATAAATTAGCAGTTGGAATGTATGTTATCGTGTAACACCAAGTACGGGTTTGAAGTACCCGGATTTGGGGGCGTCACAGGTTGGTATCAGAGCCGTAGGTTAGAAACCTTAGGTTGGGATACCTTGGGCCATAACCTTAGGCAGCTAGACAGTCAGAAAGTAAATAAATCATATAGAGTTGAAAGGAGATGAATTATGGAAATTCATCGAAAAATGTAAATAAAAGCAACCTAAATGAACTTTTATTTGTTACTTGTATGTATGTGACTTGTATTATGTACTAATTAAGTTATTTGTATACGTGTAGATGTCAGGGGAAGAAGGAAGCCAGGTAATCCAGATAGATGACGAGGAGCATGACGCTCCACACCTAGTAGAGCCACAGCCGGCACATGAACCAGTGCAGGTGGTGGTCATAGACTCTGACAGTGACTCTAAGGATGATCCCGAGGAGGAGCTGTTCGTGAATGAGATAGAGGAGATATTAGAAAATAATGCTGCGGAGGATGCTGAGCAAGTGAATCACGAGATGGAGGATGCCTTGGTCCAGCTAGGGGGAATGGTCCATTATCTGATGGATCAGAATATAGATCTGACTAATAGGCTACAGACCTCCAAGAATCGGGCTCAGTATTTTGAGGCACAGGTTCATAGGGTGCAAGCCGACTACCATGAGCTACAGAACCAGAGGACTGCCGATCTACAAAGGCATGAGCTGTCAGACCAACGTGTGCGTAATTTAGAGCATGCGTTGAGAACTACCAGGGCAAGGATGGAGAACATGAACTGCGCATACACGACATCTATGGAGCGTGTCCAAGAAGCGGTGTGGACCTATCCCAATGAGATGGGACAGTTTCGCAGGTCCATCCCCCGAGCTCGAGTTATAGCTATAACCGAGGATGAGCGTGTAGGGACTTCAGCAGGTCGTGAGTAGGATGTTGGGATGATATACAGTTGTTTGTGGCTATGTGAATATTTGTAAATATGTTGTACATGATGTAAATTTGGTAGTACTAACTACATATCCCAACTTTTGATAGTAGTAATGGGATAACTTTTTGAAATCCTAACTATGATAATGGTTAAGGATTAGAGTATGTAGACTTCTTTTTGGGAAAGAAGCAGGAATGTATGTGAATAGCAAGTGATGCTATAAGAAACAAGAATAGCTAGAAAGCTATTAGAGAAAGGAACTATGTAAGAAATGTACTATGTAAAAACATGTTTAATATAAATATGATATTAGATATGTTTTGTTATAAGTGTTGTTATTAAGCATTGAGTATGAATGTCTTAAAAACAAGAAGATTGCTTAACAGATAATAAATTTCTATTAAACAGAAAAATGCCGCCAAGATGGAGGGGTAGAGGGAGATACAGAAATATTAATGAAGAACCAGATAGCGAAAGTCAAAATGAGGGTGAGGGTCAAAGAGACCCATTACAGCGATTCATAGATCTACTAGAAGGAGCCTTCCAAAATAGGAATCCTCCTGGTCCTGATGCAAATGTAAACCCACCAGCAATACCTAAAGCTAACTTTAAAGACTTTAAGAGTGTGGGACCACCGGAATTCCGAGGCACCACCGAGCCTATAGAGGCTCAATCCTGGATAAAAGAAATTGAGAAAGCTTTTGAAATAGCTAGAATAGGTGACGAACAGAAAACCTCTTTCGCCGCCTATATGCTGAAAGGTGAAGCGAATTTCTGGTGGGAGGCAAACAAGACCAGAGCTGGTGAAGGTGTGATAAGTTGGGAAAGGTTCAAGGAAATCTTTTTCGAAAATTATTTCCCTCCGAGTATGCAAAGCAGAATGGAAGTAAGGTTTCTGGAATTGAAACAAGAGAATATGACAATACCGCAGTATGCAGCCAAGTTCAATGAATTGGCACGGTTTACTCCATATCAAGTGAACACGGAAGAAAGAAAGGCTAGGAGATTTGAGCAAGGTTTAAAACCTTGGCTCTATAACAAGCTATCGGTGTTGCAGATTGAATCTTTCTGTACACTTCTTGAGAAAGCAATTATAGCTGAAGGGGGAAGTGAGGCATTAAGCCTCTATAACAAGGAAAAGAAGAATAAAGGTAAAGTTGAAGGATCATCCAAGCCAGAGGGGAGCAGTGGAGGTAATAAAAAGAGGAAATGGAACAACTTTGGAAATGCTGGAAACAACCAGGGAGATCAACAAAAGAAGAAACTAGAACCCTGTAAGGACTGCGGGAAAAGTCATTCTGGAGTGTGTCTGAAAGGCAAAGCTGTATGCTACAAATGCGGGCAGGAGGGACACATCTCTCCTAACTGCCCCAACCTAAAGAAGAATCTTGGTTGTTTTGTTTGTGGATCATTAGATCACATGGCTAGAAAATTGTCCGAAGAAAGGATCAGATAGAGGCAACAGTGGCAAGGCGAATGTCAGCGGAAGAGCGATTACAGCAGGTCTAGCACCACCAAATAAACCAACCGCCAGAACTTTCAATATGACAGTGCAAGATGCAGTTGCTTCGAAGGATGTAGTTTCAGGTATCGTCCCGATCAACAATATTAATGCTTATGTACTGTTTGATTCTGCGACAACCTATTCTTTTGTGTCATATGAATTTGCTAAACGTTTAGGAATACCTTTAGCAAATCTAGAAACCCCTGTGAACATAGAAGTTGCCAATAAAGAAGTAATTCCTGTAGAGCACATCTATAGGAATTGTTGCGTTAAGATAGGAGGACACGAGTTGACAGTAGATTTGAATCCAATTCAACTTGGAGAGTTTGATATCATTTTGGGAATGGATTGGTTATTTAACCACGGGACGATGATAGATTGTCAAAGGAAGATGGTAAGCCTTAACCCAGAAAAACAGACAAAAGTGGTGTTTCACGGAAGTAAATCGCCAAGGCAGACTCGTTGTTTAACAATGATGCAAGCAAAGAAATTGTTACAAAAAGGATGTGTGGGATATCTAGCATATGTGGTGGATACCCAACAAGTAGTAGCAAATATGAATCAGATTGCAGTGGTGAATGAGTTCACGGATGTTTTTTCGGATGATCTACCAGGTCTTCCACCGGACAGGAAAATTGAATTTGTTATTGATTTGGTTCCTGGTACGACTCCAATTTCGAAGGCACCATACAGAATGGCCCCAGTAGAAATGAAGGAATTGATGATACAATTACAAGAATTATTAGACAAGAAGTACATTCGATCGAGCACGTCTTCGTGGGGAGCGCCAGTGTTGTTTGTAAAGAAGAAAGATGGGTCGCTAAGACTTTGTATCGACTACAGAGAGTTGAACAAAGTAACTATTAAGAATAAGTATCCATTGCCCAGGATTGATGATCTTTTTGATCAATTGAAAGGGGAAAAATACTTTTCAAAGATAGACTTAAGGTCTGGTTATCACCAATTGAAAGTGAGAGACGAAGATGTTCCAAAAACAGCATTCAGAACTCGTTACGGCCACTACGAGTTTCTGGTGATGTCATTTGGTTTGACAAATGCACCAGCCGCATTTATGGACATGATGAATAGAGTGTTCAAGCAATATTTAGATGAATTTGTGGTAGTGTTCATAGATGATATCCTGGTCTACTCTAAAACGCAGGAAAATCATATAGAACATTTGAGAATAGTGTTGGAAACACTAAGAAGAGAGAAGTTGTATGCAAAATTCAGTAAATGTGATTTCTGGTTAGAAAGAGTTCAATTTTTGGGACACGTGATCGACAAGGATGGAATATCTGTAGATCCAGCAAAGGTAGAGGCAGTGATGAACTAGGAACAACCGAAAACGCCAACCGAAGTGCGTAGTTTCCTAGGGTTAGCGGGTTACTATCGAAGATTCATTCAAGATTTTTCGAGAATAGCTACCCCGTTAACTAATTTAACGAGAAAGACAGTGAAGTTTCTATGGTCAGAGAAATGTGAGATGAGTTTTCAAGAACTCAAAAAGAGATTAAGTGAAGCCCCAGTGTTAACATTACCTGATGAGACAGGGAATTTTGTTGTTTATAGTGATGCGTCACACAAGGGTTTAGGGTGCGTGCTTATGCAACACGGGAAGGTCATTGCATACGCATCACGACAGTTGAAAGATTATGAGAAGGGATATCCTACTCATGATCTAGAGTTGGCAGCAGTAGTGTTTGCTTTAAAAATTTGGAGGCACTACCTTTACGGAGAGAAATGTGAGATATATACAGATCATAAAAGTCTGAAATATATCTTCACACAGAAAGAGTTGAATATGAGACAGAGAAGATGGTTAGAGCTGATTAAGGATTACGATTGTGAAATCCTTTATCATCCTGGAAAAGCAAATGTTGTGGCCGATGCCTTAAGTAGGAAGGGTCGGGAAAAGCTGATGTTGCTAACAACCCAAGATGAGTTGATAACAGCAATGGAGAGAATGGAGATAGAAGTGAAATTTCCACAAGAATCGAAAGAAAAATTATACGTAATGGGGATTTGTCCAACATTGTTGGATAAAGTCAAGGAAGCACAACTCAAAAATGAGGAGTGTGAGGAATTAAGAAAGAAGATTCCCGAAGAAATGGAAAACAAGTTTAGACTAGATAATAACGGAATAATCCAATTTGAAGGAAGAATTTGGGTTCCGGCAGGACTAGAGTTAAAAGAAGAACTCTTGCAAGAGGCCCAATGTTCGAGGTACTCGATACATCCTGGAAGCACAAAGATGTATCAAGACCTCCGACAATATTTTTGGTGGCCGAACATGAAAAGAGAAGTCGGAGAATGCATTGGCAGATGTTTGACCTGTCAAAGAGTAAAGGCTGAACATCAAAGACCGAGTGGTTTACTTCAACCATTAGAAATTCCTGAATGGAAGTGGGAGCATATCACAATGGATTTCGTGGTAGGACTTCCTAGTACACAGAAAGGATTTGACGCTATCTGGGTTATCGTTGATCGATTAACGAAGTCGGCACACTTTTTGCCAATCAAGATTAGGTATAACCTAGATCAGTTAGCTAAACTCTATATCAAGGAAATTATTTCTCGACATGGAGTACCAGTTTCGATTGTGTCGGATCGAGATCCTCGGTTCACATCGAATTTCTGGAAAAGTTTACAAGAACACATGGGAACGCAGTTGAGGTTAAGTACATCTTACCATCCTCAAACTGACGGGCAAAGTGAGAAAACGATACAGACTCTAGAAGATATGCTACGAGCCTGTATAATGGACTTCAATGGAAGTTGGGACGATCACTTGCCGTTGGTAGAGTTTGCATATAACAACAGTTACCACGCTAGTATAGGCATGCCGCCTTACGAAGTGTTGTACGGAAGAAAGTGCAGAACACCACTGTGCTGGGATGAGATAGGAGAGCGTCGTTTACTTGGACCAGAATTGGTACAGCAGACGGCGGAAGTTGTAAAATTGATACGTACACGATTGATAACGGCTCAAGATCGACAGAAAAAGTATGCGGATCAGCATAGGCGGACAAGAGATTTTGAAGTCGGGTCACACGTATTCCTGAAAGTATCTCCATGGAAGGGGAAGATACGTTTTTGGGAAGAAAGGAAAGTTGAGTCCTCGTTTTATAGGACCATTTGAGGTTTTAAGAAGAATTGGAGAGGTAGCCTACGAAGTAGCATTACCTCCAAAATTAGAACACGTTCACAATGTGTTTCACGTATCGGTCTTGCGACCATATAAGCCAGATTATAAACACGTGATAGAGTTCGAACCTATCCAGTTCGAAAAAGACTTAACGTATGAAGAAGTTCCTGTTCAAATATTGGATAGGAAAGAACAAATCCTGATAAATAAAACCATACCCTTAGTAAAGGTGTTATGGAGAAACCACAATGCTGAAGAGGCAACGTGGGAGCTAGAAGAAAAGATGCGAACAAACTATCCTCATTTGTTTGAGTAGTTTTGTTTTACGATTCCGGGGACGGAATCTTTATAAGGGGGGAAGAATGTAGCGATTTGGATTTTCAGATAATAAAATAAGGATTTAATAAATTAAATTTTTATTTTAATTATTTATTATATTGCATTGTATATGTCATTACGTGCGATATAATATGTTGATGTATGGAATGTGATAAATATAAGAATTTATATTTATTATATTTAATAAATTGTAATAATCAACTTATTGTGTGAAGGAAATAAATTAATATTTTACTTAGTTTACTATACTGTTTTTACAATTAATAACGATGTAGTGTACATGTGGAATATTAATGTGATAAATATATATTTATTACGTGAATAATTTTCAAAAGAAATGTTAAAGCGATAAATGTATCCGTGTAAGTATTAAAATGATTTATGGTAAAGAGTAGGATGTTGGGATGATATACAGTTGTTTGTGGCTATGTGAATATTTGTAAATATGTTGTACATGATGTAAATTTGATTAAGGCATGATATCAATGCTGGTTATTAAGTGTTTATGCATAAATCACGGGGTATGAAAGGTTGATCCCCTTGATTACCAAACTTTTTAAGAGGTCCAGTTTAAATGCTGAGAACCTTGGCAAATGTCTATGGTTATTTTCAACCACTCAGTAACTATCATTCAAGTATTCGAATATTCAACTGTTGATTATTAATTCATGTTTCTTCACAACTTTATACTGTCGTTGAACATTGAAAGCGAAACTTCCTTCTAATCATGATATATCTCCCTTGTGTATAAAATTGCTAAGCAAACTAGTTGCTTACCCTTGCTATATCATGATCTTTATTTCAGCTAAGGCAGAGACTTCTAAAGGGGACAAAGGAAAAGGGAAGGTGCAAGAATAGTTGTCTGATAGGGATTATGTAGCAGTTTATCTTAAAATGTTATTTGGTTACGTGAACTCTTATTGTATTAAGGGTATGTTGTAAGTTAAGGTTAAAGAACCTTGGGACCAGAATTGTAAGACTTTATTTCTATTCGATAAACAAAGTATGTTTATTATTCCGCATTTAGTTAGAAAGTATGTTTGTTGTTGAGAATCGTGAACACCGAATTCGAGGTTAGGAAACCCAGATTTGGGGGTGTCACAGGTTGGTATCAAAGCTGTAGGTTATAAACGTTAGGAATGAGAAACTTAGGTTATAACCTTAGTAGAAAACTCATATAGAGTATGTAGGTGATGGGTTGAGGAGACCCATCGAGTTCTAGTTGTACCAAATAAAATATCATTTCATTTTATCAATGAATATATTTTATTGTGGTACTGATGTTGATTATTGTATGGTGTTTGTAGGATGTCGGACAAGAGTCACGATAGCTATTTAGTGAACCAGGATCCCATAGGGCCTGAGGTGATAGGAGATTTGCTGGCAAGGGACGCCGAGCTAGAGGTTAGGGCTGAACAAATGGAGGCACAGAACCACATCCTCCAGATTGCTAAGCAGCAGTACAAGGATGCTGCTTACCAGGCGCAGGCTGAGTTAGCTGAGTTGCGCAAAAGGCTGCAGCAGAGAGAGCTACAATTAGGACAGTTAAGGGATGAAGTGAAAGCGAAAGATGTGAGGATATATGATTTGGAGCGAGCCTTAGACATCGCCTTTATGCAGTTCGACGCCAAATGGATGGATCTGCCCTCCAGTAGCGAGAGCAAGCGTTGAGTTATATTCACCTTGTGTCCCTTAGAGGATAGTTAGAGGTGGGTAGTTATGCCTTGAGCAATGATATTGGTACTACTTTTGATTTACTAGAGTTTGTATTAACCTCAGCAGGTGCGAGGTAGTTCGTATGTAGGATGTACTTCCATTTATGTAGGAAGAAAAGAATGGTCTAAGTGAATCCCATCTTTTGTTATATTAAATGGGATGGTAGCAATTATAGTAATATACCTGTGATGGACGTGTAAGGCGCTAAAGTTGGTATATGAATATAAATGCATTATTATGGTATGTGTTTGAGAATTCTACTTGGTAAACCGTCTATTCAATGATTATGTTAATTCAGTAAAACTGAATCGGTATTTTAGCAACTTAAATCACTAATCGGGGAAAGCAGAATTTCCGAGGTTAGGTAATCTAGAGCTCCCACACGATGGTCATGCGATTGTTCGAGTACAATGTTGTATTACATGTTAAATACTTATATGTTTATAAAACCCGAGTAACGTGTTAGGACTTTGTTTAAACAGATAATGCCGCCCAGACGAATCCTACGAAACCAAGGGGTCGAAGAGTCGGTTAACAATGCAGAGGGAACTCAACCAAACCCAATGCAAGACTTTATCAACATGATGGCCGAAGCTCTGCGGAATCAAACGACTACCGCAGGAAACCAGACGGGCAACCACTTAGCCAATTTTAAAGACTTCAAGGCAGTAGGGCAGCCGGAGTTTAGGGGAACAGCGGACCCGATAGAAGCCCAGTCGTGGATAAAGGAGATTGAAAAGACCTTTGTCATCGCTAGAGTCGCCAAGGAGCAAAAGACAGTTTTTGCTACCTACTTAATGAAAGGTGAGGCTAACTTTTGGTGGGAAGCCAATTAGAACAAAGTTGGAACTGGAGTCGTGGCGCGGGAAGCATTCAAGACGTTGTTTTTCGAGAATTACTTCCCTGAGAGTACGCAGGCGAAAATGGAGATCAAGTTTTCATAACTGAAGCAGGAAAACTTGTCAGTGTCAGAGTACGCTGCAAAATTCAATGAATTGGCTAGATTCGCCCCACATCAGGTGGACACTGAGGTGAGGAAGGCAAGGAGATTCGAGAATGGATTAAAGCCGTGGATCTACAGCAAGGTAGCAGTTTTATAAATCACGTCGTTCTCAACCTTGTTGGAGAAAGCTCTCATTGCTGAAGGTGGGAGTGAAGCGGTTTCAAAGTATAATCGGGAGAAGAACAAGAAGAAGGTAGAGGGAGGAAATACGAATGCTAGCAGTGGTGGCAGCAATAACAGGAAGCGTCAATGGAGCAGTGGGGGTAGCAATTCTGAAATGCAGCAAGGGAGCATGCAGCAGAAAAGGCAGGTATGTGGAAATTGCAGAAAGGGTCACTCGGGGGAGTGCATGAAAGGAAAGATGGTTTGTTATACTTGTGGACAAGAAGGGCATATCTCACCCAATTGTCCTAAGGCAAAGAAAGGGGGTTGTTTCACTTGTGGAGAGCTGGGACATCGAAGCAAGGACTGCCCAAGGAAGAAAAACATGGATGGCGGAAGCGGCAATAGGGGCAACAACTCGAGGGCAACCAGTGGAGGACCAGCCCAGCCAAATAAGCCAACAGCAAGGACCTTCAACATGACAGTGCAAGATGCCGTGGCATCCAGGGAGGTGGTGTCAGGTATTATTCCAATCAACGACATAAATGCCTATGTGTTATTCGATTCAGGAGCTTCATGCTCTTTTTATCTGATGAATTTGCTCAAGGATTTAATTTACCTAGTGAACCATTAGAACACCCGATGAACGTAGAAGTAGCGAACAAAGAGATTATCCCCGTAAACTACATTTATAGGAATTGTTGTGCTGATATGAGGGGGTTTAAGCTTAACGTGGATTTGCTACCGATTCGTCTTGGAGAATTTGATGTAATCCTTGGAATGTATTGGTTAGCGAGTCACGGGGCGGTCATTGACTGTAAGAAAAAGTGCGTACACCTGGAGACTCCAAGTAAGTCGAAGGTGGTGTTCTATGGTAATAAATTGCCGAGACAATCTTGTTGTCTGACGATGATGCAAGCAAAGAGATTGCTTCAGAAGGGTTGTATAGGTTATTTGGCCCACGTGGTGGACACTCGACGGGTCGAGGGTGAACTGAGTCAGATACCCGTCGTAAGGGAATTCACTGATGTCTTCCCAGATGAAATTCCGGGATTGCCACCAGATAGAGAGATAGAATTTGTGATTGACTTGGTACCCGGGACGGCACCGATATCCAAGGCGCCTTACCGAATGACACCAGTAGAGATGAAAGAGCTGATGGTTCAATTGCAGGAACTGTTAGACAAGGGTTATATCAGACTGAGCGTGTCACTATGGGGAGCACCAGTTCTGTTCGTAAAGAAGAAGGATGGCTCGATGAGGCTTTGTATCGACTACCGCGAGTTGAACAAAGTTACGATTAAGAATAGGTACCCGTTGCCCAGGATAGACGATTTGTTTGATCAACTCAAGGGGGCGAAATACTTTTCAAAGATTGATTTGAGGACGGGCTATCATCAACTAAGGGTGAGACAGGGGGATATCCCGAAGACGGCATTCAGAACTCGTTATGGACATTTCGAGTTTCTGGTTATGTCATTTGGACTGACAAATGCACTAGCGGCATTCATGGATATGATGAACAGAGTGTTCAAGCAGTACTTGGACAAGTTCGTGGTAGTATTCATCGATGACATCTTGGTGTATTCAGTGACAGAGGAAGAACATGCTGAACATCTAAGAATTGCTTTGAAGGCATTGAGAATGGAGAAGTTGTACACAAAGTTTTCAAAGTGTGAATTTTGGTTGCAAAGGGTGCAGTTTCTAGGACACGTCATTGACAGGAATAGTGTTTCAGTAGACCCAGCAAAGGTAGAAGCCATTATCAACTGGGAGCAGCCGAAGACGCCAATGGAGATCAGGAGTTTCCTAGGGTTAGCAGGATACTATCGGAGATTCATCCAAGATTTTTCGAAGATAGCATCACCGCTGACCAATCTAACCAGGAAAACAGTAAAGTTCGTTTGGACGGAAAAGTGCGAGGAGAGTTTCATGGAGCTGAAGAAGAGACTGAGCCAAGCACCAGTGTTGGCTTTACCGGACGACACTGGAGGTTTTGTAGTATACAGTGACGCGTCACACAAAGGCCTTGGTTGTGTACTAATGCAGCATGGCAAGGTCATTGCGTACGCTTCACGTCAGCTAAAGGACTATGAGAAGGGATACCCGACTCATGATCTGGAGTTAGCAGCAATAGTGTTCGCCTTGAAGATTTGGAGGCACTACCTATATGGAGAGAGGTGCGAGATATATACAGATCACAAGAGTCTGAAATATATCTTCACTCAGAAGGAGCTGAATATGAGGCAGCACCGATGGTTAGAATTGATCAAGGACTATGACTGTGAGATTCTGTATCATCCGAGCAAAGTAAACATAGTGGCAGATGCCCTGAGTAGGAAGGGCAGAGAGAAATTGATGAGGCTTACAACTCAGGCAGAGCTGATAAAGGAGTTCGAACGTCTGGAATTGGAGGTTAAGTATCCGATGGAGTCGAACAGGAAATTGTTTACAGTGACAGTGAGCCCGACCTTATTGGATCAAATTAAGGAGGCTCAAGAAAAGGATGAGGATTGTGATTCAATAAAGAAACGAATTGCTGAAGGCGAGGAGCTTAAGTATAAGATTGATAGCACTGGGTTGCTAAGGTTTGAAGGGAGAGTCTGGGTACCGTTGGATCTGGAATTGAGGGAAGAAATCCTTCAGGAAGCTCACAGCACGAAGTACTCAGTACATCCTGGAAGCACAAAGATGTACTAGGATTTGCGACGAAATTTTTGGTGGCCGAATATGAAACGAGAAGTGGCAGAGTGCGTCAGCCGATGTCTGACATGCCAGCGGATTAAAGCAGAGCACCAATAACCGAGCGGATTACTTCAACCATTAGAGATTCCGGAGTGGAAGTGGGAGCACATCACAATGGACTTTGTAGTGGGACTGCCACCAACTCATAAGGGTTTAGACTCCATCTGGGTAATTGTGGATCGTCTAACCAAGTCTGCTCATTTTTTGCCAATCAAGATACGGTACAATCTGGAGCAATTAGCAAAACTTTATGTGAAAGAGATAGTGTCACGACATGGGGTACCGGTATCAATTGTATCTGATAGAGATCCGCGCTTCACGTCGAATTTTTGGAAAAGTCTGCAGGCAAGAATGGGAACGTAGTTGAGGTTGAGTACAGCGTATCATCCTCAAACCGACGGCCAGAGCGAGCGAACGATTCAGACCTTAGAAGATATGCTTAGGGCAGTCGTGATGGATTTAAAGGGTAGCTGGGATAACCATTTGCCACTGGTGGAGTTTCCTTACAACAATAGCTATCACGCCAGTATCGGCATGCCACCGTACGAAGCGCTATATGGAAGGAAATGCCGAACCCCGATGTATTGGGACGAGGTTGGGGAGCGAAGATTGTTGGGACCAGAAATGGTGCAGCAGACTACAGACATCGTGCGGCTGATCAGAAACCGGCTGGTAGCAGCTCAAGATCGCCAGAAGAAATATGCCGACTTACATTGTCAGAAGCGGGACTTTGAAGTTGGTAGCTTTGTATTTTTGAAGGTATCTCCTTGGAAAGGAAAGATCTGGTTTGGTAAGAAAGGCAAATTGAGCCCTAGGTTCATAGGACCATTCGAGATTTTGAGGCGAGTCGGCGAGGTGGCGTACGAGGTAGCGTTACCTCCTGAACTTGAGCACATTCACAACGTATTTCATGTATCAGTGTTGCGGCCGTATAAACCAGGCTATAAGCACGTTATCTCCTATGAACCAATCCAAGTCGAGAAGGACTTAACGTACGAGGAAGTTCCTGTCCAGATTCTCGATAGAAAGGAACAGAAGCTGAGAAACAAGACCATCCATTCCGTCAAAGTTCTCTGGAGGAATCACGCAGTCGAAGAAGCTACGTGGGAACTCGAAGAGAAAATGAAAGCGAATTATCCGTTTTTATTTGAGTAACCCTATTTTTGCAATTCCGAGAACGGAATTTTTATAAGGAGGGAGGGATGTAATGCCCGTGAATTTTGAACGTCCTTATTAATTAAATCTAATTTAATTTAATGAGTTAACGTTGTGTTCTATTTAAACCAACTTGGGTTAATTGGTGGGAGATGTATAAGATGTGTCTATACTTGTGTTGGCAGGTATGATATAACTATGGTTAAGAAATAACCATATGTGAGTCAAGTGTAGGAATTGGTGTGTAATGGCTAAAATGGCCAAGAGTGGTTAATAACCAAGGTAATTATGAAGGGGCAATAACCATTGTATATCCAAGTGGTTAATAACTAATGTAATTATGGCGGGATAATAACCATTGTGTTTAAATAATGTAATTATGACAAGATAATAACCAATGTCTAATAACCAATGAAGAATGGTTAATAACTAATGGATAATTAAGATTTTGTGAAAAGACTATTTTAACCTTAAAAGAAGTTGGGTAATGTCTCAAATACCCTTGAGGAAGTTGCTAGGAAGCTTCCTATTATTGATGAATTGACCAAATTGCCCTTGCCTAGTCATGGTTAATGACTATTTTGCCCATGGTCTCTACTTTCCTATAAATAGGACCCCTCACCAATGATAGTAGGGGTTGGTTCATTATTCACCAAGTATAGAGAGAGTGTTAGAGAGAGAGTTTGAAGAAAAAGCAAGAGCAAATCTTGAGAAATTAAAGAGGAGGTGGTGTTCAAGATCTATGTATGAATCTTCATTTCTTCAAACCCTAGTTGTTGTGTTGAGATCATATTTTTATGTTTGTTGTTGATACGTATGGAAGGAATGAAGCGTGTATAGATCTAAGTTTTATTTTGCTAGATCTAAGTTTTATTTTGCTAGATCTAAGTTTATTTTGCTAGATCTAAGTTTTATCTTGCTAGATCTATATTATGGCAAAAATATGTTTATCAAATATGGTTTAAAGCTATATAAGAAGAGATCTTGGTCTTGTATGCTTTATTGATAGCATATACAGGTTTTAAAATTTTTGTAACATGTTTTGGTGGGTTTGTATGCTAAAACATGGGAATAATATTATTTATTGGAGTATAAAATTTATTGATGAAAATTATTGAGTTAAGTCATAAATATTTTGTTTTAATATTAGAAATATTTTTCTTAGTCATGGGGAATTTTTTTGGAATTTATATTGGAGATTTAAACTTGCTTGATGGTATTAAGATTGGTTGAGTGTACTGTGTAGCCCCTGTATGCTGCTTGAAGGAAAGGGAGAGGGGCCGCGCATGGCGCGGTTGTGTTAAAAAAAAAAAAAGGGCTGGCCGCGCATGGCGGGCCAGCTATTTCTTCTTATAAGCGGCAGCCAAACGGCGCCGTTTCGGCCAGGCAGGGGCACCGCACGCGCAATGCGCGAACGGACGATTTCGCGAAATTTACATCTCTGCCCGTCCGTCCGAATTTCAACCTATTTACCAGAATGCCATCAAGGGTTAATTTTAATTAAATTTAATGTTTTAAGTATTATTAATTAATTTTGTAAAATTAGTAAATGTACAAAATTAAGTTTGCGCATTAAATATTATATTTTCTAAAAATATTATTTATTAATTATTGTTTAATCATTATTAAATAATGATTAAGGATAATTAAGAATTGTAAATTAATTATTTATTATTTGATTAACTTTAAATAATAAATAAACCTAATTAGTTATTATTTATTATTAAATAATAACTAAAGATAATTATTACTCACTAATTAATTATTTATTATTTGATTAACTTTAAATAATATATAAACCTAATTAGTTATTATTTATTATTAAATAATAACTAAAGATAATTATTACTCACTAATTAATTATTTATTATTTGATTAACATTAAATAATAAATAAACCTAATTAGTTATTATTAAATAATAACTAAAGGTAATTCATACTTGTTAATTAATTATTATTTGAATAACCTTAAATAATAAATAAATCTAATTAGTTATTATTTATTATTAAATAATAACTAAAGATAATTCATATTTACTAATAAATTATTTATTTTTTTATTAACTTTAAATAATAAATAAATCTAATTAGTTATTATTTATTATTAAATAATAACTAAAGATAATTGTTACTCACTAATTAATTATTTATTATTTGATTAACTTTAAATAATAAACAAACCTAATTAATTATTATTTAATCTTAAATAATAATTAAAGACAATTAAAATTTATAATTCGATTATTATCTAATTAATAATTAAATAATAAGTAACTGTAATTAGTTATTAATTACTATTATTAATAACAAAAGATAATTAATTAATTACTATTTAATAGTAATTAAATGAAGATAAAGTTAATAAAATAGAGAGAGTTTAATAACCCATTAATTAAAAAATCATAATAAATTGTTTAAGGGTTTAATAAATGAATATTACTTAAGAAAGAGTAATGTTAATTAATTTAACAATTATAATAGATTGTTTAGAGGTAATAAGTGATTATCACTTAAGGGAAACATGGTTAATAAATTAAACCATCAACCTAGAGATCCATTAAAGTGTCTTATAGGATTTATGATAGTTTATTAACTTATGTGTGTTATGTGATTTGCTTAATTGTTAAATAAATAGCATAAGTAAGCGTATCGATATACAACTACGCGGTACTAATTTATAGCTCAACATTATCAATGTTAGGTTCTTCAAGGCCAATTAGTTAAAGCTAGAATTATTTGTAGCTGAGCAGACAGGCAAGTTCCCTAACTCAAACTTGAGTTATTATTTTCGAAGCATGTTAGTGAATAATTATTGTTGATTATTCACATCTATACTGATTATTGAGATTCGCACCTTGTGCACTTGAATTCCTATTCTATTATTATTGAATTGTGAATTTAGTTAAAGTTCTTTCAAGCATGAACTGTTTATGAGATAGATCTATGCTATTTGTATCAGCTAGATCAAGCATGTCTAAATTTATGAAATCAAATGTATTTTAAAAGATGTTCTTATTAAATCGTTATGGTAAGAACTCTTGGCTGAGAAAAGGATAAATTTGATTAAGGCATGATATCAATGCTGGTTATTAAGTGTTTATGCATAAATCACGGGGTATGAAAGGGGATGATCCCCTTGATTACCAAAACTTTTTAAGAGGTCCAGTTTAAATGCTGAGAACCTTGGCAAATGTCTATGGTTATTTTCAACCACTCAGTAACTATCATTCAAGTATTCGAATATTCAACTGTTGATTATTAATTCATGTTTCTTCACAACTTTATACTGTCGTTGAACATTGAAAGCGAAACTTCCTTCTAATCATGATATATCTCCCTTGTGTATAAATTTGCTAAGCAAACTAGTTGCTTACCCTTGCTATATCATGATCTTTATTTCAGCTAAGGCAGAGACGTCTAAAGGGGACAAAGGAAAAGGGAAGGTGCAAGAATAATTGTCTGATAGGGATTATGTAGCAGTTTATCGTAAAATGTTATTTGGTTACGTGAACTCTTATTGTATTAAGGGTATGTTGTAAGTTAAGGTTAAAGAACCTTGGGACCAGAATTGTAAGACTTTATTTCTATTCAATAAACAAAGTATGTTTATTATTCCGCATTTAGTTAGAAAGTATGTTTGTTGTTGAGAATCGTGAACACCGAATTCGAGGTTAGGAAACCCAGATTTGGAGGTGTCACAGGTAATATAATAATAGTATTAACAGTACTGATAGTACTCCCAATCAAACTAGGCCAGTGGCCTATCCCTCATGTTGCTTAATCTCAGGTAAATAACATGATTATCTACAGTATGGCTAAATAGTGGGTTGGTAAGAAGTTTCTACCTAATCCCTCTTAACAAATGGGTAATGCTAAATTGTGCTGGACTAAAACTTGTATATGTACCAGTATATGGGTAAGATACGTAGAGGAATTTCCCTATAAATAGGCGCTCCCAACTCATGTATCAAGTTGCTTCACCTGCTGAGTGCTAATACGATAGAGATAGAGAGTTTGAGAGATAAAAGAGAGAGCCCGAGAGGAACACTGTAGTTCGATAAACCAAAGGCGTCTAGGAGGGGAGAAGGAAGTGAACAACTACTAAGTTTTTGGTTTCAAGAATGTATAATCCCTTAACCCTGAGACTTTTAATCCAAAGTCAGTTATTATGTAATAATGCATGTTGAATACGGGAAGAGTCTGCTACAATAAAAACATATGTTGTTATGTGTTAAGGTGTATAATAACTTAAAATGGAATAAAAAGGACCACTTAGAAACCGTAGGCTATGAAAGCCTTAAAGTCAGAATAGAAGTGGTACATGAGTACAGTGCTCTGTATTCACAATTTATGAAAACCATAAGTGTTTGTTGTCAGACCAATGGACCGATCCTAGTAAAACAATGGGACACTATTGATCTTATCATGAATGGCGACCTTCATACCAAAACAGTCTGAACTATCTGTAGACTACTATCAGTCATGACCTTACCAATGAGCTAAGTTGGTCTCTATATCAGATTTAAATTCCCATACACTATTGTGAAATCTTTTGTAAGTTTTAACCCCTTAAACCAAGGATCTAGTGTTCCGAGGCAACCCAAACTAAGTTTGAGTCTACTCAAATGAAATGAGTATGACTTGAGATTAGTCAGTCGAAGACTTTCCCTTAAAACTGAAACCTTAACGTATGCCTTAGCCTTAGAAATCGTAGAGTAATTTCACTATGATCGTAGAACACACTCACTAATCGTAGAATGAACCAGTCATCGTAGAGTGAACTGGTCAAATCGTAGAGTCAACCGTAGAGTGTCAGGCACAATCGTAGAGTGCCAGGCACAATCGTAGAGTCAGATCGTAGGATGCCAGATATAATTATAGAGTGATTTCTACGTATTGTAGAGCACCCACACCAAATCATAAAGTAAACCCACAGACCATGAAACACTTCTATATGTTCATAGAGTGAGTTAACATGATTCCATAGTCACCCCATTAAAATCGTAGAATGTTAAGACTGCACAATCGTAGAGTCTTACTTACTGATCATAGAGTGACTTTACAGACCATAAGGCAACTTAATTGATCGTAGAGTGTTCCTACGTGATAGTAGAGTACTTTTACAGGGTTAATGGGGGTAGCAACACCAAGTCATATAATGATTCCAATTGAATTGTAGAGTGACTCTCACGATTGTAGAGTGTCCTGCAGAATAACATGACACCAAGCTTTACTGTCCCAATCCTTCCTGAAATAAAAGGGATATCTGTTTAGAATGTATTTGACCAATTGAAGTGATTAGAATGACTAAGAATAATTATTAGGACAACTTATGGTTAATGTAGGTTATCCGAAGAGCAACATCGTAGAGTAAATTGTAGCAGCAGATCAGGTAAGTTCCCTCATTTTGAGCAAACTAAATTACTGTTATACCACCTTGTATATTTTGCTAGTTCCTAACTTACACAACCTCATATATTATGCAAGTTCCCTCGTTTGAACAAACTTACTACTGTTGAATAAACTCTGCCTATCGTGCAAATTCTTCAAGTGGTGATTAATTGATTTACACACGCAAAGCCTTTGATATATTGCAAGACCACTAAACTTGTATATCTTTGCTACGTCAGTACTGTGATTCTAGAAAAATGCTTCATATTAAACTCAACTGTATATATATACTTCTACATTAAACCTTCAGTGATGATAACCAAAACCCTAATCGGGATAAGCCATTTTGAAGTACATTTCTATGCCACTAGATTCGGCTCGACGAAGAATTAGACAAAGTGTTAATCACGTATTGCTTGAGCATGTTATCCACTCCAATTGCCTCGATATGGACTCTTACAATTGTACTGAGATGAACAACCCTCATAGTAGGGGTATTTTATTATGTTGGGCAACCGACTCGCGCGCTATGTCTGAACGTTATGCATAATGTGGGTGTTACGGGGCTGATCACCTCATGTGTCTATTTCGGAGGTCCTACAGTAGAACAACTACCTATCCTTCTATGTGTTCATGGTCCTTTATGACCACTCAGTAACAAAAGTGTCGTGAGTTGAAACTATGATATTCATTTGTCCTTATACTTTACAGTTATTCATAATTTGTTTATCAATCGATTTAACCTTGTTATAGTTGAACCTTGAGTATATCTATCTATTATTGGTGTTATGCTTGCTGAGCAAACTCGTTGCTTACCCTTTCTTCCTATAAATTTTACAATAAAGGCTGAGTAGGGCAATGGCTCTAGGAAGGATAAGGAAAAGGGCAAGGGCAAGGCCATGGATTAACTTTATCTTGTTAACTATTTAAGAAGATTGTAAGCTGATTGTACGAAGACTTATGATTAGTTATTTTATAATAGTGGAGGTTGAGAAAACATGGGATTATATTATTAAATATTTATGAAAACCTTTATTATTCCGCTGTGAGATGTTAATTAGTTGTGATATGGGTAGTAACGTGAAACACCGAGTTCAAGGTAGAGGTATTTGAATTTAGGGGCATCACATTGGCGCCACTTACAGTGCAAAATGGGGCATTGTCGCGCCAGTTGGGCAGCGGGTACACGCGTTGGGTTCCACTAACTGGGAGCGTTGGGGCCTCATCTGCTGAGGGCTGTTGGGTTGTCTGACAAGGGGCTATGCACGGGCGTATCGCCGAGCTGTTTTCCAACATTGTACGATGTTATACAACGTCGAGCAGCGTTATGCATGTCGGTGCGTGTTGAGTGACGCCAAACGACGTTATACATGTCGGGACGTGTTGAGCGACGTTGTGCCACGTGATGGTCGTGTCAAGTGTTCCGATGACTAAAATATGGACATCGAGTGACTTTGAAGTGTAAGTCTAAATTATAAATTAGGCTAAATGAGAAGTAATCTAAGGTATGCGGGCTTCCGAATGCCGAGTCAACGTGCGACGTTTATTAAGATGTTTTCAAGTTATAAAACCCGAGCATCGTGAAAGATAAAATAAGATAAAATAAATCAAAATGAAGCGTCATTATGTGACTAATTGGTATGTTCGACCTTAATAATATGTATAGGTCATTCGAAGAGTGATTGGACAACAATTCGGTAAATCGCGTAGCAGACAAGTTTCCTAAACTTACTCGAATTTTGTAATTGAGCAAGTTTCCCAACCTTGTATAAGTTTTACCTGTAACAAGTTTTTAACTCTTGTTTGATTTGAATTCAAGCAATTGGTTGTCATACTTGTGTTAGTTTTTATTCTGGACAAGTAAATTCTATACTTATGCAAATGTTATATGTTTGTACAAGTTTTAAGCTATAAATTGAGTTTTATGCCAATATCTACACTTATGTGAAAATTGAAAGAATTATTTTATGTTATTGAACTATTTGTGTTTTTTAAGTTCATATTATTCATGAACTGTGTTAGAAAGTATGTCGATGCTAATTATTTCGGTTAGACGGATGTTAAGGTGTTTATTGAATTCTATTAATTCATTGGTGTTAAGTAAAGCTATTCCAAACTAAATTAAATTGATGCGGACTCTGGTGTCAAATCTGAGATAAACAACCCTATTATTAGGGGTATTTTTAATTGATAAATCCGATAATACCAGATGGGGTCAAAAAAAATGGACAATAATGTCTGACAAGTCCAGATGGGGTCAAAATAAACGCATATAATCATTTAAGCTTGATATGGTATGCATAATATAGGGTATGATTGACTAGTTACCTAAAATACTTGCGGAGATTACTTACAGTCTTTGTGATTGTTAAATAGTCTATCGTTTATAGTAGAAGGACTGTTAAACCTTTTGGTGAGGGAGAGAAGAGAAAAAGTTTAAGGTCTTGATGACCGCCTAGTATGTCATTTCAAAAAATGTTAAACGAGAGGAAAGTTATTATTCATGTTTATTCGAAGCTATTTCACAACTATTGTTCAGTTATTGAAGTTTTCAGAGAACAGGTTGATATTCATTATGTTATTGTTTATTAAACTATTATACTTGCTAAGAAATTGAATACTCATTCTTGTTTTAAAATAAATATTTTCAGCAAAGTTAGAATGGATCGAAGAATCGGGTAAGGCTAAAGGAAAAAGATATATGATCGTGTAGAAGGCGTTGTGCTTTATTTGTAAAAGTTTACTACAGATGTGCAATGTTGTAAAGAATATTAGATGATATTTATGTTAAGGTCTTAGAACCTGGGATTAGATTAACACATACTGTTATATATTGTAATTACACTTATGTCTTTCAGATTATTGTTATAAGAATAGCACTGTGGCGCACCGGACTCGGGTTTAAGACCCGGATTCGGGGGCATTACACATAAAGTGATAACTCTTATATACATATATATATATATATATATATATATTCGTTTTTAGTTCGCTAGAGAGTCGGACCGTATATATACATATATACTAGTAGAGTCCACTAAATGACATATATATTTACCATTTACTTTATGTACTTATTCTCATCCTTTTGACAATAAAAAAAGTTTGTACCTTAGGCCCTCACGAAAGGGATAGTGCTTGAAAGAATAATGATTACAAATTTTTTTATTTTGTTTCTAGAAGGTAATTAGCTATTTAATTCAAAGACTAAATTCCAAATTGTGAATTTATGTTATGTGAGCCTACTTAGCTCAGAGGTTAAAGCATCACATTTGTAATGAGATGGACATCAGTTCAATTCCGATAGCCGGCTTTTCTCTATTTATTTTATTCAAGTTTTTACATGATTGATAATGTCCCTTTGAAATATGAAATAAAAGAATATTAAAAAAACTTTTCCCTCTTTTTTCAAAAAGTTATCGATTTTTTATGTTATAGGAACTTCCAACTATGTCACATGCCCTAAATTTTGATCTTAAAATTGTTTCGCGCCACTAAATAATGAAAGTGCGCTATATAATGAATGTTATATACTTTAATCCTAAAATCGATTTATATTTTAAATTTTATTTAAATTAAATATATCTTAAATTTTGAATTTCAAAATAATTTATACCTTTTACATCAAAATAATTTATTCCCTATACTTTAATGCAAAATATGCGAATTGTATTTGAAACTCACTAGTTTCACAATTATAGATACATTATTTGTAAAATAATTACGATTTCTTAAAAAAAAATTATTTTTAAATTTATCTTGAATATTAGCTAAAAATATAAAAATGGTGTGATAGTATTCCATTAACTACGAATAAAAATAATGATATATTAAAAAATTTATACTATTTAATAATTTGAATAAAAATATATCTGCAATTTAATTTTGAAGCTACTGATGAAAGCACAATAGGGCAAGGGGACATTTCTCCACCCTTGATTTTGTAATTCTTTGTCAGCTAGTATAGATAGTGATCCCTTGTATAAACAATTGGTGACTTCAAGAATAAAATACTAAACAATGATTTTGTAGTGATTCTTATGTAATGTTTCGTGAATTTTACTGTTTCTTCTGTCACAATGAATCTTATTTGTTAAATTTTTTTATTTAATAAAAAGATAGAATCGTATTATATATATATATATATATATATATATATAATTGATAATAATATAAAATGACAAATTCTTTAAATTATTATCATAATTTCATTATATATATGTTATAATTATTGAACTAATAACTCATTATATTTAATTATAAAAATAAAACATGCAAAACAATATCATTACTATTTACGTATGTTATAAATGAGACTTTTTTTTGTTATCGAGTAATTTATTTATTTTTAATTTAATTATAAGGATGCATTTCTTGATAAAATTTTTATGTTTGCCTTCATTCAGGGACAGAACTAGACAGATCAAGTGGAGGGTTGTCGCTTCCACTAGCATTTTTTCTTTTTTTATATATATGTATATTTTTGTTCTTAGGCCCCCACTATATTTATATATTATTTATTAAAGAATCAATTCTATACAAATTACCTGTAAATTAGTATTTTCATACCCTCCAACTCTGACAACTTTGTACTTTTAGAAAAAATCAAGTAGTTCTGATTTGTTAACAGATTATGCAATATTACTTACCATGGTAACATTTATTTAATTATTTTAACACAATCAAAATTCTTTGATTTTCTCTCAAAATGTAAAGTTTTACACTAATTTACAGGTAATCCTTATAGAATTTATTCTCTATTCCATATTTTATTGGCTTTAACCCTAATTATGAGAATGAATTTACCCATTTCTTATAAACTATGATAAAGATGTTTCTCTTTGATGGGTTAATAAATTCATTGTAAAAATAATTAAAAAAATACTCTTATATACGGTGGTTAAATTTGTATTAATTATTTATATTTTTTACTAAATATATTGTATCAAAACCCAATTCCCCTGGGCCTAAATCCTAGGTCCATCCTTGCCTCCATTTGAAACTAATAAAAAAGAACACACACAAACACGCATACACACACATGAGAAACGGAATATAAGGCATGTGTTAGCCAAGTTTGATTAACATTATTTAATAATGATGTAATTTTGCCTTTAGGGTTCTATTTTTCATTTTAGGGTTTCATACAAATTTTTTTTATACAAAATTACATCCTATGATACTGTTCAGACAAACGCATCTTTAACGGTCCATAAGAGATCGTGTGGTTTATATTTATAATTTTTAATTCATCCATTACTACTAGCGTAGTGGATGACACTTAATTATTTTTTAAAATTTGGACCACACATTTATTTTTATAGATGATCTGAGATATATTTATCCGTATCGTATCATAGCAAATATTTATTCTGAATCATCATCATCGCTCTCTATAATGTGTGCGTCTATGTAAACTTTGGATCATGAGATCACATCCCATGAGATCAATGACATGAAGCTAAGTAGTAGTGGCCAACAAAATACAACTGTAGCTGCCATAAACATCGGCTTTGTAAGCTACAAAGATATTGAAATTTCAATCCACTGCGGGGTTGTTTGGTAATGGTTCAGCTAATGGAAAAGTGAACCAATGAAAATGATTTTTGTAGAGATTTAGTTTCATGTCAGGATTCTTTTCTAATATTTAAAGTTTGTATATGGTGTGCGGTTGCCTAATTAGGTTTTTTTAATAGAAAGTGACTAATAAGTACAAAATACCGAAAGGCTGATATTATAATACAATTTCAAATAGGAAATTTTATATGAATCATTCGATCACGCGATGGTTTTGTTATTATAATACAATTTCAAATAGGAAATTTTAAATGCGTAACCTAACTTGTCTTTGGAGAGAGCGATGTGTATGGATTAGATGAATAAGATTGCAATTCTATGGACCGCTGATAGGTCGTGATATTGTACTATTCTCAAAGGAGACGTATGTGAGACTTTTGTATCATATGTACAGCTCCGTCCTGACCTTCTTTTTGTTGACCAATGGGTCCTCAAATAAGTCAATTCTCTGTACACCACACTATAAGTGAATATGTGCATTTTTAATAAGATGAATATATATTTTTAATAAAAATTTGACCGGTTGAGAGTGGTTATTATTATTTTTAACAGTAAAAATAATCATAACTATTTTTTTTTTGTGCAAATAAATCACATCATTTTGATCTTTTTCATTGATATATTTTGATAGTTAGTAAAGGTAGTAATATCAAAATATACCTTTTCCAATGCCAAACAATTGTATTTATTTTGATATCAAATATTTAGTTAATCAGTAATACTTATTTTTCTTCACAATTTCATAATTAAATCAAATTTTTACTCTAAAATTTATCTCCTTTTTGTTTATTAGATTATTGAAAACTTTTCTTCGGAAAAAAAGAAAATTAAAATCAACTTTTCTTTGCCATTTTTACATGATGCTATAGTACTACTGTACAAATACATTTGAATCTACAAAGCACTGGCGTTGACATATGCACTAAAACAATGGACGGTTGACAATAAGAGATACTCATGAAAGTGCATTTATTATATAGTAGCCGACAACTCTTGTATAAAATAGGTGTTGATATTTCAATGTCCAAATCTTTCTTGATTAAGTGTCCCTTATTTATGATTTGGTTAAGTACTAAAGCATTTCTCATGACATAAATGTTTGTTACTAGCGTAGTAGAGTCGGCCAAAAATAATTATCACCAACAACACAAATTTCAGAAAACATAGTAATCAACCGGTAATTATTGCGTTTTCTATTAATACATGTTTGAGAGGAGGGGGAGGGGGAGGGGGGAGGAAGTTCAAAATGAAACCATCTTAAAAAGAAAACTTTTCCAAAATGTAATCCGAATAGGGCTTTTGGATCTTGTATGCCTGCTTAGGGTAAAAGAGAAGAAGAAGAAATTAAGCTTGCGGCTTATTACTAGCATAATATTATATCTTTTTAATGAATATAATATTTAGATGTTTCGTGATATTTAGATTTTATATTCGATTCTCACTCATATAAATTTATTCTTCTTTTATGTGAAGTATATATTTTTTCTTTTATGTGAGACTTAATTGATTACTTATAATAGTAAGGCGATAAATTTGATTACGAGATTTTATTGTATTTCTTAAAATAGAGTTTCAAAAAAAAAAAAGAGGTAAGATATACTAGTATTGTGACACTTGCAAATTAAATTCTTAAGATATACTAATATTGTGACACATGCAAATTCTATGTGCTATTCAAAAGAGACTTAATAAAATGAAAAAAGAATTAATAAAATAAAAATAAAAACTAAACTAAAACAAACTTTGTTGGAAATGATATAGTTTGGAATACTAAATCATAGGGAATGATATCAAGAAAAAAACTCTTACTCTTGAATTATAATATGGCATACACAAGAGTTGAAGCTAAGCAACTAAGTCATGATCATGGGAAGGATTAGTGGCATGATAATAAATTAAAGTTACTATAAACAGAATAATTAGAGTGATGATTTTGATTAGAGCCTTCTCGACAATTGACTTTGCTAGACCAATGAAAACAGCAATTGAATTTAATTCGATATTTGGAGTGTTGTCAACGCAATATTTTGTTACTAAAATTAATTTGTAATTATGCCGACAAGAAGAATGATTACAAAAGATTTGTCTCTATGCTTTTAAATGTTATACATCTTTTTCCTTTAGGAAGCTTGTGTGTGTGTGTGTGTGAGTGTGTGTGTGCACACACACTCACTGTTTAAGGCAATGTAAAGTAATACTCTTTTGGCTAATATAAAACTTTCTAAGTTGATACAAAATTTACAAGAAACATAAGCTAAAATCTATGACTATAATTAAAATTCTCTCTCTCTCTCATATATATATATATATATATATATATATATATATATATATATATATATATATATATATATATACTCACTGTTTAAGGCAATGTAAAGTAATACTCTTTTGGCTAATATAAAACTTTCGAAGTTGTTACAAAATTTACAAGAAACATAAGCTAAAATCTATGACTATAATTAAAATTTTCTCTCTTATATTGTTGTCTTAATTAGTAATTAACCGTCTTTATTAAAATTAAAGACACATTTTGACTTTTTAAATTAATTTTAAAATTATTAATTTCATAATTAATGCAAATTTATTGACTTTAGTACCGAAAACTATATCTTAAAGTTATATATCTTGAATCGGAGTTTAAATGATATTCGAGAATATATATATATATATATATATATATATATATATATATATATATATATATATATAGTCCCCTTGTCTAACGGACTGGTTCGCCAGCAAATCGGTGTATAGCGACGGACAGAACCGTCGCTATAGTATATGGCGACACTTGAAGGCCTATGACGACGGTTGGCTATAGCGACGGATCCGTCGCTATAGCTCAGTAAACCGCCGTCATATGCTATAGCGACGGTTCTGTCCGTCACTATAGACCGGTTCGTTTTTGGTCCTTTTTTTCAGTTCATTGGAGAAGTTTTTCGTTACTAATTATGTAAAGGGCTTATCAAAATATGAAGTTTTAAATTGAGAAAATCTAAACATACTTTGACACTGATCACGATATATATATAGGGTTTGATTCATTGTAAATTGTAGCTGTTTAGTTAACCTGGCCATTATATCTTATTCGACTATAACTTAAAAAAGACAACCTTCTACAATATTGTATTGCAGAACTATTTAACTACCGCAACATAGTTTTGCAGAAAAGAATTATTTCTAATTTCAAATTAGCAGTAAAGACAATTTCTCTTCAACAACACAATGTAGCAGTAGTTGAGTTATTCCCCAACATTGTTTTGTTGAGGGTCTTATTGTTTTTTAAATTTTGATTGTCAGATCTTGCATGTAATGGACGGTAAAAAAATTGATGTAATCCAAAGTCATATAGCTATCATTTATTATGAATCAGCTCATATATATTAGTTTGGTTGATTAAAGAAAATATTTCTTATATTTTCTTGATAATGTTCAGAATCTTAGTTCATTTCCTCCCCATCTTCATGAGAGGAAGATTGAGATAAGAGAGAGAGAGAGAGAGAGAGAACTACATTAGCAAACCCATTATAATGATTAATTTCTCAATTGAAGAATCTTTAAAAAGATTTATCTCTGGTGAAAGTTGAAATTTTTGACAGTATGAATCCATGCTATGTGGTTAATGCTATACTAAAGATATCTTGTCTGCCAAATTGCGTGCTTCCCGTTGCTTGCTGGTGATTCAAATTTTTGATGCATTTCTTCAACAATTCCCACTTCAGTTTGGCCAATAGGAAAAAAAAATTGGGTTTAATAAATTCGACTTTTTAAAACTTAAACCTTATGCCTTAAGATATTGAATCTTAATATTTTTAAATTGATCTAAATGATAATATTTTGGATAATTTCATTCCTAAATATGGGAAGTACAAAAAATTATAGGCATATGTGGTTAATGTGTGATGAAGAAATTAAATAATAGTAAAAATTAGAGTCAATATAAATGAATTATACCCTTAAAAGACTTAACTGCCCAAATTGATAGAAAATCTTAAAAATCTTTTGAAGCACCGAAAACTATAAACACGCGATTAATATGTAATGAAAAAAGAAATATTGGAGATAATATAAAGAATATATACAGTTAAATAACTAAATCATATTTTCATTTTGAGTCATGTGACTTCTTCCAACAAGAAATGCTAATTAAATTTGATGACTAAATGGTTTTATTTATAATAATTTAGATACATTAAGATTTAATATTTTAAAGTTAAAATATTAGTGTTTAAGTTGTAAAAAGTATAAATAAAATATAAAAAAACTTAAAGATTTAAAAATTATTTAAGCCAAAAAATTCCATTCTCTCTTGAAATGCGAATCCTACTTCTTCTTGTTCCCCAATATTAAGATTTAATTCTTCTTGTTATCAGGTATTGGTAAATCTTTTGAATCTTATTAATTAAAGAAATACGATTTTATACTATAATTAGCTCAACACCAGTCAAGAACCCCCAAGATATTCCAAGATTTCTTGTTATATAATATTCATTCCAACTCTCAAATTTCTATTCAAGATTCATCGATGTTGAATCAATCGAACGCACTTCCAACACCTGTTTGACTTTTGAAAGACCATGCATTAGTTATATCACCATATCGTGATTTTTCATATATAAATGTAACTAATGTATGTCCTTAGTAAAGGATTTTTTTATAATGGCCATAAACAGTTGCTTCTAGGGTGGCCAACTAAGGCTTAACACAGATCCTATTGCTATAGAGTGAACTTTAAAATTCTGTAAGTGCACACCTAGAAAGGGGATGAATAGAGGTGAGTGTGTGGGTGGGGGTGTGTGTGTGTGAACCAATAAACTATATATGCCCAATTAAAATTCCTGTCCAAGTTCAATGTAGTGATCAGCTAAAATGTTCAGCTGCTTTATATTTTATCTGTTTGCTTTGTAAACAAACTTGGCTATTGATGCAGTGACATTTTTGTATTTTTTTTTAATGCATATAATAAATAAATAAACATGTATAAATAAACTGAATATGTAAAGCAGTAAAAATATATAAACTAAACACACATATACATCATAATTTATACTTGTTTTGGCCCCTAAAACCCCTACATATATCAATTAACCCAATATGTTTTCATTAATTAATCTTTAATTAATTACAAAAACTCCGTGTGTAAATTAGCTCTGAACTCTTTTGAACACCTTTGTCTCCTTTACACCACTACAACCTTGAGCTACCTTTGTACAAGCCTGTCTATTACTGGATTAACTCAAGCGTACAATACTTGTTTACAATTTTTTTAATGAGGGAAGTTTAATTAGAATTGAGTTATGAAGATTTCCAGCAAGAACAATATAAGAAATATAAGAATAAGACACTTTGAATTACTAGAAAGTTTTCGAAGTATATCAGTTGTGGTAAAAGATTTCAGCAACATGAAACCGGATATTTATAGCAATGAAGTCCAACGGCTAGTTTAAAATCCAACTGTTGAAATCTGTTTTGAAAATCAAATTCTCAAATATATATATAAAAGATTTAAGCATAAACTGATTTGATTTCAGTTATAAATACTTTCTAGGTTAAAATCTTTTGAAGATAGAGGAGTAAAGAGGATTTGAAAATCTATTTAGATTAGGATAAGAGTTTGAGTTTAGTATGAGAACATATTTGTGATAAGAATACTGTTTTGAATAAAAATCGATTAGCACAATTTTTAGAATAAATCCAAATCAAATCTGTTTTGAAAACTCAGGCCGGAGATAAGTTCTTTTATAAAACCAGACTCTTTTTATTAAAGGAATTCTAGCAAGATTTAAGTGTCTTGATTTTAAGAGTTCTGCCAAAAATCTTGAGGATATTCCATAAATTTCTTGATTCTAGCCTACTCTAACAAGCTTCTTTGTCTTCACAACTCTTATTTGAACATCGAAGCAGCTTTATCAATCCATATCCTTGCAGCTACCACTTAGCCTTTTAGCCATCAAGATCCAAATCTATAACAATATGAAACATAACTCCGCGTAAATCTATGGCTGGGTCTAAAAGAATGCATATAGATAAACAAATCATAATCATCATTCATCAATCACAAAAAAACCTATCCAAACCAAATATCAAGAGTAACAAATAAAGTAGCAAATTATACATAATAATTAAACCAGCCCAGAAAATAACCAACTAGTAAATAATACAATTTCACATCCAGAAATAAACCAAAGCATCAAAACCATCTACTAGAATTAAAGTTAAAAATTAATAAAGTCTAGTTATCTCCCCTTTTGTCATCATCAAAAAGAAAATAGATAGAAGAAACTAGCCAAGCTCGTCAAGATCCACCATCTCCATAGTAGGCATGTGCTGCTTGTGATAGGCCCAATGATTGATAATTTGCCTCCACTCAGCCCTGGTGGGGAATTCATAGTTGGGAGGCCTAGGAATTGGAGGTATTTGAGGCACAAGATAGTCTTAAAAAGACCTGCATGTGCCAGCCAAACACAATCAAGCCAATGTGCCACATTGTTCCCAAGGTTCCTCCAACACTGTGGCCTGATGATGTCTACCAAATTATTAAGCCCAAAACATTGATCCTAGTGAGTTCCTAATTAGCAACAAACTTCAACTCATGACTAAGTTGGACAACATATTCCTATTAACCATTTTCTCCATACCATCAAAAAAAAAAAAAACTGGAACTACTCGTGCAAACTATCAAACTCGGTGGAAGCAATCCTCATAAATTTAGCACCCTCAGTAGTTAATGTGTTATTTTTTTGCTTCAAATCAGTTTGACTTCGTTGCAACTGACTAAATTTCTCCTCAAGAATAGTTTGTTTCCCATTATTCTTTCTATGATAGTACCTACAATTTATGATTCGTTCTATATGATTTGATGATGATTATACCTTAATGTATATTTGTAAGCAAGTAGATTTTGTAAAGTCCTTATATATGGAAAGAATCTTATGTAAAAGAACTTAGTTTAGAGATTACATTTGTTATGTTGATCCAAATCGTAGAGTTATATCTCTATAATAGCTATGTTGTTCTTGGCTAGAAGACGAACGTAGAGCTAAAGGCAATATTACTCTAAGATCGCAGAGTAAACTGAAGATAGTCAGCGATTGTAGAATACAAGGCCTGATCGTAGAACCAGAATCGCAGAGTCACTCAAAGTCATAGAGCTGAAGTCATTCTACGATTTCACTCTGAGGAAGCCCAAATCGTAGAGTGCAATCGTCTGACAAGTCAATGGCAGGTCATGACAAGGTTCATCAACCTTAACATTTGACCCTCCGAAGATATAGATATTTTGCGATAGGGCCAAATCGACAGCCATATTAGCAGAGTCAAAAGACACATGTGTGCTACTGCACTGTTCACAGTATTGAAGAAAACGACTTAAGGTGCTCCAAGCAGGTAACAATTTGAAGTCAAACAAGTGTCCAAGTCAGAATGGAGCATCGGTAACTTTTCAACAAGAAGATCCCAAAAGAACTCTATATAAGGACAACAATTTTAAGCATCAAACAAGATAACAAATCGATCAATTCCAAGTGTCTAAACTCTTAGTTCATACAAGCTCCACTCAACGATTCCAAGAAACACATTCTACTGCTAAGTCTATTAAAGAGAAACCTTAAAGCAACTTAGCAGCACCTCAAAATAAACATCTTTTCTTAGTGTTTAATTAGATCTTAGGGATCTCTTGTAACCCGTCTGTGTGACTTGAAGGATTCTTTGTGACTCATTTGTGTAAAAATTCTTAGTGAATTGTAATTTCGGTGATTACCCTCCTTAGTGAAATATCCCTACTTGCGGAGTAGAAAAAAGGACTAGGAGACTTTTTTGCTCCGAATCTCTTAAAAATCTCTTGTGTTCTTTACTTTCTGCATTCCATATTCTGTCACTCTACATTTTTATTTATGTGACTTCTTTCTGCATTTGCTTACTAAATTTAAAACTATGTGTTTTCTGATAATCTTTAAAGGGTTTTTTAAAAATACAATTCTGTTGTGCTTAATCAATCAATTAACTTGTTTAACTGATTTGGTAACATCTCTTTAAAAAAAATTAAAAATGTATTCCCCCTTCTAGATCGCTTTGTGCCTATCTGAGAATAACAAGTGGTATCAGAGCAGAGTTCTCTTGAACTAGCTTTACAGGTTGAGTAGATCCATGTCACTAACTAAAACCAGTTCTGAACTTGGTGATGGAAACAAGCCACCATTATGCAATAAAGATAAATTTGTGAATTAGAAAGTTTGCATACAGACGTATATGGATGCAATTAATGATGAGCTATTCGATGTTGTGATTAATGGCCCTTATATTCCTACAAAGCTTGCACCAACTCTTGATGATCTTAACAAAGTGGTTGTTAAACAAAGAATAGAATGGATTGACAACAAGAAGAAGTTGGTGGCCCTAGACAAAAGAGATAAGAATATCCTATTCATAGCTTTTGAAGATGAACTGTTTGAAAATGTTGTCAACTGCAAGACAGCTAAAGAAATCTGAGAAGCTCTGTTTGTGATGCATGAAGGAACAGAAGAAGTAAGGGAAAACAAACAATTTCTACTCACCCAATAGTATAAGATGTTTCTCTCATGTTTTTGGAGAAGATATAACTGCAACTTATGAAAGGTTCAACATCTTGCTCAACTCACTCAAAATATTTGGGAAAATTTATCCCAACAAAGACCTCAACATTAAATTCATTAGAGCTCTTCCAAGAAAGTGGGATGCAAAGACCACTGAAATCAAAGAATCTGCATAAAATGACGGTGTAGAAGCTCAATAGTAATCTTTTAACTTATGAGCTTGAGCTAAATCAAAGAGTAGAAATAACCTTAGAGACTAGAAGAAAAGATAAAGGTGTAGCTCTCAAAGCTACTGAGACACCTTCAAAGGCTCCTGCAGATGATGGTTCTGATGTAAATGATGATGATGAAGATATATCCCTGCTTGCAAGGAAAATGAAGAAGTTCATAAGAAATGGAAGATACAATAACAATAATTACAACAACAAAAGAGACTCCTTTAAAGATTTGTGCTACAACTGCAAAAATATATATCACTATATAGCTGAGTGCACCAAACCTTTAAGAAAGGAGCTCAAGAAGGACAAAAAGAAAGAGTTCTTCAAGAACGATCAGAAAGCCTTCAAGAAGTTTCATAAAAAGGACAAAGGTCTTGCAGTTGAGGGATCCTGGAGGGATAGTGATAATAACTCAGATTCTGAGTCAAGTGATGATGAAGGACCTCAAATAGCCAACCTATGTCTCATGGCAATGGAAGCTCCTGTATACAACACCACTGATCATCAAAAGATTAATATCAGTGAGGTATTTAATTTTAACTCTCCAGATATTGATATTTCTGATTTAAGAGCTACTTTATATTATAAGACCCCAACTTTTTATGAATAAGATTTTAACTTATCTTCTTATTATTATTCTAAAACTATTAGGTGTTAAATTGATATAATGATAAGTTAAGGATAATATGTGCAATTATACAGTATGTCGAGGAATATTCCTTCTGTCGGGGAATATTCTTGTTGTCGGGAAATATTATATTCGGTAAAGTACGACGACGCCGAAATAACCAAACATTGGTGGGCCCCACAACGGAATAACTGTCGGATATAAAAACAGCGGTAACTTTTTAAATTGGTGGTATGACTTTTACCATTAACTGTTGAAATAGCCAGAAATAAAAGAATAGTAACACGCATTATTCTACAGTATCACACGGTATTGCACAGTATTTTATATTATTGGTTCAATAATTACTACAGTGATAATAGCATAGTATTTTATATTATTGATTTAATAATTGTCACAGTAACAAACTGCACATTATTTCACATTATTAAATCAATAATTGTCACAGCACAATAACTCATATTATTGAAAGGATATTATTAGTTAGCATTATTGGCAATGTCTAAAAGTTCTATCGAGGAAAGGGGTTATTTAATTGTGCGCCATTTATACGGAAGGCCCCCTCTTTCCTGGGAATAATCTAGTTGTCAGTATTGCGAGTATATGATATATGTGATATTAATACATTTAACACAATAATATAGAAAATGGATTTATTAATAATAAAAATTTTGATAATGGATTTAATTTTTATAATGGATTTATCTTTTTGATAATGGAGTTATCTTTTTGATAATGGGTTTATCTTTTTGATAATAGATTAATCTTTTTGGAAAACAATGGATGGATAATATAGATTAAAGAAAAAATGGATGGATGATATAGATTAAAGAAAAAATGGATGGATGATATAGATTGAAGAAAAAATGGATGGATGATATAGATTGAAAAAAAAATGGATGGATGATATAAAAAGAGTGTGATAATTTATGTGTGGTAAATATTGAATACATTTAACTATAAATAGGGGGGTTTAGCATAAGAAAAATCATAACTTCCTTACTTGTTTATACTTCCTTCCACTCACTAAATTTCTTTCTGTAAGTTCTCTCTAAGTGTGCTAGACTATTTTAAGTTTTTTTTTTGTGAAGATCAAAAAGAATACTGGTATTGTTCAAGTAAGTTTTTCTATAAAAGTTGGTCAAGCATCCACACACATCACACGGTGTTTATAATTCTTCTTTTATAAGAGTTATTTTGAAAAACTTCCTTTGAAAGATTTTATTTTGAAATATTAACTATATAATCACTTTTGATAATTTCATAATATACGAGTTAGTGTACACCATATGTGATAGTTACTAATTATATTATAAATATATTTAGGTCGATAAACTTCATAGAAAGTAACATTCAGTCACTTGCTAATTGAGGTAAGGGATGTCAATTTCTCCATACGCGTAAGTGGTATCATTTCTTTTGTACTCGTAAAGGATATCATTTTCTTTCATATTCCTCCATTTATGGAAGAAATTATTATTCATTTTCATAACAATATTATTAAATGGTGAAAATTCCTAAAATTAGTAGAATATCCTTAATAGTTTGTGTTTCATCTAGTATCTTTTCACCTGAATTCTTCTATTGAATTTTTATCGTTATCTTTGAAATATGAATCTTGAATATCATTCTTGAATTTGACTTCACATTTTGGTCATCATGTTGACAATTTGGACATTTTGGTCTCTGGATAAATTTAATTACAATCTCTAATATTTATTCTTATTCTTGATCTCATTGTTTCTATTATTTCTATTCATTCTCTATATTATTGTCATAATCCTCAGACTTAAATTGTGGTGAAAAGTTCTCTTTGGCCCGTAGTGCAAAGATGAACTGGTGATTGACATGATTATGACCAGAAACAGTGTATTGGTATAATCTTGACCTTTGGTATTACAAACAAAGGCTTGTGGTGAAAGTTCTCTTTGGCTCGTAGTGCAAAGATGGACTGGCGTTTGGCATGATCATGACCATTGGTATTGCAAATGAATATCTTTAGCCCATAGTGCAATGATAAACTATTGATTTGCAGGAACTGTTGATTGGTGTTACAAATGAATATCTTTAGCCCGTAGTGCAAAGATAAACTATTGATTTGCAGGAACTGTTGATTGGTGTTACAGGGATATAATATTGATGGTGAACTTTTAAGTTAGAGAAGATTTTGGACATTATGATCTACTTTACCTCTTAATTGATTGTTATTTCCGCTGCAATTGTTGATCTAAGACTTGTTGTCTATTATATTCTATCAGATTTATCCTTGTTGAAGACTAAATATAATTTATTCTTTATTATCTTAGTCATGCTATTCTTTACTAGGCTATTTGAGCTCACCCTTTTCAGTTTGTTCCATTATTCTTCTCGGGAAAGGAAAGTGTAGCTGGGACTAGCTGGGGAATGGAATGATGGTCCAAGTTAGTGGTTGTCCTCATCAAGTTATAAAATAGTATAACAATAATTGTACTGATCAGGACTTAGAACGTGTGTTGCCGTCTTTTTACGGCATTATACTAATTTGGGTTTGGATACTGTTGTACCATATATGGTACGATATTTGTATTGAACTCACAGTATGTGTGTTGTCGTATTTTGCACGACAGTATAATAGTTATAAATAAGAAAATTTGTATTTATAGTATTTATTTTGGCGACTCAAAATGGGTTGTGTGGACCTATTTTGGGGGCGTCACATATTTGATATTATATCTGAGTTACATAAATACATGAAGTGGTTTAGGGTTCTATCAAGGGATCATTCTCTTCTTCAAAAGAAAAAAGAAAAAGTATAACTTGAGTTAGAAATAGTTCAAGAAACTACCAATTCTCTTTCCAAGCTTAAAGCTGAGAATAAAAATTTGAGAAAAATCACTGAGCAGTCTGCACAGAGAGAGTTAAATCTAGCTTCCAGAATTATGGAATTAGAAAAGACAATCTCAACATCGAATATGTCTTCTTCTTCTATGGACTCCCTAATCATTAGTCAAAAATACAGCTTAGATTGATCAAGATTAGGATTTGGGGACTTATCCTCAGATCGTAACGTGGACACAACTTTAGAGACTAATAACAACAGTGCTTCTAGTTCCCATAGAAGCACTGTGTTTGTGAAATCTACACAGGTTGCAGAGCCACTTATTCAAAGCTCTACGATTTTTGCTGATCAGATTGTGATCCCTGAGAACAATCAATTGCATACTGGTCTAAGATTTAAGAAATCGCAGGGCAAAGTCAAAGCTACCTTTAAGCCTCAAAGGATCATAAAGTCTGTTAATCCTCACTCTACAAACCAACTAGGCAAGAAACGTATAGTTGATTTTTACCTTATGAACTCTCAAAATCGTAAAACTGTGTAGAGGCAGAGAGAGTTTGAGACAGAAGAAATGCTATAGGTTCTTTTATTTCACATATGTCCTTGAAGAGAAGGAATTCATACACAAATATGTATCATATAAAATACTATAACTCTCATCATTATAGTTATATTGCTACTATGTGTAAGTTTAATGATTATCCTGTGTGTGTGAGGCTTAAAGTTAGGCAGGTCTGGGTTCCTAATAACACTAACCCATCAAGACCCAAGCAAGTCTGGGTACCAAGGTAAAGTTTAATTTCTCCTGTTGGATAAAAGCTCCACTAACTCAACATGGTATCTAGATAGTGGATGCTCAATATATATGACAGGCAAAAATATCTACTGTCAAACTTCAAAGAGAAAGATGGTTATGATGTTATCTTTGGAGATAATAACTTGGGAAAGACAAGAGGATATGGCATAAAAGGAAATGGTGCAGTGTATTTCAACAAAGTAGCATTTGTTGAAGGATTGAAACACAACCTACTGGGCATTAGACAATTATATAACAAATGATACAAAGTTATTTTTCTCAACAATTAATGTCAAGTAAGAGACTTAGAGACAAACTCTATCAAGCTAACTGGAACTAGAGATGAAAATGTATATGTGGTGAATTTAGCTAAGCTAAGTTCTACTAAAACAATTTACTTCTATGCCAAAGCTTCTGAAGATGTAAGGTGGTTATGGCATAGAAGATTATCTCATCTGAACTCCAAAAATATGTCCAAGCTAGTTTCCAAAAATTTGGTCTCTAGTTTGACCAAGGTTAACTTCATCAAAGATAGGTCTTGCAAAGCATGTCAGCTAAGAAAGTAAACCAAAATCTCATTCAAGAACAAGACAATCAACTCCAACAATAGGCCCCTATAGTTGCTGCATATAGATCTGTTTGGCCCTATTCCTACTATTAGCCTTGGAGGAAAGATGTACTCAGTAATAATAGTGGATGACCACACCAGATTTACATAGCCATTCTTTCTATCTTTAAAGGGTGAAACTAATTCTCAGTTGATCAAGTTCTTCAAGCTGGTTGAGAATGAGAAGGGTGAAAAGATCAAAGCTATAAGGAGTGATTATGGAAGAGAATTCGATTTTTTTGAAGTAGACAAGTTCTATGAAGACAATGACATTTATTACAATTTCTCTGCACCTAGGATTTCACACCAGAATGGTGTAGCTAAAAGGAAGAACAAAACTCTTATTGAAGCAGGAAGAACACTTTTGGTAGCTGCAAGACTTCCAGAATATTTTTGAGCTGAAGGTGTTAAGAAGCTGGTGAAAAAGGCTGCAAAGTCTAAGAAAGTGACTGAATCAATTGTTGAGAGGGAGAGTCATGTTGGAGTTCAACAACCTTTAGTCAATTTTCAACAAGCTAATGATGTAGAATTAGTATCTTCTGATGACTCAATCCAACTCACCAAAATATTTATACGAGAGGATGTCTCTGGATTCTACCTCAACATTTGCCCATCTTTCAACTTGCTAATTCTTTTGAAATGGTGGATGTAACTCAAGGGGAGGACTAGAGCTCAGCCGAGGAGATTCCCAATCCTAAAAATGTTGAAGTGTCAACAGCAGATCGTAGAGTGGATGAAACAGTTTATTATTTCTACCAAGACTCCCTCTCCTCAGAGCTCAAGCACAAAGGGATTATAGTTGGGTTTCATGGGCTTACAACACTACAAGAAAAGGTATCAATTCCGACGGATATACTTTCGTCGAAATTAATTTATTTCCGACAGAATATTCCCTCGAAAATAGTTCCCTCGATCATAAGTTAATCTCGACGAAATTCCGTCGGATATAAAAGCTCTCCTTTGGCGCCAACATTTTTGTCAACGCCAAACTTAATGTCGACGAAATAACAATATTTTCGACGGAATTTCTGTTGAAAATAACGTTATTTCGACGGACTTATTTCCGACGGTTATTCTGTCAAGAATAACATTTAACCCTAATTAAAACTTATCAGTTCCCCTAGCCGCTGTGACACGTTATTTTCTTCTCTCTCTCAATTCTCTCAACCTCTCCTCTCCTCACCCTCCGTCGTTAGTCCTCCTCCTCCTCTTCTTCCTCCCCCCTCGTACGTGGGACCTCGACAGTGCGGTGGTGGGAGTCAGTGGCGGAGTAATGGTGGTTATCAGCTAAGGCTTGGGTGCTCCTTTAATTCGTCATTAGTCAGGTAAATGGGATTTACAGTATATATTTGTAGTTGAATTTGGGACTAATCAGTATATATTCATGAATTTTCGTTTTACAGTATATATTTGTAGTATATATTTAAGTTAATTAGTTGATTAAAATTGTTCAATTTGGGACTGAATATATGTTTTATGAATTGATTTGGGACTGAATATGCAGTATGAATTTTCGTATTAATTAATTTAGGATTGTATTAATTTCGTATATTTTCTTCCATTTACAGTATGAATTTTCACTCACTGTTGGGATTGTATTATATAAATGTCAGGAGTACTGAATTCACTCACAGTATGAATTTTCACTTAGTCAAATTTGGGACTGAATATAAATGTTGTACTGAATTCACTCGTTGTGTTGTATTTGGATTTTGGGACTGCCTTATCAAATTTGCCACTGATTTTGGGACTGTCATATATTGATTACATTGATTCTGACTTACTATATTTGTCATTTCTGACAGAATTCCCGACGGAATTTCTGTCAGAACTGTTCAATTCCAAATTCTATTACCCCTACTTTATAATATTTATGTAATTTAATTAGTTTCCAATATTGAAATAAACTAAGTAGTATTTACTTAGTTTCCTACTAATAAAATAAACTGAAATGACTAAGTAGCATTTACTTCGTTTTGCATTACTAAATAAAATAAAATAAAATAATATAATAATATAAACTTATTTTAAATAATATATTATTAGATAATATAATATAAAATAATAAATTCAAATAACATAAAATAAAATAAAATAATTTAATTTACTATAAGTAATATAAATTAATTTAATTTACTATAAGTAAATTAAATTAAATAATATGATATAATATAATATAATACAAAATACAATAAATTGTAGGTTAATATTAAATAAAATTAAACTAAAGTAAATTAGATTAAATAACATAATATAATAACATATAAAATCAATGGAATAAATTAAAAAAAAAGTAAATTACTTAATATAATATAATATAATATAAAATAAAATAAATAAAATGAAATGAAATAAAATAAAATAACTTATTTAAAATAAATAAATTAAATTAAATTATATAATACAAAATAAAAATAAATATAAAGAAATAAAATAAAATAACTTAATTAAAATAAATTAAATATTATAATACAAAATAAAATGAAATGAAATAAAATAAAATAAAATAACTTATTTAAAATAAATTAATTAAATTAAATTATATAATAAAAATAAAAATAAATAAAAGAAATAAAATAAAATAACTTAATTAAACTAAATTCAATTAAATAATATAATATAATATAATAAATAAAATAAAATAACTTATTTAAAATAAATTAATTAAATTATATAATACAAAATAAAAGGAAATAAAAGGAATAAAATAAAATAACTTAATTAAAATTAATTCAATTAAATATTATAATATAATATAATAAAAAATAAAATAAAATAACTTATTTAAAATCAATTAATTAAATTAAATTATATAAAGAAAATAAAAGGAGATAAAAAGAAATAAATTAAAATAACTTAATTAAAATAAATTTAATTAAATAATATAATATAAATTGAGTAGCATTTACTTAGTTTATCATTAGAAAAATAAACTAAGTATCATTTGCTTAGTTTTTCACAATTACAATAAACTGAATATATACTTGTGCATGTAGTATACTTAATTTGGTGCGTAGAAACCCATTTGACATTCACTCATTATGAGTGAATGTCGAATAGTCCCCAGTTTGGGACTGTTACTAGATGTTATGTCTCTCACTTAGGCCGGTGCTAATGGGTTGAGTACGTTTTTTTTTGTTTTGAGGATTTTTCGGTTGTTATCTCTACATGTTCTTCGATTGCATACTTAGATTAAGTTATCTTAGTCTATTTCGTGTACTTGGAGACCATGGGGAGGTGCTGCTGAAATTTTCTTAAAATAGAAAGAAACGTGCTCAACCTATTGGCACTAGTGAGGAGACGCATCCAGGAATGGGATAGAAGCCTCACCCCTGTAGAGTGGAGATACTAGGAAAATATAATTCATGCATGGACCATATACATAAATATTCCTGCTCTGAATGTGTCTTTAATTTGTTCAGTTAAAAATGTCAAGAGACCGGAGTTGGATGTACCGTAGGATACCCATTTATGGGAGGGGATTAGTGGAAGCTTACTGTGAAGGGGTGTGCTATTTTTTGAAAAAAGCAATAGAACATGTTGATGATTCGAACGGAAAGATGAGATGCCCGTGTGTCAAGTGTAAAAACCTGATCTGGAAGAAAGTCAACGAGATTAAATTCAACTTATTTTTCCGTGGTTTTGTGGATGGGTATTCCGTATGGATCCATCACGGGGAATCAGCTGAGTTGAGGGAACTGACCGACTGTGTAGACCAACCAGTTCACGGGGATTCAAACGCCGATAACTATGATGTCGTGGAGATGTTGGTCGATGCTTATGGGCCTAATAATATAAATTGGGCTGAAAACGAGCATTCTTCAAGTAGTGCTCAGCAAGAGCCAAATGATACAGCTACTGCCTTTTACAAGATGATATCTGAATCGGGGGTTCCATTGTATCCCGGAAATGATCGGCACATCAGGCTATCTGTAGTGACTAAGCTCTTACACTTTAAGAATGAGCATGACTGCAATGAGAGATGTTTCAATAATTTGCTCTCTCTTATCAACGAGTTCTTACCCAAGGATCATACTTTGCTCGCGAATTATTACGAAGTGAAGAAGATGGTAAAGGGGTTGAATATGGGGTATCAAAAGATCGATGCTTGTGAGCAAGATTGCATGTTATACTATGGGACGGACAGAGTGCAATGTGCTATATGCAACTTACCTCGGTACAAGGTGACAAAATGTGGGGGTAAGGAGAAACATGTGCCCAAGAAGATCCTACGGTATTTTCCTCTTGCGTCGAGGCTTCAACGGCTATTCATGTTGTCCCACATGGCTCATCATATAAGTTGGCATAGAACAAGGGACGTCGTGCTTAGTCAACTGACTCACCCAGCAGATGAAGATGAATGGAAGAAATTTGATGAAATTTTTTCACAATTTGTGAAGGAAGTCAGGAATGTGAGGCTCGGCATGGCTACGGATGGCTTTTGCCCATTTAATAATTTTAGTCAGCCTTACTCAGTTTGACCAGTCATAATGGTAGCTTATAATCTTCCACCGTCCATGTGCATGTGGGATCCGTATTTGTTCTTGACTTTACTCGTACAAGTGGATAAGAGTCCTACAAAAGGCATAAACGTGCACATCAGGCTGTTAGTCAATGAACTAAAGATATTGTGGGAAATGGGGGTCCAGATGTATGATAAATCGATCGGCGAAATTTTTTTTATGAAGGCAGCCTTGTTGTGGACTATCACTGACTTTCCGGCTCTTGGGATGATTAGTGGTTGGTCGACTCACGGAAAATTGTCATGTCCAGTGTGTATGGGGGATGTGCAAGGTACTTAGTTGCAGCATGGGCGAAAATATAGTTTCTTTGTAACAGCTCGTAGATTCTTGCCTGTTGATCACAATTACAGAAAGATGTCTATACAGTTCAACAGAAAGACAAAGAAGAAGGGGGTTATTAGCTATCAGGCAACGAGGTCTTGGCCTAGCTGAACGATCTGACATTTCCACTGCCAGCGAAAGGGTACAGTAAAATAAGAGCATTCGGGTACGGGAAGACTCATAATTGGACACAGTCGCCCATATGGTTTGAGTTACCGTACTGGGTCACACTTTCAGTCCATCATTGTATAGATGTCATGCATACTGAAAAGAATGTCTTCGAGAATTTGTTTTACACCGTGTTAGATGCGAGTGGTAAAACAAAAGACAATGATAATGCACGAAAAGATTTGGAGGCAATGAACATCAGGCCGGAATCGTGGATTCGCGCTAACCATACAAAACCTAAAGCTCAATTTTGTCTTTCCAAGCAACAAGTTGAAGACGTGTGCAAGTGGGTTAGTGGGTTGAAGCTCCCAGATGGATATGCTTCTAACATATCTCGATGCAGTAATATTGAGCAGTTGACCAGTAATGGGTTCAAGAGTCACAACTATCATATATTCATGTAGAAGTTGATGTTAATTGTATTTCGTGAGATGTTACCCAGAAAAGTGTTGGATGCATTGACCGGACTTTCAAATTTCTTTCGGGATCTATGCTCAACTGTAATAAGGTATTGTGATGTGGAGCAGATGGAGAACAATATTGTGCTTACCATTTGCAAGCTCGAAATGGTATTCCCTCTAGGGTTCTTTGACTAGATGGAACATCTGCCTATTCATCTACCATATGAACTTAAACTTGGCGGACCGGTGCAATATCGGTGGATGTATCCTTTTGAGAGGTAATATAATCTACAAATTGTATTCTGCTAAGCATATTAAATACTCATATTAATAATACTCATATTAAATGCAATTATTGTAGGTATATGCGTCGATTAAAGCAAAAAGTGAAAAACAAAGCTCATGTCGAGGGTTCTATTGTGGAACGTTATACGGAGGAAGAGCTTGTCAACTTCTGTTCATTGTATTTTGACGATGTTGTCTCAACGAAGCACAACCATTTAAGTAAGAATGAGGTCGTCGGTCCCTAATATCATGTTGATGATGAGTCAGTTGTATTCACATATCCGACTAAACCATTTGGCCATGAGGCGATGACTTACTTAAACAATAAAGATTTGAAGATTGTATCTATATATGTGCTTCTAAATATGCCCGAAGTATCGTCATACATCAAATATGGATTATTATTTATCGCATCTAATATAATTTATAAGTGTAATTAACTTATATATTAAACCATTTTATTATTATTTCAGTTCATTCGAAGAGAAAGTGTATGCTTCTAACCCGGCTTTAACTGCAGCCCAATTGGAAACATTCACTACTGCTAATTTTCAACAGTGGTTTAAGACAAGGGTTGACGAAGAGAACATTTCTGAGCGTTTTAGAGATGTCATCTGAGGTCCTTACAAATTTGTTAGTTATTTTCCTGGATGCATCGTGAATGGGTACAGATTTAAGGTCGATAACTTGAATGAACTCACATCAGTCAACTCTGGGGTTGTGGTGTAAGATCCCGACTTTATGAAATAAAAATTTATTATTTTCTTTATGATTATTTTTTTTCTAAATAGTGAAGTGCTTAAATGATATAATGTTATAGTTAAGGGTGTTATATGCAAAACAGTATGTCGAAAAATATTCCTTTTGTCGGGGAATATTCTTTCTGTCGGGGAATATTATATCTGGTACCGTACGACGATGCCGAAATGATAATATTGTCAACGATAGTGGGCCCCACAACGTGTTAACTGTCGGATATAGAAAGTGATAGAAATTGGCGACAAAACTTTAACCGATAACTGTTGAAATACCCGGTGATAAAAAGACCAATAAAACGCGTTATTCCACAGTAGCACACGGTATTCCACAGTGTTTTATATTATTGATTCAATAATTAATAAAGTAACAATTGTACAGTATCTTGATTCAATAATTGTTACAGTAGCATCTGCATAATATTTTTATTATTTATCACGACACTGTAACTCATATTATTTGATAGGATATTTTAGCATTATTGACAATGTCTAGAAATTCTGTCGAGGAAAGGGGTTATTTAATTGCGAGCCATTTTTATGGAAGGTCCCCTCTTTCCTGGGAATAATCTGGTTGCCAGTATTGCAAGTATATATGCTATCGGTGATATTAATACATTTAATACAATAATACAGAAAAAGAGATTTATTATGATAATGGAGTTCTTTTTTTATAATGGTTTTATCTTTTTGATAATGGAATTATCTTTTGATAATGGAATAATCGTTTTGAAAAAAATGGATGGATGATATAGATTAAAGAAAAAATGGATGGATGATATAGATTAAAGAAAAAATGGATGGATGATATAGATTAAAGAAAAAATGGATGGATGATATAAATTGAAGAAAAAATGGATGGATGATATTAAAAGAATATGTCAAGGGTATAAGCGTAATAAACCAAGAAAAGTTGGGGAAATGACTAAAATGCCCTCACCTTGATTTTTCTATAAATAGGGAGAGTTTGCTTAAGAAATTTTCACACCTTTATTGCCTATACTTCCTCTCTCTCTCTAAATTTCTTAAGGTCTCTTAGTGTGCTAGGCTATTGTGAGTATTTGTGAGAATACTAGTATTGTCCAAAGTTAGTAAACTTCATAGAAAGTAACATCTAGTTAACGAAAGTTGGGAATATCATTTCTTTCATACTCATATATAATATCATTTGATTTCATGTTCGTAAGTGATATTATACTCATAAAGGTTGTTATTCATTCTGTATTAATTTGTGGGGATAATCTGTCCGTGCGGTATGACGAATGCCTGGTGAATACCCTTTTGTATTCATTCCTTATTACTCTGTGGGAATAACCTATATGTACGGAATGTCGTACCTAGTGAATACCCTTCTGTATTCATTCCTTATTAATCTGTGGGTATAACCTGTCCGTGCGGATTGACGCATGCCTGGTGAATAACCATTCGTATTCATTACTTATTAATCTTTTGTGGAAATAATCTGTCTACGTGGATTACCGTATGACGGGTGAAAATCCATTTGCAGTTTCATATATTCTGTTATACTCGTATAACGTATCATTTCTTTCGTACTCTTTAAGGGATATCTTTTTCTTTCACATTTCTCTATTTATGATAAGAAATCTTTGTTTGTTTCTAAAACCTTATTTTTAAATGGTGAAAATCCCTGAAAATTAGTAGAATATCCTTAATAGTTTGTGCTTCATCTAATATCTTTTCACCTGAATCTTTCTATTTCATTTTATACGTTATAGTTGAATTTTCTGAACTTATTTCTTGAATATCATTCTTGAATTTGACTCCACAATTTGGTCATTGTGTTGGCAATTTGGTCAATCTTCGACACTGATTAAATTATAAATCTTTTCTTATCCTTAATCTCACTGTATCATTGTCATCATCCTCATTCTCATACTTAAATTGTGGTGATAGTTCTCTTTGGCCCGTAGTTCAAAGATGAACTGGCGTGACATGATTTTGACCAAACTGTGTATTGGTATAATCATGACCGATGGTGTTACAAATAAATATCTTTGGCACGTAGTGCAAAGTGAGGCTGTTGAAATTGTTGATTGGTGTTACAAATAAATATCTTTGGCACGTAGTGCAAAGAGAGGCTGTTGAACATGAATTATTGATTGGTGTTACAGGGACATAATATTGGTGGTGATCCTTTAACTTATAGACGATGGTAGATATTATAATCTACTTGACTCTTCTAATGGATTGTTCGTTCCGCTGCAGTTGTTGTTATTGAACAATTATAATATCTTTAAATCTTTGATTTAATTCTGTTGAAGACTAAAGATAATTTTATTCTTCATTATCTTAGTCATGATATTTCTTACTGGGCTATTTGTGCTCACCCTTTTCCTTTTTGTTCCATTGTTCTTCTCAGAAAAAGAGAGTGTAGCGGGGACTAGCCGGGGAATGGAGTGATGGTCCGAGATAATAGAAGTGTCTCAATACCTTACTATTAGTGTGACAATAAGTGTATTGAGAATTTAAGATGTATTTGTATTGTGTTGTCGTATTTTGCACGACACTTATTAGTTGTAAATGGGAAAATTCGTATTTGTATTTGTATTTTATGGAATGTTATTGGCGACTCAAAATGGGTTGTGTGGACCTATTTTGGGGGCGTCACAGTTGGTATCAGAGCCATAAGTGTGAAGAGCCCCGAGCCTCTCGCTGGTGACTTCCTTTGTGGGATGCACCGAAGCCAGACTCTCCGTAGGGGACGCTGACAATTAATAACGGTGGCAAGCTGATAGGTACCACTGTGAGGTGCTATCCATGGTGTTGGATGTAAGTCACAGTTGGTATCAGAGCTTAGGGATATGATCTCTGGTAGAGATCTGAGATTAGAATTAGGAGGGGAGAGACGAGTAAACTCCTTTGCTAGTATGTCCTACGTAAGCTATTTTATTTTTTTTAGTAATTGGCTTGGTTATAGGGATAAGATGTTGCATGTCTATTTCTTTAACTATATTTGTTTTGTGATCACATTTCAGAATAGCTTCTGAAAACCAAGAGATTCACTATAAGACAAGTGTGGCTGAAACAATTGACAAAGATATTCGATATACTGCGTTGCACTAATGAACAAAAGGTTCATTTCGCTACTTTTATGCGGCGAAGAGAAGCGGATCATTGGTGGGAATCCGTGAAACGTACCCGTCACTCAGTACTCCAGATGTCTTGGGTCGAATTCCAGGAATTATTTAACGAGAAGTATTTCCCGGAAAGTATTCGCCATATGAAGGAGGTGAAATTTATCAAACTGGAACAGAACAACATGACGGTGTCACAGTACGAAGCCAAGTTTGCTGAGTTGTCGCGTTTTGCATCCCATTTGGTGGACACTGAGGAACGGATGACACGAATGTTTCTACGAGGTTTGAAACCAGAAATTCGTAAGTATGTCGTTTCTCATAAAATTTGTCTATATTCGGATGTCATGGATAGGGCTTAATTAGTGGAGTGGGAGAAAGAAATACTACAACCAGATAACGTCATAACTGGTGAGCTAATCATAACCTCTTGCGAGTCTATACCTTATTAGATACTAGTTCTGCCCACTCTTTTATTTCATCTGCCCGTGCTCAACGTTTAAACTTGACCCCTAAGAAATTAAATTTTGACTTATTTGTTGAAACACCGTTGGGACGAACATTCGTTACATTTATAGTCTATAAATCTTGTTTTGTTCAAGACGGTACACTCACCTTACCCATTGATATTACCTCTTTGGAAAAATCAATTGATTGGTTAACTACTCATCATGATTGCTTTCGTAAGGTCGCTACTTTTTATATTCCTAATCAACCTATTATTCGAATTCAAGCAACCAAACCGTTGAAATCAACAACTGTCATTTCTATCCACAAAGTCATTCGTTTATTGAAAAACGGATGTCAAAATTTCTTAGCCCATGTAACTGATTTAAATAAAAATACTTCAAATTTGATTGATATTTCTATTGTTAATAAGTTTCATGATGTATTTTCCGAAGAACTTCCTGGCCTACCCCTAGACCGTTAAATCAAATTTTTGTATCGACCTTGAACCCAATACAAAATCCATTTCCAAGACCCCATACGTTTGGCTCCTATTGAATTTCTGGAGTTAAAAACCCAACTACAAGAGTTGTTAGATACCGATTTCATACGTTCTAATACATCGCCTTGGGGTGCTCCTATTTTATTCGTAAAAAGACGGGAGTAAATAGAAATCTATGCAGATCATAAAAGCCTCAAATATTTCTTCACCTAGAAGGAACTCAACATGTGACAACGACGTGGCTCGAGCTGTTAAAGGATTACGACCATACCATTCAATATCATCCTGGAAAGGCGAACGTAGTAGCTGACGCATTGCGTAGAAGAACGTATGCAAGTACGAGTACGATGCTGACAACGTAAAGGCCCATTTTGGATGACTTACAAAGGATGAATATAGAGTTAAAGACTCCACGAACCCACCTGAAGATGACAACGTATATAAGCAGCACACGATCGTCAATAGAGTTATGTTGATCTTCATCAAAGGGATGATGAATTCTCGGAGGCCATGTATTCTTACGTGTTACTCTATGGAAAGGAGATACATGATTCGAAAAGAGAGGATAGCTCAACCCTCGATTTATCGGTCCATTTGAAATCCTCGATCAAGTAGGAACTGTGGCCTACAGACTCACCTTACCGCCAAGCATGTCTCGTGTTCATAATGTTTTTCACATATCTATGCTACATAAATATGTGAAAGATCCAAACTACGCTATTGAATTAGAACCAAACGAGATAGTAGATGATTTAACGTACGAAGAGATACCTGTCAAGGTCTTGGATAAGAAAGAACAAATTCTACGATCAAAGGTTATACCTCGAGTCAAAATTTTATGGAGAAACCATGATATAGAGGAAATAACCTGGGAGTTAGAATCTGAAGTGAGAGCAAGGTATCCTCACCTCTTCGATATGCCAGGTACGTACGTAAATTTCGAGGACGAAATTTCATAAGGAGGGGAGATTGTAAGATCCCGACTTTATGAAATAAAAATTTATTATTTTCTTTATGATTATTTTTTTTCTAAATAGTGAAGTGCTTAAATGATATAATGTTATAGTTAAGGGTGTTATATGCAAAACAGTATGTCGGGAAATATTCCTTTTGTCGGGGAATATTCTTTCTGTCGGGGAATATTATATCCGGTACCGTACGACGACGCCGAAATGACAATATTGTCAACGATAGTGGGCCCCACAACAGGTTAACTGTCGGATATAGAAAGTGATAGAAATTGGCGGCAAAACTTTAACCGATAACTGTTGAAATACCCGGTGATAAAAAGAACAATAAAACGCGTTATTCCACAGTAGCACACGGTATTCTACAGTGTTTTATATTATTGATTCAATAATTAATAAAGTAACAATTGTACAGTATCTTGATTCAATAATTGTTACAGTAGCATCTGTATAATATTTTTATTATTTATCACGACCACTGTAACTCATATTATTTGATATGATATTTTAGCATTATTGACAATGTCTAGAAATTCTGTCGAGAAAAGGGGTTATTTAATTGCGCGCCATTTTTATGGAAGGCCCCCTCTTTCCTGGGAATAATCTGGTTGCCAGTATTGCAAGTATATATGCTATCGGTGATATTAATACATTTAACACAATAATACAGAAAAAGGGATTTATTATGATAATGGAGTTATTTTTTTATAATGGTTTTATCTTTTTGATAATGGAATTATCTTTTGATAATGGAATAATCTTTTTGAAAAAAATGGATGGATGATATTAAAAGAATATGTCAAGGGTATAAGCGTAATAAACCAAGAAAAGTTGGAGAAATAACTAAAATGCCCTCACCTTGATTTTCCTATAAATAGGGAGAGTTTGCTTAAGAAATTTTCACACCTTCATTGCATATACTTCCTCTCTCTCTAAATTTCTTAAGGTCTCTTAGTGTGCTAGGCTATTGTGAGTATTTGTGAGAATACTAGTATTGTCCAAAGTTAGTAAACTTCATAGAAAGTAACATCCAGTTAACGAAGGTAGGGAATATCATTTCTTTCATACTCATATATAATATCATTTGCTTTCATGTTCGTAAGTGATATTATACTCATAAATGTTGTTATTCATTCTGTATTAATTTGTGGGGATAATCTGTCCGTGCGGTATGATGCATGCCTGGTGAATACCCTTTTGTATTCATTCCTTATTACTCTGTGGGAATAACCTATATGTACGGAATGTCGTACCTGGTGAATACCCTTCTGTATTCATTCCTTATTAAACTGTGGGTATAACATGTCCGTGCGGATTGACGCATGTCTGGTGAATAACCATTCGTATTCATTACTTATTAATCTTTTGTGAAAATAATCTGTTTACGTGGATTACCGTATGACGGGTGAAAATCCATTTGCAGTTTCATATATTCTGTTATACTCGTATAACGTATCATTTCTTTTGTACTCTTTAAGGGATATCTTTTTCTTTCACATTTCTCTATTTATGATAAGAAATCTTTGTTTGTTTCCAAAACCTTATTTTTAAATGGTGAAAATCCCTAAAACATAGTAGAATATCCTTAATAGTTTGTGCTTCATCTAATATCTTTTCACCTGAATCTTTCTATTTCGTTTTATACGCTATAATTGAATTTTCTGAACTTATTTCTTGAATATCATTCTTGAATTTGACTCCACAATTTTGTCATTGTGTTGGCAATTTGGTCAATCTTCGACACTGATTAAATTATAAATCTTTTCTTATCCTTAATCTCACTGTATCATTGTCATCATCCTCATTCTCATACTTAAATTGTGGTGATAGTTCTCTTTGGCCCGTAGTTCAAAGATGAACTGGCGTGACATGATTTTGACCAAACTATGTATTGGTATAATCATGACCGATGGTGTTACAAATAAATATCTTTGGCACGTAGTGCAAAGTGAGGCTGTTGAAATTATTGATTGGTGTTACAAATAAATATCTTTGGCACGTAGTGCAAAGAGAGGCTGTTGAACATGAATTATTGATTGGTGTTACAGGGACATAATATTGATGGTGATCCTTTAACTTATAGACGATGGTAGATATTATAATCTACTTGACTCTTCTAATGGATTGTTCGTTCCGCTGCAGTTGTTGTTATTGAACAATTATAATATCTTTAAATCTTTGATTTAATTCTGTTGAAGACTAAAGATAATTTTATTCTTCATTATCTTAGTCATGATATTTCTTACTGGGCTATTTGTGCTCACCCTTTTCTTTTTTGTTTCATTGTTCTTCTCAGGAAAAGAGAGTGTAGCGGGGAATGGAGTGATGGTCCGAGATAATAGAAGTGTCTCAATACCTTACTATTAGTGTGACAATAAGTGTATTGAGAATTTAAGATGTATTTGTATTGTGTTGTCGTATTTTGCACAACACTTATTAGTTGTAAATGAGAAAATTCGTATTTGTATTTTGTGGAATGTTATTGGCGACTCAAAATGGGTTGTGTGGACCTATTTTGGGGGTGTCACATGTGGTGTTGGGAAGTTGTTACCATGATTCTGAGTCTAATTACTATGGACGCTTAGAGGATGTGGTTGTGCTTAATTATCCTAGCGGTAAAAAGTTAGTTACATTTAAGTGTCGCTATTTTGATACTAAAAAGGGTATTAAAGTTGATCGTAATTGAATTGTCACAGTAGATATTAAGTCAAAGCTAAAATCTGATGATGTTTTCGTGTTAGCCGGTCAAGCGACTCAAGTGAACTACGATCCTAATATCGTAAATAGTAGAAGCCCCTGGTCTACATTTGTCACAACGAAAACACGTGCATTTGATGGTGCTAATATGTTTGGAATAGATGAGGCGTTGCAAGAAGATGTTAGCAATCCCAGGCAGGTACTGCTAAATGCTGAAGATTTGATGACAAATGATGTGGTTGACGTACCCGACGATGAAGAAGTCGAGGATTTTGAGGTCGTGAATGAGTACGTTATTGTTGAAGATGATAACGACAACAAAACTGATATCGATGATGATGATGATGAGGAAGAGATTGAATCCGATAATGATATTGAGGTTGAATCTGACGGGTTTGATGACGTACAACCTCTAAACGTATTTCAAAGTATTAAATAATGCAATATTAATATATTATATTTAATTAATTTTACTTGAAATTTATATAAGTTATTTTTGTTATTTCAGTAGTATATTTATGGTTAGAAATAGCGGTGGAGGTCGTCGCGGTGGTAGGCGATCCGGAGACACGAGCAAAGCTGGAGGCTCGTCTTTAGGAGCTAGTAAGTAATCTGACGGGTGTGATTTCAATATATCTCAATATGCATTAATTTATATATTTTGACTCAAGATTTTTCCTAATTACAGATGCTCGTCGTCGATAAGACCGAGGGACTAACCTCAGTATCTTCGGTCGTCCACCGACAGTTCCACATACAGTCCGAGTGGATGTCGGCTCTTCACAGTAAGTATTCAACTTATATAAAAAAATAAGGAGTTAAATTTATATAATTTATTGCATGACACAATTAACGTAACATAATATTCAATTGTTTTTTCTGTAGTATACTAGACTCGATCGCTAAGCATACCATACATGTTATCTGCCTGATGCACCTATGACTAGGTGCATGCGTTTCAGCCAGTATAACCAGTACGATCCCTTGTTTATGGTCACTGTCTTGTGGGAGTTTCACGTAAGTTCATTTACTTATAAATTAGTCAATCATACGTACATAGTCGTTGCCCAATAATTTAATGGTTCTTAACTTATAAACTTTTGTTATAGAAATATTTTAGATATGATGAAGGCATCTCTCAGGCAGACGGCGACGATGTTATTATTGCATACATCGCTAAGAACTACGCCGGCTGGCTGTATGAGATGAGACAGAGGGCAGCCCAGACAGTTGATGATCAACCCGGGACCACAATCAGAGATCATCAGCCCCGCATAGTCTCCGATGCAATATGGGAGGTGATGTGTACATACTGGGATGCTGATAACTTCAAGAAAAAGTCAGAGCAGGCAAAAAAGAACCATCGCCAGCTCTGAGTCGTACACACTACTGGCTTGCAGTCTTTTGAGAAGGCGAAGTCGGTGAGTGTCATATACTTAGTTGTTTAGTTACTCAATTCTCACAAGTTAACTTAATAACTACTTTATGAATGTATTTATTAGGTCATGCGACAAAGCTTAGGCCGACCTCCGACCATGTTAGAGTTATGAGATAGAGCCCACACGCCAAAGGACTCTACTATGTCTCCCGCAGCATTAAGTATACAGGTAAGTGTAATCTTAATTTTACGTAATTTTTAATATTAGGTAGTTCATAAAATGATATAATTAACTCACTTATATAAAATAAATTAAAGGACCGATTTCAAACTAGTCAGGACCAGCGTGTAGCTGAGTTGCAGGCTGCTAGGGGGATTCTGAGACATTAGATTCCACCGTCCCTCCACCCGAGATTGAATTATCTTGAGATAAGGAGCTGAGAGTATGGGTCGCATCTCAGGATCCACCTAGTAGCAGTACTAGCAGGTATCGAGTACTGGGATTGCCGAGGATACCGGCGTATACATTACCTAGAGGTAATATTATTTCTAATAAGTTAAGATAAATTAACTGCAGATATTATTAGTAATGGTATATTTATTTGTGCAGGCTCTAGCCAGCGTCAGCGCCCGAGAGCACCTGTTGGACCATCTCATACAAGCACTGGCTTTGACGACGAGATTTTCTAGAGGGTCATGGCGCCGGTGTCGGAGACGTTTCGTACGGATCCGGTTATCCGTCGTTAAGAGTTGCCCAGCCGAGCTCGCATTCACCAGCTAGCCCAGGATATTGCAGCAGGAGCCACCGTCGATAGTATAGGTCTCCTGTAGGAGCAGTTCGTCGCGATACGCGATGAGGTGCTCCGGTTGGTGGTTACATTACTATCGGAGGCTTTTGGCCTGATTGGGAGTCAGCCCCCGCCTACTCAGGTTTTATATTTACTTTAAGTTATTTAATTTGCATGTTATTAAATTTTTTAACATAAATTAATTCTCTCATACGGACTAATGTCTTATGGCGATGCTGATATCACTGGTGATGGCAAGCGGGCAGACGATGGAGATGATCATCGCGACCGGGGGGATGATGATGAGGATTTGCATACAGCATAGTGTTGGTTCTCGGGAAAACAATGTGGATCTAGAAGGGGGGTTGAATAGATCCTTTAAAATTTTTTCTATTTATTAATGAAAGTATAACAGTTATGAAATAGAGAATCAATTCATGCATAGCGGAATATACTTTAATAACCCCTTCATAGATGTAAACATAATCTCAGTTCAATCAAGTCTATGGTATGGTTGATAACAGATATAGCAGTTATTGTACATAATGTAAATGACATAAAGTAAAATAACACAAGAGATTTTAAGTGGTTCGGAGACTGAATAACTCCTACTCCACTCTTTTACTTCAACAAGTAGGAATCCACTAAATGTTTTAGTCACGAAGACAAGGACTTTGCGCCCTCCTCAAGTCCAGCAGACAAGAGTTATTTTTAGCCACAAAGGTAAGGATCCTATGACCGTCTTCAAGCCCCGCAGACACGAATCCTCTGACCCCTCTTGTATCCCGTAGACATGAGTTATTTTTAGTCCAATGACCCTCTTCAAGTCCAGTAGAATTGGAAACCAGTTCACAACGAACTCTTCAAGGCCAGCAGCCTTGGAATCCTATAGACTAAAGCTAGCAGCCTTAGAATCTCTTGTACCATTTGGTACTCAGCAAGTCCAGCAGACTTGACTTTGTTTAGTCACTTAAGACAAGGACGCCCTGCCCTATTTGGTGTGTTGATTGTTTGTTGGGTTGTACTGCCAAGATGAACTTTGAACTCCTTTATCTCCAAGTACTTGGCAACTGTTTGTGATCTTCTTCTGGATGCTGCTGATGATGGTCATTGAAGCCCTTCCTTCTTCTGGTACATAGTAGATGCAGATGATCACTTCTGTTGAACACTGCTTGACTTGTCCAAGTCACTTCTTTGTCTATTCAGCATATAGTGTTCCTTGCTTGATCATAGAGTTGTTCGTTCTGGATCTAGTTACTCTAGATCTTGGCTTCTTGGTCATTCGACTCTTAGCTAATATGCCAGCCCTTTGGCATACCTCTTGTGTTGCAATGAAACTTCTAGCTGATTGTATAATTTGTGTTCTTGCTCTCTTGTTTACTGCATACCGACACACACTCAAATTCGAGTGTGATTTTCTCTTTTGTAGTTCTCCATTTTCTTCCTGTTGAAAGCTTGCCGTTGATATCTTCCTATTGCACTTCTTTCCGTTGGAGACTAACTTTCTGCAGACTTGTTTATTGTACCACTGAGTATTTTACTTCCCTAAGTCTGCTAGTAATGGCTGAGTCAGTATCCATTAGCTGGTACCAAGATAGTGGAGTCACATGCGTTGCTTGTTGACTGCTGCAGATATGGCTGTTTGAGCTCCACTCAAATTGGTTACTTATTATACTCCTTTATCTACTCAACCGCTTATCTTGGGATAGCAACCCTGAATGCTCTAATACTTTTAATCCAGCTGGCACTTACTTACTCTACGATCGTCTGAGATACAGCCTGTTGCTTCTGATCGTAGAGTTAACTTGTTTGCTTCTGTCTGAAGACTGTTCCCGTTGATCGTAGAGTTAACTTCTAACTTCAGTGTGGCCTTGTGCTGCCCTGCAGTTCGTAGAGTAGCTGACTGTACTTGCATTGTGCTTTGATGTGCTTCTCACTATATTGCAGTCTGTACTTCTTTATGCTCTATGATCTCAATTTAGCTTTTCGTTCCAGAGCATAGCATTTATGATCTTCGTTGAGCCATTGCTGCAGTTGTGCTTATCATAGAGGATTGCTCTATGTTCTTTAGGTGTTAGTCCTGTTGTTATGTCATAGAGGACTACTCTATGATGTTCTATTACTATGGCACCTTTGATGTAGAGGACTGCTCTACTTAATCTTCAGACATTCTTCCTTACATCATAGAGTACTGCTTCTATGATCTTCTTGCTTTGTTTTGCTGAGACTACTAGAGTGCTTCTGTTGTCTTAGACTCAATTCTACGATCACTTGATCTTGTTGTAACTTTTCTACTCTATGACCTTTGTCTTTGATGCAGGTCTAGAGTCTTAATGGATCGTAAAGTTATTACTTGACCTTGTCCTTTGATCTCTGTTATGGCTTGATGCTTTGGTTGTGCTCAGAGATCTTGCTATGTCTGATAGCTCATGCTCAGCTTGTTTGGTAGTCTTGAAGATTGCCACTTTATCTTTGAGTGCTTTAGCAACGACTGCTCTACGTTGTTGCTTGATCACAGACTGTTCATGGGAGTCGTAGAGTGGCTGACTTGGACTGACTCTACGAACCCATGTTAGCACAGTGATCTTCTCTTTGTAGTGTGCACTCTACGAACCTGAGTAAGCTCCTTGTTCTGCCGAGCCACACTTTACGATTGCCTTGCAAGCTCTGCGTTGACATGCGCAACTTTACGATAACCCAGAGAGTGGTGCCGAGTAAGCTCTACGATCTGCCGAGCCTGTTACTATGCTTTCCTGGTAGATTCTACGATCTTGGGGTTTAGCACTGTAATGCCGAGACAACTCTACGTCCTGCCGAGAGTGCTTTACGTTCTACTGAGAGAACTCTATGTCTTGCCGAGAAAGCTCTATGACCTGTCGAGGAAGTTTTACGTCCTGCCGAGAAAGCTCTACATTTTCTTGGCAAACCCTGTGATGGCATATTTGGTTTTGCGATATTGACTGACTGCTCTACGATCCTTCATTTAGTCAGTGCAGTGCTCTACGTTCAGTCTGACCCTTGTTTGTACATATATCATTACAGCTCATAAGATCAACCTAACAAATTTGATATTTTTCTATCCTAAGTCCTTGTATATCATATTCATTTAAGGACTTTACAAAATATAATATTACAAACATGCTTTGATTAGATAGATGTTCATTCAGCTTAGATCAACCTAACATATTTGATTTTCTAAGTCCTTGTACATATATTTCATTTAAGGACTTTACAAGGTTTTAACAGTATGAGTGTTCTTCTTATCATATTGTCATCAATCAAATCGCATATAATGAATATAGGTAATCACATGCAGATCTTATAACATTCTCCTCCTATGATAATGAGTTTAACGATCTTAATGATTGCATGCTGATTCCCAACACATGGTATCTACTTAGATGTTTTGTAAAATATTGTATAGTTTAGTTTGATTCTTTATAAATTAATTTAATTTACTTTAGTTTTGAAAGTATTTCGGCGCCATATCATTATTCTTTGTAGTTTATAAGTTATACCATTATTATTTAACGTTATTTGTTCGAAGAAAAGTATAGACGTTGTATTATAGGTTGATTATGATATATGTTGTTGTTGGATGTAGTTATTGGTATAGTATTGTATGTATTGTTGAGATAAAGCAGGTTACAAGTACAAAAATGGGGTATAGAAACCTGAAAAATGTAAAAACAAAAAAATTATTAAAAAAAAAAATTGCTATTTCCGACGGAATAAGGTAATCCCGAAGGAATTTTCGTCCGAAATAAGGTATAATATTTATTCTAAAAAATGATAATTTACAACGGAAATTCCGTCGGAATTGCTTTCTTCCCAAACAAGTAAAAAAATGCCACGTGGCAGGATTAGTTTCGATGGACGCATTTCGTCGGTATTATTTTCGTCGAAGATACCTTAATTTCGACGGACTGCTCGTCGGAATTCTTCCGTCGAACAATGTGCAATTCTGACGGAAGTTCCGACGGACTTAATTCCGAGGGTCTTATTCCGGCCGAATTTTCGACGGATTATTTCGTCGGAAATAACCTTTTTCCTTGTAGTGCAAGAGATTCACTAATATTCAAACTTTTGCCCAACACTATCACCCCAAGTGCAACTTTGCGAGGAGAAATATTACTAATGGAGATTGGGATAATATATATACTCCTTCCACTCCAAAATATAAGACGTTTTCAACTCAAAATTTGACATGAATTTTTTTATTTTTAGTTAATGCAGTAATGAATATTGTAAAATATTCAAAAAGTATTACTCATTATAATATTTATTATTTCTTAATTTTAAGTTAACCAACTCAAATTTAGGTTTTTAAATATCTTAAATTAACTTTCAAAAATAAATAATGATCTTATGATTTAGAATGGAGGTAGTATAAAGAAGACATAAAGAATTTTTTATAGTTATTCAACACCAATATTATATAAAATAAAAATTATGTTTTGGTCAAAAAAAGATTTAGTAACTTTCTTATATTTTCATCGACCTTCATTCGACTTTCAAACTCTTTACCATCATTTTTTTCTGTCATAGTTATTTACTTACCATCATCTCTTATTTTCATACGCATACAATTTATTATTTTCTTACCATCATCTTCTACTTTTAAATCTAAATAGTGTTTTATTATAATTTAAGTTCTCACTGTCAATAATAGTTTATAAGAATTATAAAAAATATTAATTTTAAATTTTAAGATTATATAAACTAACTTGAATAACCTAATTGATACTCTTTTTTTAGTAAGTCAAAAATTATTTATAAAATTGTTAAATACTCACTTTGATCCGGAAAAGAGTCTCATATGACTTTAATCTTCGAAATCTTAAATGTCAGATTCTAATGTACGTGAATTTATTTTTATTTGAGAGAACAATTTTTACTTAGTAATAATACTTTAAGTAGTCTATAATATTAACTAAGAATGTAGTATTTACGGGGTAAAAAATGTGAGCACGGTCAGTTATTTGGATGTAAACATAAATACCCTTAACGTTTCATGTTGTGCTTTCTCAATATATTTTTATTAACAAGGGCATATTTGTTCAAAATAAAATAATTGTCTAGTCTTTATATTTTTTTCCTTGTTATATCAACTATTTATTAACTATTGTAGTAATCAAAGTTAGATAAATTCATAAAAAAATTTGAGCTTTTAGATTTTGTAAATTGATTAGAAAAAAAAGTCAAATGAAACTTATTTTGTGTAACGGAAGAAGTATATCTTTAATTTCAAAACACAAGGAGTGTTCCTTTTATTTTATTTTTATAGGGAATTTGTATTTTCTTTCCTCCAAAAAAATAAATAAATTGAACATTGAAAAAAAAAAACAGAACTTTTACGTAACAAGGCATGGAGAAAAAATAATAATGATTAAATTAAAAATTGGGGAAGGAAGGAGTTTTTTCCACCGGAAGGAGTTTTGATAGGAGTTTTTCGACCGGAAGGAGTTTTTCCAATTTTAAATGCTCCAATTTCAGCCGTATTCTTGTTCTTCATATTGTATTCTGTGCGAAGGAGGTGAAGGTTAGTTCCAAGAAGGTTTGTCTTTTTTTCTTTCAGGCCATGTTTGTTTACAAGGATTATAATCCGGGGATTATAATCCTATGGATTATAATCCCAAGACTATTAATCCTAGGATTAAATAGTCCTAGTCGCATGTTTGTTTTTTATGGGATTACTCATGGGATAACTTAAAATAATCATATGTTATGTTTGTTTTTTCCAAGATTAATTAAAGGATTAGATAAAAAAAATATCGTTTGGACTATTATATCCTTACCAATAATACCATATTTGTTCAATAACATTACATACAACAAAAAATAGTTATTAACACAATACGAACTAAAAAAAAAGGTTAGGTAACTAAAAAATAAAAATAGTTAATAAAAAAAAGTTACTAATACAATACATGCAAAACGTACATACAATACATACGTGCAATATATACAATAAAAAAAAGTACAAAAAAAAAAAAACAAAGTTACTAATATAATACGTACTAAAAAAAAAGTTACGTAACTCAAAAAAAAAAAGTTAATGATAAAAAAAAGTAAAAAAAAAGTAAAAAAAAAAACACAAAATGTATTGTATTCTATAATAAATTTAATAAAAAAAAGTAAAAAGTTATTTTAGATAAGTAAATAAATTGTTACGTACTACTTGTATGTATCATTTAAACTACAACTTCCAATAAATTAACATTAGCCATCAATAATCAAACAATAAAGTAAAAAGTACGTATGCTTAATAAATTGTTTCTTTATATAAATCAATTTTCATGTTAGCATGCTTTCTTTTGTGGTTAGTTTTCTTGGGTAAAAATGAGGGATAATTATGTAAATTGGATATTTAAAAGCTTTGATATTTTTAAAAATCAGACTTGTTAACTCTCATATAAGGATAAAGTAACGAACTCAAATGCACTTCATATTTTACCAATTATTTTATATTTTATTTCAAATTTTGTTCTATTTTAATTTGAATATATGGTGAAAATGAAGTGTATATAGCATCTCCAAAAAAAATTACGTAATTAGCACTAGGTATTAATAACTTTTTTTTAAAAAAGTAAAAAAAAAAGTTACGTATACTACAAGAAAATGGCCTAACAGCGACCAAGGGTATTAGCGACCGCATACTTCGGCGATGAGGGCGTCAGTCGTTAAGAAGAACTACGTCAAAGGCCAAGGACAACGACGACGCCCGACCATCAGTGGCACAGGCAGCTCTGCTACCCAGTCTACACAGTCATCAGGTAGTCCAGCCTACCATACCCCTGCTGACTGCGTGAGAGCGATTTGTCGAGATCGTGATCTTCTTCGTATACTGGGCGGGCATCTGCAGTCTCTGAGTCCTGATGAGTTAGCGGATGCAGTGGCGGCAGCAGCACAGCATCAGGATGGCGATGAGGTAATTACTATTGTTTACCTTTCTTTCACTTTGCTTTGCATAAGTAATACCTGTTCAACACATATAACATGTTGTATTCTTTTGTTAATTGCAGGATCCTACTAACTTGGGCGATGATGCATGAGGACCTAGGCTTGTTTTCTTCATATTTAAAGTTTTATACTCTTAAATTCATTCTTTGGACAATTGTATGATACTTAAAGATGACATTTGTATATATTTCTTTAGTTCATATTGCTTTATTAATGTTTATAGTGTTGGTTTATGGCATTGTGGATGGACGGATGTTATATATATTGTTGTGCATGCATATGCTGGGATATAAATCTTGGATGGATGTTTATATATACTGTTGTGTGTTGGGATATAAAACAGGTACAAAACAGGTACAGTTTTTTTGGGAAATCCATAAAATACTGCAAATTTTTTTTTTTAAATTCAACATCAGCGACCGCATGCGGTCGCTGAAACATTTGTGCGGTCGCTGATACAAAGTCATTATTAGCGACCGCGTCGGTCGCTATTACCGGTCGCTGACACGTGTGCCACGTCACTAATGAGAACTGACTCAGGATGACTCAGCTTAGCGACGGCGGCGGTCGCTATTAACGGTCGCAGATATGTCGGTCGCTGAAAGTGGTCGCTGATGTGCACACCAGCGACCAGATTATCTGCGACACTTATCAGCGACCGGGGTCGGTCGCTGATAGGCGGTCGCTGCTAAGCTTTTTTGTTGTAGTGGTACTACATGTATGCATCATTTAATAAATTTATTTGATTTGTTTAATTAGCACTAAGAAAAATTACGTACATGCAGTACGTACTGCATGTATATATTAATTAATAAGTTTATTTAATTAGCACTAAAAAAAAGGTATTAAAAAAAGTTACGATGCGTAGTGTATGATTAATGTTTTATCATGTATTACAAGTTTTATGTGATGTAAACAAAGTTAAAGGTTAATTTAGTCCACAAGTTTTTAGTCTCAAATGGTAGGGATTATAATTCCTAGTTAGACATGGTATTAAATAATCCCCCCTTCCAAGTCATTTTATTATCCCGGGATTAATAGTCCCAAGTCTATTTTAAAAAACAAACAAGAGACTTGGAATTAATAGTCCAATCCCAAGTATAATCCTTGCAAACAAACATAGCCTCAATTGATTAATCTGAGTGCTTTATAAGGTAATTGTTTTGTCAATTTGCATTAGTTGCTTGATAGGTATAATTGTAGTAGTTAAATCAGCCTTCTTTTTTCTTTATTGGTATGAATATACATATATACATATATTATATATGTGTATATCTATGTATGTATAAAGGAATTGTAAATTGAAAATGAGATTTCATTGTTTTGGGATTGATTTGGAGTTGGGTATTATATACACATGAAGTATTGATATTTGAAATCTAAGTATGGTATATTTGTCAAGAGATTATAATTTCAGTTTATCTACAACTTTGTGTTGATTAGAATTGAAAGCTTGGTTTATTTTATGACCCATTAGTGTTTCTGTTTTGAGTAGGTAAAATAGTTTGTAAGTATGACAAAAAAAGATGTATGGGAGATTAAGGGGGCATAAATATGAGGCTATAACTTCATTTTAAAGAAAATCACGCAAAACAAACTACGCAAAACAAATACATACATGAAGCGTTGGAAGAGGAAAGTCCATAAATCCTATCAAAACTGGCGTATGGCCATGTAGTGGGATTTAAGTCCAAAATTGTTGCAGTTGAGTTATTTTAGTGCAGAGTATGGGAGTTTTTTGCAGGACAAATGTGGTTTTTTGGTTTAGTTTATGTTTTGAAATAATTTGGAGTTGAAGTAGTATTGTTTTGAGAGGTAATTTTGGTGGTATGTTTGCAGCTCAGTGATTATGCAGTGTATGTGATGCATTCTTTTGCTGTGGTATTTCTTTTTGATGCTCTTGTATGAACATTGAACGGGTATAGTACAATGGTATGTGCATATGAGCTTCTTTGTTTGGTAGATTTGTGCTCCAAAATTGCTGCAGTTGAGTTATTTTAGTGCAGAGTATGGGAGATTTTTGCAGGACAAATGTGGTTTTTTGGTTTAGTTTATGTTGGGAATTAATTTGGAGTTGAAGTAGTATTGTTTGAGATTTAATTTTGGTGGTATGTTTGCAGCTCACTGATTATGCAGTGTATGTGATGCTTTCTAAGTATTGGAGCTTGAATGCTAGCTTATTAGCATATTGGGTGGCTCTTTATTTAGTGAATCAACTTGCAATTTCTGGACTTTGTTAGTATCACCTAATAACAGATTTTGGTATGCTTTTGTTTGCAATGATTTGGATGTCAACAACAGATTTTGGGATGCTTTTGTTTGCAATGGTTTTGATAGCAATGCGATGCTCAAAGGAAAGGATCAAAGTATAAATACAGGGTACTTCAATTCAATGGTTATGGGCAGTTTGTTGTATTTGATTAAGGTTTTTTCAAAGGTTTTCTGTTTACTTTTATTGTAATGCATCTTTTTGTGACCCTATCCAAATCTTTTGGATTTGTCACATTTGTATTACTCCGGGTTTTAATAAAATTTTTGTTTGCCGATCAAAACAAAAGTCAAAATATTTGGACTATATAGTTATGATTTATAAATCTTGTCCACTTTAGTTGTGATTCTTTTATTTGTCTATTTAGTCTTTTTTGTGATATTTTCATATATTAAGGGAATATTCCTTTTGTACACGTGCATTTCGGCTCAGCTGTACTTTTTAAAACTTAATTATTGTTTGTTGTGAAGTTGTTGAATCAAAGCTAAACTTTTTAGTCTCATAATGTAAGATCAGAACTTTTTAGTCTCATAATGTAAGAGAGGAAATAGGAGTGTTTGGATTGTTTGTATGTGATTGTGCTCATGCTGACAATGGCATTGCGAGGAGTTTTAGAAAAGTAAGTGTTGTAAACTGCTGCAGTCAAAACCTGTTGCAAAATTAATGCAGTCCTCAAGCCATGAATAGATTTGCTAGGTGGTTTCTAGAGCTAGATTTAAGCTCTATTGTCCTCGATCCACACCACAAAAGTCACTGCAATTAGTACCCCACGAGAGAGGCAAAAGAACTTCAATGATCTTAGCAGGTTAGCAGCAGTAGGAAACTGGATTATGATCAATGACAAGTAGAACATATGGACCATAAGAATCCAATGTATAGCCGTTCGGCCTGCCTCCATTCTAAAGCAAACGAATGCCAAATACTTGGGGATATGAGACCTCTGGGGGGTTATCTTTTCTCTAGGTTCTACAACTTGTTAATTCATTTTACTTATTATAGCTGTGCTAGTCAAGGACATCATGGTGAAGCTCTTGAGCTTTGTTAATTTACTTATTTCTAATTTCTCTTTGTATTGATTGGTTTTGTGGTCTTGAAAATCGAATTCCTTAATTTGAATTATATTGATGGGAATGTTAAACTTGATTGCCTGCTATTGGGAAGCAATCTGCAGTTGAAGAAATTTCAGCTCAGGTATATAAAACTCTCTTTTTTTGAATTGGGTTTTCTTTTTCTGTACATATATACTTCTGAAAATGTACTAGTCATTGAATATTGTAATTGATGGTGAAGCTGCTTAGTATTGGGCTGTGTGTATAAAATAAAAATCAAAGAAATAATTTTTTGGAAGCTGATGTCAAGAATATTAATTTTGGCTGCTCTGATAAATATGTACATGTGAAGGTAATAATAGCAGAGTGTTGGTAAAACTTATGGACCACACATATTTACCATGTTAATTTGGTCGATTTATGGTGTTCTAATTAGAAATTAATTTCCTGGTAATTTAGGGAACATGGTATGTCTATGAAGCCTTATTGCGGCCATTTGGTACAAAGCATGAGAAAGACGTTGACAGGAGCTTACAAGAGTTGAGGACTAGGGCTTGGGACTTATCTATTTATTATTACCACAACTGCACTGAGTTGGGGCAGACCAAGGTTTTCCAAGTCATTGATTACTTGGCTTCTCAGTTTGGAAGGATTACTTGAGGCAGCTCTGAGGTATTGTTTCTCTTCATTCTTGCTTTATTTGTCATGGCTTTAGTCTGCAGATACTTGTATATATTTTAGTAACTAAATTTATTTAAATTACAATTATAAGCACCCTAAAATAGCTAACAATAGGACATGAGAAGTATAAGAATGAGTTGGATGTATTTGACTGCTGAATAAATAATTTTTCGTCAAAAATCTTAGATGAATATGTTATTCGGTGAAGTTTGACCTGACTTCTCTATGTGCATTATTTGGTGCTATGAAATTTACAAGAAAAAACTTGTCATGATGATATAAAGGTCATTGGAATGGAGGCAATCTATATATATATATATATATATATATATATATATATATATATATATATATATATATATATATATATATATATATATATATATATATATATATATATATATTGTATGTTTGTTTCATAAAAATGAGTTGGCATATAACGGTCATTGGAAGTCGACAATCTATATCACTTGTATGTTTGGATTTTTTTTTTTTTTTCTTGAATGAAGGGCACAAATTAGGTGAGATCAACTTCCAATCTGCTCTCAGTTTGGGTTTGGTTTCCAACTTTAGGTGAAAACTTGTTGTGTAAGTGAATTTTATCCCTCATTCATTTCTCAATAAAATGAACCAAGTTGATTGATATATCGAGAGAAGCTTCTTTTAATCTATATCATGATTATGTGGTGGTCCTTTCCTATCATTGTCGATCAATTAATTGAGCAAACTTATGTTACTCCCCGCCATATAGAAAATTAAAATTTGGTGAAACTCCAGTTGAATATGTTTCTTTATATAGTTGAATATGAATTAATCTTGCACCGAACTAAAACTGGACTTGTTATATGTTGCTAATTTAATTCTCGTCAATTTAACTTCCAATTATGTATGGCTCAATTTGTGGAAAGGATTGTTCTGCTATCCTCCTTGCGATTAGTGATTGTTTGGCAACCTCTGTTCTAAAAAAGATTACCATGTCCATGAGTAGAATGAATACTGCAACATGCATTGTTCTGGAAACAGGAAAAAACAAAAAAAAAACAAAATATTATTATTTAAAAAAAAAATAGAAGTTAATTTCTGATTATTGGTATTAAACTTCAATAATTGTCATTTCTTAACTGACTATTGTATATGTTGTTGGTAAGTATTTATATATGAATAATGTTAGAGACAAGCTATTTTACAAACATTTTACAAACTTACTGATGTGACACTGTTGTATTGGTGATAGTGTTGTAGTGGGGAGGTATATTTTTTAACTATCACCAATACAACAGTGTCACATCAGCCAGTTTGTAAAATGTTTGTAAAATAGTTTGTGTCTCTAGCATTACTCTTTATATATTGTTCATTTGTGTAATCCTTTTTAGGAAAACTATTGTCAATTGTTGCTTGAGGTGAATATGGATTCTATCACTTCTATTCCTGTGAGTGAATTGCATGATGAGGACTTGGAACTTTACAAAAAAGCTACTGAAGGTGTGAAGAAGGGAAAGCTTTCCGGCGCTTCTAGTGCATCAACACCAGAATTCGGTGTTCGATTTGAGTGTGACCATTCTGAGTCGCTTGACGAAAATGACTTGAATTATTATAGTTAGTTTTATTATACATAATTGGAAAAAATTATATTGCTTTTGCTTTATGAACATGTATATTATGCTTAAATTTATTTGTAAGACATTTGTATTGTGTTTTATCATTAATAAGTTCTTAGTTTTGAATTATTACTCAGTTTCTTGTGTTGAATGATAAAAATTGAAAAATAGGTGTTCAAAAAGAATATATAGAAACATTTTGTGATGATTGTTTGGTCCGCATTCTTCTACACTAGTAATGTTGACGACATGTAGCTTCACGTTTCAAATATTAAGTGACGGATAATGTCGTCGTTTATAGACTATGGCTTTGGTAGTCAACTTTGATCTTACATTATAGTAGGCGATGACTATAGCCGTCGTGATTAGCATCAAAAACTAGTGACGATAATGCCGTCATCTTTTCTCGTTGTGACGGCTATTACCGTCACTTATAACAATAATAATATATGATGGTATTGTCGTCGCCTTTGTTCTTTGTAACGATTATTATCGTCACTATATTAATTTATAATATAAGACGGCATTGTCGTCGCCTTTATTCCTAGTGACGGCTATTATTGTCAACATTTTTGTTAATATAAGGTGACGACTTGCCTATTAGAGATATCACCATAAATCAAGCACCAGATCAGCACAAAGATAATTAGACGACATTTGTGGGTGTAACAGTCGGATTAATCACAAGAATCAAGTCCTGTAACAGTCCCAATATTTCAGCCAAGATTCTAGCTAGCCTTCCTAGAATAGCTTTGTAATCTTTGTATATATTTTGGCACACAATTCATTCGTAAAAATATACTGTTGTATTATAATCACCTTTGTTAATATACAGTTTAAGTTTTATCATGGTATCAGAGAGCTATCCGCTAATGCGAACTCGATCCTTAATTCCCCCACTCCAATCTCGACTCCATCATCCCCAAATGAAAATCCACTAATTGCCCTAAACATTTCTGCCCAAATTAACGAAAAGCACACTCCTTCAACCTTTCTTCAATGGCATGCACAGTTTGAAGCTCTTCTAATCGGATATAATCTTTTAGATTATGTCACCGGCGATTATCCTTGCCCGGTACCTAATGATACTTCCGCATCCTCTCTTCAAAAAACCCGACTGGGTCAGACAAGATAAACTTATCCTCAGTGCAATACTAGCCTCCACTACCTCCACAATCACTCCCTTCATCTCGGCTGCCAAAACTTCCCAGTAAGCATGGCAAAAATTAAGCACTATGTACGCTAGTAAGTCGCGTAGCAGAGCTATGCAGCTCAAAGAAGATCTTACTTTGATTAAGAAAGACAACATAACAGTTTAGGAGTATCTTCAAATAGTCAAGTCTCTTGCAGACGAAATAACTCTTGTTGATCATCCTATCTCTGATGATGATCTCACTTTCTACATTCTCAACGGTTTGGGACCTGATTACCATGAAATTGCAGCACTGATCCGAGCCCGAGAAAAATCTCTTATGTTTGAGGAGCTTCACGATCTGCTCGTGGGACATGAGGCGTATTTCCGCTGACTTGAAGCCACCACACAGCAGCTAGTGGCAACAGCGAATTACTCAAATCGCTTTGCTGGAAATCGCCCTGGTGGAAACACTCAGAATGGCAATAATTCATATCGGGGCTTCAACAAATCACAAGGAACCAGAAACAACAACGGGTCGAGAGACAACAGGAAGCAGTTCAATAATGGAGGGAAGTTCACAGGCCAACGCCGGTACCAGCCTAAGTGTTAGTTGTGTGATCAATTGGGCCACGTTGCCAAACAGTGTCCAAAAATGCATGTTTCGGAGTCCACTGCCAATTGTGCTTCAACCAGTCACCAAAAGGACACCAAATGGTTAATTGATTCCGCTGCATCTCATAACATTATGGGTGATTTGGCGAATTTATCTGTTCACACGGAATATGATGGCATAGATGAAGTTGTAATCGGTGATGGTTCAGGTTTGCGTGTCTCACATAGTGGTTCTTTGGTATTTCGTTCCCCAACACGCACCTTTAAATTAAATGATACCCTTTGCGTTCCAAGCATTCGCAAAAATTTAATTTCTGTTCATCACTTTACTACCCAAAATCGTGTTTTTATTGAATTTCACCCCTCTTACTTTCTTGTCAAGGATCAGATCACGGGGGCGATTCTTCTCAAAGGTGCATGTGAAAATGGTGTGTACACACTTCCGAACTCACTGGTGGACTCATCTTCAACAATAGTTGCAAATGTGCATGAAAGGACGACAATTGATGGGTGGTACAAGCGGCTTGGACATCCATCTCATAAAATTGTCAATTACCTTGTTAATGTTTTTTCTCTTCCAATAAAAAAAGAACATCATGTGTCAAATCTTTGTATTTCTTGTTCTATTAATAAAGCGCATCAACAACCTTTTCATTCAACTAGTCTTCAAAGTCATGCACCTCTTGATCTTATTACACCGATGTTTGTGGTCCTTCAAATATTGTTGGTCTTGATGGTTCATGCTACTACTTAATTTTAGTTGACCATTTTACCAAATACATATGGTTTTATCCTACGACAACCAAATTCAGCGTTAGTAGTATATTCCCCCAATTCAAACACCTTGTTGAAACTCGGTTTCAAACAAAACTAAAAAGTGTTTACTCTGACAATGGTGGTGAGTTTGTTGCCCTTAAAAATTATTTCTCAATTCATGGAATCAGTCATTATACCACTGCTCCTCACACTCCCCAACAAAATGGCGTTGCCGAACGTCGCCATCGCCATCTTGTGGAAACGGGACTCACCCTTTTAAAGGATGCCTCCCTACCACTTTCTTATTGGCCTCACGCTTTTCAAACGGCTGTTTACCTCATAAATCGTCAACCCACTCCACTTTTACATAATAAATCTCCCTTTGAAATTTTGTTCAATCAATCACTAAATTATCTTAAATTAAGAAAATTTGGCTTCTTGTGCTTTCCTCTAACCCGGTCCTATAATACACATAAACTCCAGCCCAAAGCAATCCCGTGTGTATTTTTGGGCTACTCTCAAACCTAGAGTGCGTATAGGTGTATGGACTTGGCTACAAAAAGGATGTATCTATCCCGACACGTTCTCTTTCATGAAGACCAAACTCCATTCGAAACCTTCTTTACAGACCAACTCGACAACTCTTCTCCATTGCTTGTGTCGCCCATCTCGCAGCCCCATTTGTCGCAACCACCACCAGTGTGAACGGATCATACACCAACTTCCGCATCACCTTCAGGTATTCTCCCCAATTTCTCATCTCCTAATTCATCTAATTCTCCACCTTTTACATCATGCACCGAACCACTCGCATAACACGATCAATCTGTGCCCGAACCCACTAATCTCACAAATACACAAACCCACACACAATCCCTCAATCCCGAACCACTACTTATAGGAATCCAACAAGAAAATAATCCAACCCGCATTCACTCCATGACAACACGTTCAATGAACAACATCTTTAAGCCCAAACAATTAAACTCTACTACCAAACATCAAATCCCACCCGCCATTGAACCAAGTTGTGTGAGTCAAGCAATTCGTGATCCTAAATGGAGAAGTGTCATGTCTGATGAGCTCATAGCTCTAATGAGTCACAACACATGGGAATTAGTTCCACCACCCACTCACTGTAACCCAGTGGGTTACAAATGGGTATTTAGGGTCAAAAGAAGGGTCTATTGATCGCTACAAAGCGAGATTAGTTGCAAAAGGCTTCAATCAAAGGCCTGGACTAGATTACAAGGAGACATTCAGTCCAGTTGTAAGACCAACAACCATTAGAACTGTTCTGACTATTTCTGTGATACAAGGGTGGACTTTGAGACAACTAGACGTCAACAATGCATTTTTACATGGAAAATTGCATGAAATCGTCTACATGATTCAACCACCGGGCTTCAAAGATTTGTCAAATCCTAATCATGTTTGCAGGTTAAAAAAGGCAATTTATGGTCTCAAACAAGCTCCAAGGGAATGATACTCGGCCTTAAAGAAAAAAATTTGGAACTTGGTTTTACAAATTCAAAATCAAATGGCTCCTTGTTCATTTACAAATCTGCCTCTGTTTTATGCTTCCTGCTGGTCTATGTTAATGACTTAGTCATAACGGGCAGTAATAAAAATTTTGTTGAATCAATAATTGCAAAACTTGGAGCTACTTTCTCTCTAAAAGACATGGGGCAATTACATTTCTTCCTAGGCATGGAAGTCATTCCCACTACTGCTGGTCTACTCTTGTCTCAACATAAATATATTCATGATATACTCTCTAAGATAAACATGCTTGGTGCTAAAGAAGTGTCTACTCCACTATCCACAATAATGGCTCTTCAACTCGTTGATGGCACCTCAGGAGTTGACAGTACAGAATTTAGGCGTGTCATAGGTGCACTCCAGTACCTCTCTCTAACACGCCCAGACATATCCTTTGCAGTTAATAAACTCTCACAGTTCATGCATAAACCCACTGTTATGCACTGGTCAGCTGCAAAGAGACTTTTAAGATACTTGAAGCAGACAATTTATCATGGCATTCACATTCGCAAAAGCTCAACCTCAACCTCAACCATAACAACCTAAGCGGATGCTGATTGGGCTGGAAATTATGATGATAGAAGCTCCACCTCTGCCTACATATGCTTCCTCGGTCAGAATCCAATTTCTTGGAGTTCAAAAAAACAACGAGCCATTGCAAGATCATCGACTGAAGCGGAGTATAGAGCTCTTGCTAATGCTGCATGTGAAACCATTTGGTTATTATCACTGTTTTAGGAACTTGGCTTAACTATTTCTTTACCAACAAAATTGCTTTGTGACAACTTGGGTGCAACACAACTTAGCTTCAACCCCGTTCAACACTCTCGGATGAAACATATCCAAATAGACCTGCATTTTGTTCGAGATATGGTTCAAAAAGGCATGCTGAAAGTTCATCACGTTAACACTCAAGATCAGCTTGCTGATCTTCTCACAAAGTCGTTGTCGAAGCATTGGACTTGCGGATGGCAGCTCTATCTTGCGGGGGCGTATCAGAGATATCACCATAAATCAAGCACCAGATCAGCACAAAGATAATTAGATGACATTTGTGGGTGTAACAGTCGAATTAACCACAAAAATCAAGTCCTGTAACAGTCCCAATATTTCAGCCAAGATTCTAGCTAGCCTTCCTAGAATAGCTTTGTAATCTTTGTATATATTTTGGCACACAATTTATTCGTAAAAATGTACTACTGTATTATAATCACCTTTGTTAATATATAGTTAAAGTTTAAGTTTTATCATTGTCGTCACTATTTTCACTAGTGACGATAATGGTTGTCGCGTTTGAGCAAAGAAGACAAGGGCTATGGTGATGGCCAAATTGACGGACAATGTCATCCCCTAAAGAAAAGATGACTGTCACCGATGACCATCTTTTTAGTAATGTAAAGAATTAGGATTTTTAATTTCTCTTCACTCTTAAGCCACAAAACACATTCTTTGATGATATTGATTTTTAAGATAAGGATGCTCTTGTAGCCAAACTCTACATAAAACTATCTATTGCTCCTTCAAAGACCCAGCTTTGCTCTAATGTTCAAGGAAGTTGTCGAAGAATGCAACTCGGGCTTTGAGAAGACTGCCCAAGGAGTTTAGAAAGCCTAGCGTACGTTTCGAAACAAGCAACAAAAGTGTCAGATGCTATGACTAACAAGTTTGGGAAACACATGAACAACTTAGTGACTGTGCTGGATGATTTGTTAATGAAGCGAGATGAGATCTATTTCAAGAACCTCGACAATTATGAGAAGGATGTCAAATCACTTCAAACTACCAACGCTACTTCTGTGATGCAGCTTGTAACGAATGTAATTTTTGTGAATTAATAAAATATTTATTGAGTTAAATAAATATTTTTGTTAATTTATTTATTGAGTAAAAAAAATAAAAAATTATAAAGTTATTATGGAGTAATTCATTTTAGTGTAATTATGATAATTTTAATTGAAATGTAATTTGATTTGTCTATTCTAATTTAATTTAATAATTAAATTAGATGAATACATGATTTATTTGAATAAGAGTGATAATTAAATTAGTAAGATTTAATTGAATTTATTTAATAATATGTTTAATTAAATTGTTAGTGTGACAATTAAACTATATAGTATAATGAGTTATTAAAATAAATGGAAAAGGATTAATTTTAGATAATTCAAACAAGGTCTTGTGACCCTTGGTTGGAAAATGGGTTATTTTGCTTTAGTGCAACCAAACAAGGCCTTGTGACCCTTAGTTGGTAAAAATGAATTTTTTTTTCTTTAGGGTCTAGTCAAACAAGGCTTTGTGACCTTTTAGTTTTTTTAACTGATAAGGCTGTTTGGTTTGTAACTGGTGAATTGATAAAACCACGTGAGGTTTTATCAGTTTATTTTCATAAGCCAGAAAAAGATAAAATACAGAGAAGAAGAGAGAAATTGAGAGAGAATTTTTGGAAATTGGAATCAAGAATTCAAGCAAGGAGGATTGACCAAGATTTCAAAGCAATAGAAGGTGAATTCTAAAGTCTATTATATTTTCTCAAACCACTTTATTATAAAATAATTTATTCACTGTATATGAATTTTTACTTATCTGTATGTGATTATAATCGTTCAATGCATGAATTAGTTGGTTGTATTTGATAATATGCATGTATTAGTGATTATATGAAGTTTATAAACTAATTTGAAGGAATTAATCCATGAAAACATACTTTAAAATTGAGTTTTTGGTTTTACAGAGTTTTATTTCATGTATGGCTTATATGTATGAAAATTGATGTTTAATTAGATTATTAATTGGTAAATTGACGTTTGATTGTGTTAATATGATGAAAAACGAAAAGAATGCAAGTGGAATGGATTGAAATAGTTTAGAGATGAATTCACAGAGTTTAATTTTATCAAATAAGCCAAAACATGATTACTTTGTTCAAACAGTGAATTTTTGGATTTTAATTGGTTGATTATGTGTTTTGTAATAGTTAGAATTGTTAGAAATATGTTGGGTAATTGTTTTACAGCATGTTTGATGTCTGGGTGTGTTTAATTTATAAGTCGGATGATAGAATTTGGAAAATTTGGTCTGAGTTTCGCTGGTTCGCGAACTGTGGAGATGGCAGTCGAGTTCCTCGCCCCGACGAGATAAATGAACTAAGTTTTCTCGCCCCGACGAGCTAAATGAACTAAGTTTTCTCGCCCCGGCGAGAAAATTGTAAAGAAAATTCTCGCCCTGGTGAGCTCATTGCAGGAAAAGTTATTTTTTTTCTCTTTTCTTTGTAGTTACGCTATGTCACCCTATGCATGTTTAAAACTTAGATTAAGGTATCAAATGATCAATGAGATACTACGAGGGGTGTTAAGAAAATACTTATTTATTATCAAATGGCAATTGAGATGTTACAATGAAATTGGATAAAACGAAATCTAAAGTGCTTAGCATACTGTAACTAATTATTGTTACCGCTCTATAAATGAAATGTATAGGTTGATTAAGGAACGTGAATATTAACCTGTAATCTTCGCACGAGGCAAGTTTCCTATCCTTGTTCTCTTTATTTTGTTGAAAACAAATTCCCTAAACTTAACTTTTACTCAAGCAAGATTCCTACTTTACTTTCATTGAGCAAGTTTATTAACCTTAGCTTATTATTGTTCAAGCAAGGTCGTTATAGTATCAAATGCTTATGTACCTTTCAAGTCATCTGCTAAATTATTATGAATTGTTGATCAAACTTCGTACATAAATTCCATTGTATGATTTTATTGTTGAATCAAATACTTTAGTGACTAGCAAACCCTTATTGATTCAGCTAGTCCATAGTTGATGAGCGTTTTAAAAACTGAGAATATCTTAGAGTTATTCCAAACCAAGTTTCTTTTGGTATGGATTCTGAAATCAAACTGAGATGAACAACCCTAATATAGGGGATTAATTACGCAATAGCGTTAAAATGTTTGTGCACAATACATTGTACAAAGGGCTGATCCCCCGGAGTACGAGATGGATAGTCCATAGTCTTTAAGACTGTTAAAGGTTACAATAGAGATACTTATTAACCTAGGACACAGTCGAGGTCTTATGACCCTCAGATATATTATTGATCTTAAAATCTATGTTCAATTCTTGAGCCAAGTTCCCTAGTGAGCTCTCAGTCCTTTGAATTGTTATACCTCAGTTAAACTCTTCTCCATTGATTATTCAATTGTTATCGATATCATACTTGTGGGCAGTTGTTTGCTCACCCTTGCATTAAACATTGCAGCTAAGACTGAGAAATCAGATGAGCCGTCCACTAGTAAGGGCAAAGGCAAGATGCAGAAGTAGCTGGCGAGTTGTTATCTGTTTGATGATTTATGTAATAAGACTTGTTTAATTTTATGTTTTAATTCCGCAACGATGTAATAAAGGTTAGATGACCTGGGATAATTTATTTACATTAAAGATTTAAGTTGTAACCCCTATTGTGGAGAGATGATTTATTCAGTTTAATTATATTGTCTTTTATCATGGGTAATTAGTCATGAATGTATGAGATATTGAACACCAAATCTGTGGAATCGAAGTATCCAGATTTGGGGGTGTCACACAGCTAACAGACAAAGTGTTTGACATGAATGAGAGCTTCGTTGACTTCGAGGAAATGTTCTACCAAACGAATCATTGCGCTGATAATGCTATAGCTCATGTGCACGACCTAAAGCAAGACCAAGACAAGAATTATGAAGAGCTCAAAGAGCAAGTCACTCTCTCAACATCCCAAGTTGTATCCATGGTTGAGACAATTAGACATCTCACTGAGGAAGTATCAGCTCTTCGCAAAGATGCTAACAAAAAGGAAGAGAGAAGACCACCACAAAGAGTTCAATCATTACCTCCTTCTTCTTCCAAAACTCCTTAGGTTATCCCTTTGAGAACTCAAGCTCCAGAATCGTCGAGTGCTCCAAGATTGTCTAGTGGAGTAACTCACACTGGTTTAAGACTCCCAAGTAATGACCTAAACTTTCGGAATCAAAATCTACAAGGTGTTTACATACAAAGGGAAAAGTAGTTCAGATTTCCAGATCCTGAGCCCAGAGATTCTTTGAAAGAAATAAAGAGAAGAGAAAAAAAAAGGGAAGTGCTTCTACAAACGTAGAGTTGCTAAAGAAAGAAGAAATCCTCCTAGTAGTCGACCTTTATAGAGGGCAAGAGAGTGGCCTATAGAAGGTAATTTATTTATTCTTTTTTAATTTATTTACTTCTTTTGTAAACTTATTATCTATCAATAAAAATTCATTATTCTTTCTAGAAAATACAGTTTCTCACTGTATATTAAAGCATGTTTAAATTTCTTGTATTTCTCGCATTTAGTATATTGATGATTGAACTGAAACTACTTGTTTTGTAATCAACAAATATGAGGAGATTGTTAGTACTTGCATTTATGTGAACCCTCATTAGATTTGGTGATGATTTAAATTTAATGTGTATTTGTAATACAAGTATGCTTTGTAAAAGTCCTTGAGAAATGATGTAAAAAAAACTTAGTTAAGGATCAAATTTGTTAAGTTGATTCAAATCATAGAGGATGTTCCTGTAATAACAGAGATGTCTCTGGCCAGAAGACAATTGTAGAGCTAAAGACAACATTACTCTAGATTTCAGAGTAAACTGAAGACATACGTCAAAGAACGTAGAGTATAAACCAATTCGCAGAGCTAGAATCGCAAAGCCACTCAAATTCATAGAGTAACTACAACAAAGTCTACTACTCTACTCTTCAAGAAGCTACTCTACGAATTCACTCTACCAAAGCCAAAATTGTAAAGTACAAACTACTACAAGTCAGTGGCAGGTTATGACAAGGGTCATCAACCTTAAACACACGACTCTTAAAGATGATTCTCACGCGTGTTTGTGATAAGGACAAGTTATTTTAAAGTAACAACTATATTTATAAGGATACGTGTCTGTACTGTCCACAGTGCTGAAGAAAGCAACTTGAGGTGGTCCTAACAGACAACAATTTAAAGTTAAACAATTGAACCTTGCCAAGTTTCTAAGATGGAATGGAGCAACGGTAACTTTCCAACGGAAAAGTTCCAATGAACTTTATAAAAGGACTACATCCTCAAGCATTGCAATCAACGATTCAAGTCCAAGTATTGAAACTCTGAGTCTTCAAAAAACATCAATTTACGATTACTGAAGAAATTCAACTGCTGCTAAGTTTGAAGAGGAACTGAAATCAACTTAGCAGCACCTCAAAACAACTTATTTCTTAGTGATTTGATCTTAGTGATATATTGTAATTCCAAGTCTGTGTGACTTGAATAATTCTTTATGAATCATTGTTGTAACAGTTCTGTGTGAATTGAAATTTTAGTGATTTTCTCTCTTTAGTGGAATATCCTTACGCACAGAGTAGAAGAGAGGACTATGAGACTTTTGTGCTCCGAATCTCTTAAAAATTCCTTGTGTCATTTATCTTTCTATAAATTTATTTTCAATCACACTAACTTTTATATCTGTGACTTATTTTTGTATTGTGAACTAAATTTAGAATTGAGGCTTCTTACTTAATCTTTGAAGGGTTTTTTAAAACACATTACGCTATGCTTAATTCAATCAATTAACTTGCTTAACTGATTTGGTAATCAATCTTTAAATTTTTTTAAAAAGAATCTATTTAACCCCTTTAGATATCTTTGTGTGCCTTTAACAAGGGTAGTGGTAATGCTCTTTCTACTTGGTCTTCCTATTTTGTCATGGGACTAGGTGACCCTTCTTGTCTCCCCAGCCTTTCCATTACTAGCCTCTAAGGTTGTAAATCGAATCAAATAGTTCTGGCTTGATTTGAACTTGATTCGAAAAAATGCGAGACTCGAATTCGTTAATAATATGATCCAAATCCGAGCACAAAAAATAGTTCGAATAAAAATACAAGTAGAATCTAAGTAAGGTTATACTCAGTTTGTTTAGGATTCAAACTATTCGATTTCTTGATCATGATTCGATACATACTCAATTGATACATATTCGAATAGATACTCAATACATTTTCTTATAATATATGAACAATTTAATAAAATTAGAATAAATAGTTATTATTTATTATTATTATTTTTTTTAATTATGTTTTTTTTATTTGTAAAGTGTAATTTAAATATATTTTCTAATTTCTAAGTAAAATAATAAGTTCAATTGGTAATTATATGTATTATAAAGTTACTTACTATGTGGAGACTCGAATTCGAGTTTGAATTCGAAGTTCGCGAGTAGTTTGAACATAATTTGATCCGAGTAATAAATATTCGATCCGAGTCAAATCTGAGTAGAGTTTTTCAAATACAATTCGAATTCGAGTCGAATTCGAGTAAAAAATTTACTTTCCAAGTCGAATCCGAGTAACTCTCTATTCATTTCGGTTCGACTCATTTACACCCCTACTAGCCTATGATGGTTGTTGCGCACGTACATGCAGAAATGCCCTCTCTTAATCAACTCTTTAATTTCATCTTTGAGCTGCTAGTATTCCACGGTGGTATGCCCCACGTCCTTGTGGAAGGCACTTAAGGATGTTTAAAGGAGTATAGTTTTCTTCCGTTCTGGCTCTTGATCTTTCCTCTCTTCTTTCTTCTCCTTCTTTATATCTTTTGTTCTTAAAATGGGGGTCTTCTTTTTTACTTCTCAATTCTTTCCTTTCTTTTCCTTATTTCCTAAGTCTGTCTCTCCTAGTACGATCCTTTTATCTACGTACAAGATGTATTTTTCTACTATCTACTTCACTTTTGTGAAATCTGTAGGCAATCTCTTTATGAGCGATTACACTAAATAAGGACCTTTGACACCATTTAACAAAGCGACTACTTTCGCTATTTGATCCAAGTTTATCACTTGGCGCCCAACATTCTTTATTGAACCATGCTTCATATTGCTACAAAGTTTCCCCCACCTTTTGTTTGATTAACACTAGAGAGGCAAAAGTTTCGAGCATCTTTAGGTGTTAATGAAGTGTTCTGCAAATAGCTTATATGTTTTTTTACTTAAAATAATAGATTGAGTGCATGAACAATTAGGAAACCAAGCTTATGCATCATCTCTGAAGGTATTTGGGAATGCCCTGCATATGATCTCGTCCTTGTATGCACACAAAACCATGGCTACCTTGAAGGCATTCTAATGGTCATGCAGATTTGAAGTCCTGTCATATAGGGTGATCTGACATTTTTAAACTTGTTAGTTTCCAGAGGCACAAAAGATATCTAGAAGGGAGGGGGGTTGAATAGATACTTTGAAACTTTTTCAGTTTTCTTTTATTAAAGACTTGATTAATGAACAAGTTAATTAAGCACAACAGAATATATGATTGATTATAATTCCCCTTAAAGATAAACCAGTTATAGCAGATATAGTGAGGCAGTGATATAACAATTATAGCAGTTTATGGAATGCAGGGAAAGAGAGAATGAAGAAGACGGGGCTTTAAGTGGTCCGGAGCACACAAGACTCCTACTCCAATGTTCTACTCCTTGGGTAGCAAATCCACTAAGGATATCTTACAACTTGAATCACTAAGATTCCTTCAATGCCAGCAGCCTAAGAACTCCAGTACACTGAGTACTCTTCAAAGCCAGCAGCCTTGGAACTCTATAGACTAAGACCCGCAGCCTTAGAATCTCTTGCACCCTTTGGTACTCAGCAAGTCCCGCAGACTTGACTTTGGTTGGTCACATGTTGACCCTTTCATTTGATTGAAAGTGTTTGTTTTGTTGCTACTAAGTTGCTTGAAGCATATGGTCTGATGAGCTCAGTAGCAAAACAAGATGTTTGTCTTTTATCGTAGAGTGGTACTTTGACAGATTTGATTTATTTTCACATACTTGCTTGATTGGTTTCTTCAATCTGCTTGCCTTATATCAATGTCTCTGAATCCTTCCGTTGAGTATGAGACCGTTGCATCTGATATTTCTGTTGAGACCTGTTGCTGGACTTAAGAATAGTTTATTCCTTGTTGTGCACGGTAGTGGGGTGAGTCAGCATCCATTATCTTGCTCCAAGATGATGGAAAGGATAGTGCTCTGAAAAACTGCAAACCATAGTTGTTTGCCCCCCACTGACTTTGATTCTTTGTTCAGTTCAATTTAGTATTCAGCAACTGTCTTGGGCAGGTCATTCTATGATCAGTTAATATGGGCAACGTAGAATATCAAATTCAGTTCTTGGTTGCTTGTCTGAATGAGGGTCGTAGAGTATTTGGCTGACTATACGATCTTTTGGTGAGACTTGATTCTTGCAGACGTTCATGGTGATCTTTCATGTTGCATTTGGATCACTTGGAGATAGTATCAACTTTTGTTCCTTTATCTCATTGAGAACTATCGTCTTGCTAATGCAGATGTGACTCTTCGATCGATCTTGCCTGATGTCAAGATTAACTTAACGATTTGCCCAGTCATTCCGTATTTGTTTGGCCGAGTCTCACTCTACGTTAGCCTGGTCCAACTTTACAATTCTGAGAGAGAGCTTTGTGACTGACCGAACCTCACTCTACGTTAGCCATGTCCAACTCTACGATTCTGAGAGAGAGCTTTGTAACTGACTGAACCTTACTCTACGTTAGCCCTGTCCAACTCTACGATTCCGAGAGAGAGCTTTGTAGTTGACCGAGCCTCACTCTACGTTAACCTTGTCCAGCTCTATGATTCTGAGAGAGAGAGAGCTTTGTAGTCGACCGAGCCTCACTCTACGTTAGCCTTTCAGACTCTACGCACCTTCAAACTGTTTGAACTCCAGGTTGGCTAACTGTTCTACTATCTTTTATTGGATGATGACTTATGTAGGACTCAACAATCAGTCTAGCCTTTGCTTTTTACATATACCAATTCAGCTCATAAGATCAACCTAACAAGTTTGATCTTTTCTAACTAAGTCCTTGTACATCAACTCTTTGTAAGGACTTTACAATTCAGCTACTGAAACACGTATACATTAATATCACAATATCAAATTAAAACATGTGATTCCTAACAATCTCCCCATATTTGATGTTGACATAAACCAGTAGTCTTTAATCATCTCATCAATTCAAATGCAATTGCTTATAAAGATAAACGTATCTTATAGTACAGTGAATAACTGTATTTCTAGATAAAATCATGAATTTTATTGAAGAACATATGAATGTTATAATGAATGAAAGTTACATCAATAAAGAGAGAGAAGAAAGAAAAAAAATGTTTTTCAAACCTTAGTTTCTACCTCTTCCTCATGTTACTCTCTTTTTGATTCTTGGAGGATTTGCCCACTTATAAGCCACTCTTTATCTGTGCCTTTCCTTGCCTTCTTCAGTCATGCGCTGGAATTCCTCAACCTGCTTTTGACAGAGTCTGGATGATGTCCTATAACTTCCTTCTTTACCATAGTGATGAGTCCCATACAAATGGCGATTCAAGAGAGCAGGATCTCCTGATGGTATGCGTACTCCGGTGGTGGTTACATCAGGTTGCCTTCTAAGGACTTCACTCCTTATTGGAATAGCATTGACTGGCTCTGGCTCATCATTAGGATTGGATGGTCTCCTTCTCTGTTCCTCCCCACTTCTACTTGATTCTCCCCTATTCCCCTTATGATCATTCTCCCCCTTTGTGTCAGCATCCAGGGTTCGAACATCTTGAGAGAGTTGCTGCATACCTTGCACCAGTTCTTGCATTTGCGAACGAGACTGAAGAATGTCATTCCTGTTTTCTTGGACCATTTCTTCAGTTTGTATTCTCTGGTGATGGATCATAGCCAAGGTTGCATCGGTGCACTGCATTTGCTGAAGGGAAGCTTCCTTGAAATGATGAATATAGTCTCGAAGCTCAAGGATGCAATCATTTGTGGCCTTGTTTGATTGCTCAACCACTTTTTGTAGTGATATAATTATGGATTTGTGTTTGGCAATTTCATCATGATAAAGTTGGTCCTTTTTGTCGATGCCGACCATTAATTCTTTGAGTAACTCCCTCAGCCGTTTGGTCAGTACAGTACCCAAACTATTAGAGTGATTATTAGCAGCCTCAATAACATTGTCAAGTTTTCGATGGAGGGCTAGAGAATTTGCTTCAAGATTCTCCTCCATGTGTGTCGCCATGTAGGCTGTGAGATCGGCCATTTGATCCTTAGTAGGCAGGTGATAGACTTGATCAAGAATTTGTTTTATCTCAGTTGAAAGTCCTTCCTTTTTGCTTCTTTGAAGATTGGATAGGGAAGTAAAAAGGTCAAAGAATTCATTATTTGAGGAAGATGGAATATCAGACTGAGTGAGTAGGGCAGACATTTGTTGTGTGGACTCTACGTTTTGGGTTAAGGGTTTGGGTAGTGTGTCAGCCGTAGAGTTTAGGGATTCTATGCCAGGAGGTGGTTGTTCAGTTTGTCCATCAATCATAGGGTGTTGAAACCCTGTGACTAGAAGTTGGTTCCTTGGGTCAAGAATGACCTCACTCCATCTGGGCAATTCATCGAATAGATAGAAGAGTGATGATGGAGAGTGATTCAACTTGAAGGATGAAGGAATATAATATACCTTTTGCTCGTTAACTTGGAATGAACTGTTGGTAAGCAGTTTCTGAGCAAAGGTGTCAATTCTTGGAAATTCTTGGGCAAGCATTGAGATTTTTAGGTACTTCTTGAATGCCCAGAACATGTGATCCCAAGAGTTTAGGATTAGAGCCTGGTGGAAGGGCATCCTTGGTAAGTTGGCAGATAGGTAGTTATAATTGATGTGTCTTTCTTCATTTCTGCCTTCAACAATGATTTCCAGACTTTCATCTTCACTCTTATCACTTGTTCCATCACTGGTCTCTACAAACCTCAGCTTCTTCAACCAATGGTTCTACTTCAGGTTCAGTTACTTGAGAGGTTGAGAAGATTTCATCATGAGCCTCTAATAGCTCCCCCTCAACCTGAGTGTGAACTTGCTCAGGGATTTCAGGAATCTCCCCCTCAGTTTAATCCTTGCTTGTTTCACCAGCTTCTTGATACTCCCCCTCAGTAGGGACTTCTTCCCTTTCTGATGCAATTGGGGTTCTTTCCACACTATCAGCTGCAGATTGATCAGAGGACATTAGCCTTCTTTCTTCGTCCTTGATTCGCATCATTGTGTCTCTAAGCTCCTTTTGGGCTACAGTCATCAGCCTTTTCTTCATTTTCTTTCGCTTGGGTTCAGTGACCTTCTCAACCATCTCTTCACGTTCTCATTTACGCTCTGGTGTGCCAACCATCCTGGCTCCCTACTTTTCAGCAACATCTTCAATGTTAGATTGACCAGCCTCATTAGCAGCATCGCTCTTGACTCTACGATCGTAGAGTTGGGGTCTTCAACGATCGTAGAGAGGCTTTTCTTTGAGCTGTGTTTTCCCTTCTTATGATACACCTTAAGGATGGGTGTATTTTCATCAGATACTTCTCCTTTTTGCTTCTGCATCCTTTTCTTCACTGGTGATGGTTCAGTGGGCAGCGCAGGAGTTTCTTGCTCTTGGGAAGTCTCATTTGTTGATCCTTGAGGTTCATCCTCCATTTGGGACACCTCTTTTGCCTTTCTTTTCCCTTTGTTCTTCCTGCTCAGGGCTGGTTGTTCCTGATTTACCTCTTCAGTATCTTCAATAACTGGCAAGTTTCTCATTAGGGGCTTCTTTGTTCCACTTGTTCGTCCACTAGATTCAGACTGAATTATTCTTAAGTTTTCTACTGGATTTCTCTTCCAGTTTATGAACAGCTTCTTTGTGATCTTCTTGTTGGGGTTGAGAGTTTCACCTTCATCATCCTCAATTTTTTCACCAAGTGCTGATTGCAGAAGGATGCTTATGAATCTACCGTAGAACGTTTTCCCGCTGCCCTTGGATTTCTCAGTGCTTTGAACTCGGTTGCCAATCCATTCCATTAATAGGGCTCCAAAGTTGATATCGATTTTGAAGACGATTGTTGTCATGATCTTTAGTTGAAGTTCACTGACTAAATCATGAGTTGTATCTTTGCAAAGGATACACTTTCCCACAATATCAGCGAGAAATTCATACTTTTGGGGAACTCCTTCTTCTTCAATCCTCTTAACTTAGGATTGTCCTTGTGATGCATTCGCTTCAGAAAAACTGCAAACCATAGTTGTTTGCCCCCCATTGACTTTGATTCTTCGTTCAGTTCAATTTAGTATTCAACAACTGTCTTGAGCAGGTCATTCTATTGATCAGTCAATATGGGCAACGTAGAATATTAAATTTAGTTCTTGGTTGCTTGTCTGAATGAGGGTCGTAGAGTATTTGGCTGACTATACGTTTTTTTGGTGAGACTTGATTCTTGCAGACGTTTATGGTGATCTTTCATGTTGCATTTGGATCACTTAGAGATGGTATTAACTTTTGTTCCTTTATCTCATTGAGAACTATCGTCTTGCTAATGCAGATGTGACTCGTCGATCGATCTTGCCTAATTCCAGGATTAACTCAACGATCTGCCCAGTCACTCCGCATTTGTCTGGCCGAGTCTCACTCTACGTTAGCCTGACCCAACTCTACGATTCCGAGAGAGAGCTTTATGACTAACCGAACCCCACTTTACGTTAGCCCTGTCCAACTCTACGATTCCGAGAGTGAGCTTTGTAACTGACCGAACCTCACTCTACGTTAGCCCTGTCCAACTCTACGATTCTGAGAGAGAGCTTTGAAGTTGACCGAGCCTCACTCTACATTAACCTTATCCAGCTCTACGATTCCGAGAGAGAGCTTTGTAGTCGACCGAGCCTCACTCTACGTTAGCCTTGCAGACTATGCGCACCTTCAAGCTGTTTGAACTTCAAGTTGGCTGACTGCTCTATAATCTTTTATTGGATGATGACTTGTGTAGGACTCAATGATTAGTCTAGCTTTTGCTTTTTACGTATACCAATTCAGTTCATAAGATCAACTTAACAAGTTTGATCTTTTCTAACTAAGTTCTTGTACATCAACTCTTTGTAAGGACTTTACAATTCAGTTACTAAAACACGTATACATTAATATCACAACATCAAATTAAAACATGTGATTCCTAACAAAACCCTTGTAGGAGCGGAAGGGCCATGATATTCACTAAATAATGGTGGCGCTTTATGGTCTTACACAGTCGTTTCTAGTTTCATTCCTTTCAATTCTAACACCACCTTATCCAAATTCTTGATTTTTCCTTTTAGTTCATTCTCTTTTCTCATTCAGTTCGGGCTACTGATCCTCACTTTGAGGCTTGTGATTCTCTTACCTAGCTTTCCTTGCTATGGTTTTGTGCATTTCTTCCTTCTCTATTTCGGATCAGGGCTCTATCCTCTTCTTTCCTTCGAGTTGATCCTTCCCATCATCGAGTTTGCCAGTGGGGAGATCTTCCTATATCGTTCATTTCATGAACTTCATTTTTGACTCTCCCTTCTCGACGAGCTTTAGTCCCATTTTGTCGATCCAAATTGCTTCTTTGCCAGTTCAGTTGCTTGCAAGGTTTCTGTTTACTTGATTTTTTCTACGACCAAGAGTACTTAGGCCACTGGAGTTTGCATTTTGATTATCCTTTACTTTAGAATCATGGATTCTAGGGGAGGGGTTTGGTGGTGTCCTTGTTGTGTCTATTACCAAGGTCCATTGCTTTGACCTCTACTTTTGGTTGCAAACGTTTGCCCCTGTCGTATGGGAGCAGAGTGCACAAGTTCTAGCTAGCAAGGTTCTCACACCCGGACCGTTCATTGAACCGAAAAAGGTACCGGGTGGGTGGGTCACTAGTCCAATCAGTGGTCGAACCGTTATTGCCCTAGTGACGTCATTAATGTATAAAAATATATATTATTAGTAATTAATAAAATTTTAAAAAATCTCATTTTATTTATGAACTAAAACATAATAAAGATGAGTTACAATATTAATAAAAGTGGTTAATTTTAATATTAAAATTTTTTTGATAAAAAAAATAATTAAAAACCAGTCAATCGGCCCAATTAACCGGGTTTACCGGTTGGACCACCAGTTGGACCGGTGGTCAACGAGCCAACCCAGGTTTTGAGCAAAACCGGGTCAGTGGTCCAAACCGGACCAGAAGACGGACCAATTCCGATTTTTACCGGTTCGACAGCTGGTCTAATCCGAGTTTTAAAACCATGCTTGCTAGTATCACTTCTACTAGCACTTCTACCCCTGGCTTAAGGCTTGTTGGGTACCTATATCACTTTGGTGACTTCCTTAGGAAACATGTTTCAATTTGAACTATTATACTTTTTTCACAAATTGCGCCAATATTGTAAAGGTAAAATTTTGTCAACGCTAGATAAGGTGTTTCTTCTTAACGAGGTACCTCCTCTATGAGTTTAGGTTCTCCAACCTGGGTCCAACCTTCAGACTAAGAGTCCAAAGAGAATGTTAGAAAGACCCTCAGAATATCTCTTGAGTGTGAGCATGAGTGTCAGTACGATCTTCGTAGAGAGATTGAGAGTCTTTCTCTCTCTAAACTATAATCTAGTAATGTCTAAAACAAGTACAAGATATTTAACAAGTTAGGGGTACCTCAAATTTATAGGAGAGGAGGCGCATACTAATTTCCTTAATACTTTTGATATGTGGATATGATTTGAATTACTTTCTTATGAATTAACAGTAATACCCTTTTGTGAGAACACGTGTCATATTCTAGTTGACTATAATAATAATGTCCTTAGTGTAAGAACACGTGCCATATTATGGTTGGTTATGTTTTTATATCTTCACAAATTCTAATTACATATACTGATGTGTCATTATGTATTTTATCTTATGACAGCGTTATCCGCATAGAAATATAGTTTTTTTTTTGGGTGGTATTATTAACTCATTAAAATCACGGGAAGAGAGACTTGAACCCGGGTCTTTGCTATAGTAAAGCCAGATGATACCATACAAGTCAATGTTTAGTGGTCCGAAATCGAGTAATTGTGAGAAAGCGTATCGTTCTTCACTTCAACTTTTGACATCACACAGACATACAAACATCTTTTATCTATACCAACAGAATAAATAAATAACACAACCTTTTGACATCATGTTGATTGGTTGTATCAGCCACTATCAATCTCTTTTAGTGGCGACTGCGAATTTCTTTGTCAATATCCCTAATTTGCATGCATATCCAGCATTATCTATACCAAAAACCAAAAGGGATAAAAAAGCAATAAGCCTTCACGTGTATTTTGCTATATGCTTACATTACTCGAACAAAAAAAAAGTACTAACAAAGAAAAACCAAGGGAAAAAAGCATGCAAAAAGCAATATTTTTAGGGCTTTTTCTTTTACTCTATCTAAGCCGTTTCAAATGGATAATCTCCAGATATACTTTACATATATGCCCTCTCACCACCAGCTTTAAATCTCCATTAATCCATTGTTTTTCATGTTCAAAGTTCTACTAGTTCACATAAACATTTCAAAAAAAAAAAAAACACACGAAAAAAAAAGAAAACGAAACGAAATATTTTTGCATTGGAGATGGCGGTGGATTATGATCGACGGGGGTGGTTGGCGGTAGCGGTGGTGGTGGTTGTTTTACAATGCTCAATGAATGGTGTAGTTCAAGGGTCACCACAAGTTTCAGCTATGTATGTGTTTGGAGATTCAATTGTGGATACTGGCAATAACAATTTTCTTGATTCTATTGCCAAGTCAAATTACTATCCTTATGGAATTGATTCCCCCTCAAGATTTCCCTCAGGCAGATTCTCTAATGGAATGACAGTTGTTGATTATCTAGGTAAAATTAATTAACTTATATAACAGTTCATAATTTAGGTGCAAATGTATATATGAGTGTTTTGTAAAAGTTTATTTAATTTTTGCGCATTTGTCATCCTCATTAATTAGTTTTGTTTCTTTAGTAAAAAAAAATGGTTTTGGTTAGGTGATATTCTAAATAAAAGTCCTATAAATTATAAAATTATGAAATTTAATTTACAGCACTTTAAACTTTTAAGTTGCTTTTAAAAAAAAACTTAATAATGTTCTTGAATTTTTATAAATAAAATCTCCTTGCCACCGAATTTAGCATTTATTGCCAGAATAAGTTCATGACTCAAAATGAAAGAGCAATTTAGTCTTACATCATATATATTGACTCCAATTTTTTTTCTCTCTCTTTTTTTTTCTTCATTCCACACTAATTATGTGCCTACAAATTTCTGTAATTACAAATTAAGATATTTAGGAGTAAATTTATCCAAAATATCCTCACTCTGATCAGTTATTATATACAATTTGGTGGCCGGTAGATTTTATTATAGAAAATTAAGAAGATTAAAATTCAATATCTTAAATTGAAACATTTAAGTGAAAAAAACGCAAAAAAAAACTTAAGGGTTTAAAGTGTATTAAGTCTTGAAAAATATTTGGAATTAAGTTTAAAAAAACGCAAAAAAACTTAAGGGTTTAAAGTATATTTAAGTCTTGAAATTAAATTTGAAAATGTAGTAGCAGTTATCAAGTTACTATATATATATATATATATATATATATAGTTTGATATTCAAAATAAAATTCTTATACAAATTGAAAATTTGCAGGAGATATGTTGGGTATCCCAGCTCCTCCACCCTTTGCAGATCCAGCTACAAGTGGAGCCAGAATCAGTGGTGGAGTCAATTATGCTTCAGCAGCCGCTGGCATCTTGGATGAAACAGGACAGCACTATGTAATTACTCTAATTTCTTACACATTTTTATATTTAGAGAGTCTCTATAATTAATATAATCTGAAATTATATCATCATTTCTCTTTCCTCACCTCAAAGTATTTGTAGATCAAAACTAAATACTACAAAAGACAATGATTTCAAATTATTATTATTGTATGAAATAGGTTGAGACTAATACGACCTGTTTCACTAATAGTTTCAAGATCTTTAATATCAGCACTAATATATTTATTAGACGTGCTAAAAGTTTCAATCTGTTTAATTAATTTAAATAATATTCAAGTGTGTTATATCTGTAAATTAGAAAAAAAAAATAGCATGATTTGTTATATCCTATTTATATCTTTATATTGTCATATTATATTATATTTATATTCTCATTATTTTAATTAAATAAAAACGAGTTCTTGAAACGTATCTACTTGTTTATAACACGTGCTCAACTCATTTAAATTTTGCATAGAATATGACAGTCTGTTTATAACAAGAAAGTTTTACAATTTATCCTGAACCAGTTTTTCATACCATTTCGCGTCATGTTATAAATTGTCACCATAAATAAAATTATAATAGACTGCCTACAGTCAAAATCCGTATTCGCACATGTAAGATGTTATCTAGGTATATGTCTATGTTGATGACATAATACATGCAGGGAGAAAGGTTCAGACCTTTACAAAACATTTAGATACATATTATATTATGCTTAATGTAATAAAGATTCAGTGTTTTGTCCTAAAATCTCTTCCCTGTAATACATATATTTGCACATATAAGATGTGATCTATATGTCTAGAGGTATTGCTATATGTAATTAAAAAAATTATATAAATATTAAATACTGACGCATTGAATACATGCAATATGAGGTAGTAAAAATGAGATACACATATAATATATTATGCTGTTTGACCGCTTTTATTATCACGTAAATCGCAATTTATATTCGACATATGTTGATGATATATATAATACATGCAGCGAGAAAGGTACAGCCTAAGCCGGCAAGTACTGAATTTTGAGACAACATTAGATCAACTGCGAACCATGATGACCCCAGCCAACTTTACAAGATACCTTGCAAAATCCATAGCAGTGTTGGTGTTTGGAAGCAATGACTACATCAATAACTATCTCTTGCCTTCCATGTACCCTTCCAGCTTCAATTACAATCCTCCTCAGTTTGCCAATCTCCTCCTCAATCATTATGCGCGACAAATTGTGGTATTTTTAATTTATCCTCACTAACCTAGCTAGCATTTTATGTATATATCTTTTCCATTTTTTGGTTAAAATATTTGGTTACTTTTTCTCTTCTTTCTCAACATGAGAGTTCCATTTCGTCTTTGCTTGTCCCAAAATTAGAATCTTTTTTTGTCAAAAAAAAAATATCGAGTAAATGTGACATAAGTAATGTTTCTAGAACAAAAACCTAGTTTTCATTTGAGATATATTAACTATTGTAAATAAAGTTTTATTTACATATAAAAAATAATATTTTCAAAAGATCGTGTCATATAAATGATTAGTAAGCGGAACGTATGTATCCACACTTACGTGACAGATTATCTTATACACTTTCAATTTTTCTTATGAAGATAACCATTGCATGTTGTTATTTATGGATTCAAACATAAAATTCTATCTTGAACTTATCACTTGTGGAAATATGGTATTTGACTTTATAATATACCAAAGTATTATTCTGTGGTACAATGAGTAGTGTAAAATTATACATTTTGAGTCAGTTTTGTATGGCTAATTGTACCTTAAAAGCTAAGATTTGTACTAATAATTATATTTACAGGGCGGGACTCACTAATTTATTAAATTCAAGGATCAAAACAAAACACAGAGGAAAAAATTGTATATTAGCCTTGTTTATATTTTGTTAGGTAGGAGGTTGAATGGACGTTTTGACAATTTTTTATAAATGTAACTCTCATTCTGAGACATGGCATATCATATGTTCCCTCTTATTTGAGTTATTTCAAACACTTGAAGATGATACTTGCAATTGTTTCTAATATTTGCATGCTGCAGGCACTGTACAGCCTAGGACTAAGGAAATTTTTCCTAGCGGGGATTGCACCACTTGGATGCATCCCTAACCAATTGGCCACAGGCCAAGCTGCACCAGGAAGGTGTGTAGATTATGTTAATCAGATACTCGGTACGTTCAACGAGGGACTCCGATCCCTCGCCTATTCCATGAACAATGGCACCCACCCGGGTGCCATTTTTGTTTATGGCAATACTTATGGTGTTGTTGGTGACATGCTAAATAACCCGGCTAGATACGGTAAGATATACTCCTTCCGACCCTTTTTATTTATCTTTTTATAAAGAAAATTTTATCTTTTTTAAATTTATCTGTCATTTGTAGATTTCAAAAAAAAATTAATAACTTAATTTATCATATTATTTTTAAACATTAAGAGCTTTGTTTGGGAGAGTTTTGGCTTAAATAAAAGTAATTTTAAATTAAAAATAAAAATATTTTGATATTTGATAACTCTCTCAAAATACTTTTAAAGAGTAGAGATTTGAATTCAAAAGCACATTTAGCTAAAGCAAAAATTTGTACTTTTGACTGGAACACTTTTGGCAAAAATACAAAGTGCAAAATTGTCCTTAAATTGTTAAAAAACAAATAAATAAAATTTTATACCACATAATTACCTTAAATTTGCCATTGTCATTTTTAACAATATTTTTACAATTATGTAATAAAACATATCTTAATTTTCTTATAGAAACACTTTTATTAAAAACTCTAAATTTAAAAGTGTTTCATCTAATCGTACTATGCCGCACAAATCTAAGTCTAAATCTTTTGAATTTTGATATTTATTTTTAAAAATAAAATTATTTTTGCCTTTGCTAAACAAAGAAAAATACTAATATATTTCTCTTTCCTCTAATAAATTTAACAAAAGTAACATTGAGTTTTTATACTCAATTTAACAAAATATTAAATATATTTTTTAACCTGTGTGCTTCATCTTAAAACCACAATTAAAAGGGGACAGAAAGGAAATATTTAGTACTGCCTCCATCCCATTTTAATTGTCCTCTTTCTCTTTTGGGGACGTCTGTTCCAAATTAAGTGACCTCGGTACAAGTGCATGCAGGGTTCACTGTCATAAATAGGGGTTGCTGTGGAATTGGAAGGAATCAAGGACAAATAACATGCATGCCACTTCAAACTCCATGCCCAAACAGGAACCAATATCTCTTTTGGGATGCCTACCATCCAACCCAAGCTGCTAATTATGTTATGGCTCAAAGGGCTTATACTGGACCACCTTCAGATTGCTCTCCCATGAACATTCAACAAATGGTTTCATTTTAATTTTTAAAGTTTTTTTCTTTTTGCTCTTTTTTTTTTCTACTTCATAGTACTATTTCCATTTTCCTTTGCTACTATGATGTTGATAAATTTGGGTACTTGTGTGCTCTAAGACCCAAATGAATAAATTCTCCTATGAGAGTTAACGTACTACGTACCTTGTTCATATTTAGTTGTGCAAATGGCAAATTAATAAAAGTGAGAATTAACACTTATTTGGTTGGGTTGTTTTTTTGTATGGCAAGCTGCAAGGTTGGTGCATGTTTTAGGAGATATTTTATTAGTGTTTTCATTTTTTTTTTAAGAATATGTAGGTGAGCATTGATTGGGAAGTACTTGGTGTTAATTAATCCTATAGAATGAGTGTGCATTTTTTTTCTTCCATTTGCTTGAAACAGATTGTCTACAAGTTATTCTAAATGTAATGTATTAACTTACAAACGCACGATTTGAAGCTCAAATGCAATGCATCACTTTTGGTCTGGATACTATCTCTGCTCAAATGTAATGTATCATTTTTGGTCTGGATACTATCTCTGCAAACACTATAAAAGTTAGTAACCGAACATATCCTAAAAGGTCAAATCATCACTCATTCTTGGCACAGGCTCATTGTCCCTAAAAATCTTGAGCTACAATTTTCACAAGTGAAATAGTTAAATTTACAATATTTGATTAATTAGCCCCAAATATTCCACTTAGGCACAAATCTAGCTGCCATAAACACGATTAAGACTAACCAACACGTAACTCGACAAAGGTCATCACCTAATCAGAGAGATAATTAGTAGGCTGCTACCCTTATGGATCGAATACATTTGTATGAGAAAGAGAACGGGAAAATTTCTTTCATTTTCTGTTTTCTGTTTCTTTCTTTCTTTATTAAAACACAAGCGAACAAAAACGAGAGAGTGAAACACTTCTTTTTTCCAGATCTCTTCTTTTCTATCCATTTCTAATTAAAATTCCCAGCGTAGTATATACTTATTCATGTTACTCTAATATCATTAAACACTTTTTTTATCCTTAAATATACTCCCTCCGTCCCAAATTAATTGCTCAGTTTTTACTTTTTTAAGTCAAATTGACTATTTTTAGAATTAATAATTAAGCATATATAAATATATTTCTAAAATTATAAAAATTGGGGTTAGTAATAAATTGTATATACTTTTTTTGTTTATAATCTCTTCACCTATACTTTAGCAAAAATAGTAAAAAGATTAGTTTTAAAAATGGTCAATTTGATTTTAAAAAGTCAAAATTGAGCAATTAATTTGGGACGGAGGGAGTAATTAAGATCATAGTAATCTCATGCACAAGTAGCCGTTCAAGTGAATGTTTATGATCGAGAAACGAGAAATACAAAAATCAAGTTGTGCTCGATACCGGTACAGTGACAATTGTGTAAAGGGCTTCGCAAAGTTATAAGACCATGGGGGTTGACGTTTGCCTAGTGTCGGAAGGTCAAGGAAATTGGTGGCACAAGGGGAGCTGCGTACAAGTTCCGACCAAAATGATTGGGAAAGATCGATTCCTTTATCAATCGCCATTTACTTCAGAGATCCCTCCCGAAATATTTTTTAAATACAAAAATTCAATCTCTTCCCATGAATTAGTGAATTAAAAAGTATCATGGTTTTAAGTCCTACTGTTCGTAAGCGCAAGGTAAGCAATGTCTGAATGTGCTTTCGTAGCGCATTTCATACAAGCGCATATTTGTGTCTCTGTGTGTGTAATTTTAGAGGACTTTAAAAAGGTGGATTAAATAGTACCCTGGCATTTTGAAGTACCAAATGGCCTTTAGCAATACAAATATAATCTATGAAATATGTCATTAAACCATTAATCGATCAAGGGATAAAAAAGTGCTTAATTACTAATGAAACAAAAGTAGTATAATAGTTATCTTGTGCATCACTATTGCAAATAAACATAGACTAAATGTACTTAATTAATTACACAACCCCTAAGGATAATAAAACAAAAATATTCGATAAAAAAAATAAAAATCAAACAAAAAGTTCATAATAATTGTTCAAAGCAAACACGAAAAATAGACAAAAAAAATGAAGAAAGAAAGAAAGATGCCGAAACAAATTGCATCATGGCCATACATTTCTTGACAATACAAAATATAATGCTTAAATATAAATGTCATTCTGACTTTTTAACATTTATATTTAAGCCCAAAAATTAACTAATTATCAGAAACTGATAGTGCTACCTAGCAACTATAAGTAGGTTGAACCACCAGAGAATGACATCTTCATGAACAATGACAGGATCAGCATAAAATAAGCATAGAGTAGTCTCTAAATTAATTACATAATCAAAAGAATTAAGTTGAGAATTCATGAGTTTTCTTCTTAGTAACATATAATTAATCCTACTTACAATCCAAGCCATTATAGGCTAATACATATATATAGAATATCAAGTACTTCCATCTCAAAGTAATTAACTGAAATTTAGAGAGAGAGAGAGAGATGAGGGTTGACCAAAGTCCTAACCATGGTTGAAATGCTAGAGGAGAAGAACCCAAGAGACTAAAAATATCTCTCAAGGGTTAATTTTGAATGCATTTGAGCTCCACGTCCATTGATGGAGCTCTTGCATGAGAAAGATGGTTAAAACCTAAATGCAAGGGGAAAAAAACAACTCGCACTTGTTATCGTGGCGATTTTTGGCTAAAACTCCCATAGTTTTGCCACACTGACTTTGCATAAGAAAAAAAAATGCAGGAGTTAGTGAAATCCATTATCTTCCCTAACCTTAAGGAGAGATAAATGATTTTTGTTAAAATTGGAAAAACTTTTAAGAAAAAAACACACGGAAAATACTAGGCACAGTTATAAGAGTAGAGTAGAAATTAACATTAGACAAAAACTTGGGGCATCGATCCCATATGCCCATGCATGAGTTTCCTAAACTACCACTACGTCTACAAGATCACGAGTTAATTAGCCTTTAAAAAAAATAGAGTTGAGAAATAAGCCGTCTAGATATCAACATTGTGACGTTGAAGCATTTACTATTTGAACAATTTTCACAAATGGGCTGTTTGCTTAGCCTTTTTCCGAGGGCAAGTTGAAGTTAGTCATATTTGATCCAACTTAGCTCTTTTACATAAGCTCAAGTTGGTGAAATGCACATGCATGCATGCTTTTGTTTCTCTTGATAGGAACCCTTATTCTTTTCAAGAGAAAGAAATGGAGAACTTTTTTCTCCAAACCCTGATTTATACCCCTTTGGGGGGATTTTCTATTTTTGGAAAGGCTGAATGCCTCGTGGCATGGGCCTCCTTCATATGAGAGAGAGAAAAGAAAAGAGAGAAAAGAGGAGAGAGAACAACCATGGTTTGGTCAAAGGTCTTTTTCAGAATTCAGCTTCTGAGGGAGAGTGGAATAGTAGGGTTGATGAGATGAATCTCTTAACGATTAGGCATTGGTGGTTGGAGAGCCACTGTCACGCCTGTGGCACAGCAAAACAAACTGCAAAGATATTAGTGTCTCTTTAGTTTCATCTTAAAGCCGGAAAAACACTAAATTTAAGTATAAATAAATAAATAAATAAATAAAACAAATCAAGTTAAGTAGTAGTCTATAAAAACGAATTGTATTGATATAATTTTTATTGATCTTTGTTATTAAAGTATGTAAGGTTTATGAAATTGACCTAAATTTAATATATAAAGACATCAAACTCTCTCACTTAAAATAAATTAATAATGCAACTGAGCGATACAGTTTGGCTCTACCTAGACAAACTTTCAGTGATCAAATATTTTGGCTTCTGTTTAAAAATAAATAAATGATACAAATACAACTTGTTTCTATAGAAAAAAAAAATTATATATATATATATATATATATATATATATATTGGCAAGTTGTACAACAAAATTTAAATTCATGATCAGTACAATTTGTCTAAATATATGAGGAGTATTGGCAAGTTGTACAAGACAATTTAATTTATGATCAGTACAATTTGCTTGGCTCACTATTGGTGGGAACCGGAGAGTGACAGGACCGACTAGACGCCACACAGCAATGTCGGACCGTACAATTACTATTGTTTTAGCTTCATCAATCAAGGCTGAAGTTGAGGAGGAAAAAACTCTGGAAATGGATTTATATTTTGAAAATTTTACTCCAATGATATACAGTTACATGCATGAACTGAACCACGTAGTCTTGCAGGCCTTAAAATGTGCCTCGAACCAAGTTAAAAGACTGTTTTCTATGGTATAAATTTTCTCTCTCAAAACTAGAACTATAAATGAATTGGGCCGTCTGCAAATTTTATTTAACTCAACTCGACTGGTTTAAGTCCGGTTCAAACTCGTTTAAGTTCGACAGACTTAATATTTAATTAATTGTTTTTTTTATATTTTTATAGTAAAAAAAGTTAAATTAGTATGATTTAAGTTCGACTAATCCCGACTCGCGAACTCGAACTCGAACTCAACTCGTTTACTAAACAAACGAGTACCAAACTTTAGTCTCATTTAAATTACGGTCCAATTAAGTCGTTTAACTTTTAAATGAGTTTGAACTCAACTAGCTAAAGTTCGACTCTTAACAAACCTAGCTAGCTACCTTAATAGAAAAAATAAAATCGAGACTGACACAGCACTAAGAGCAAGTAAGAGAGGGTCCACAAGGTAACTTGGTATGTTTATTACTCCTATGTACTCCAACTGTTGCTTCTTTCAAATTAAATTATTACAGCTTTAAAGCTCCTACAATCTGCTCATACGGTTACCAGTTATGTAGGGTAAAACTGGGGCGAACATTTAATGATGATATAAGTACATAAATATTGTTAGGTAATCAGAAAAAGTATTTATAAATTGTACCTTACAGCTGATCAATGCATTAACTAGGTATACTAAACAGCTTTTATGGCTAACATTACTTTAGGTTTCGTTTGTTTGAAAAAGTGATGGATGAATAGGACTAACTTTACTAATCAATTCGTTTGAAAAAAACTGATGGATGATAGAATTATTTTTACTAGTCAGTATAACACCATTAGATATTATTTTATCATATAATTAATACGTTATTTAATATCATAAAATATTTCTTAATTATTATTATTCAGATCATTTGATAATTCAAAAAAGATATTATAATATAATATTAGCTATTTTTTATTTAAAATTATAATCCATCATCGAATAATCTTAAAAAGAAAACAACATAGTACATGAGAATAACTAATTAATTATGTGCTAAAATATACATAATAATAAAAATTTAGTATAATAATATCTTACCCATTTTCTTTAAAGCAGTTATTGCCCCTATATATTATTAAATATAAAATAGTATAAATAATCACGTACATCTTTCCTATTAACTACTCTGTATGAAAAGATCCTTTTTTTTATAATATATCAGGGGCAATAGCTACTCTTTTTTTTTGGGAATTGCCACGTGATTAAGTTTTAACAAAAATTATATTTTGCCGATGAAAAAAAAAACCTACTTCTTAATTAACTTTTTGCATTTTATGTGATCACTTCAAATTTAATTAACTATGAAAAAAAAAAACCATGACTAATATTTTGGGAAATTCCAAAAATAGCCATGAGAAGGTGAATTGAATGTACAAACCTGATTGCATAGCCGGAGTAGTTGCAAGAGACATAGGGGCACCATAATGCTGCGGGTAACCGGCAGTTGAGCTAAGGGCTGAATACGGATACAGGTGGTGGTGCGGGTACTGCACACCATAGCCTTGCCCGCCTGTGTAGCTGGTGGTTCCGCCGGTAGTTCCTTCTCCGAAGTTCAGATATGGGTAGAAGGCCGCTGCTGCCGCTGCTGCACTGGTGATCATTCCACCAGCACCGGTGGTGTACATGGGGTACTGAGCAGTTGCTCCTCCATACACACTATAGTAATTCTGCACCAAAACATGCCAAAAAAATAAATTAATTAATAGACCTAAAAATGAATTAATATTGCCTAATGCCTATTATTGATTTTCACTACCTCTTTAAAAAATAAGGCTACTGATATTCTCAAAAAAAATAGTAAGTGTCGCTTAAAGTCTTTAATGATGCTAAAATAATTATAAAAGTGTCGTTGAGTATATATTTGCTCGGCATAATAAAAGCTAGGTTTAACCACCATTTTTATAAAGATTGATTAACACCATGTCACATTTTAGTCTATTTTTAGATGAAATATTTGATAAACGCACGGAATAACAGAAAAAACTCTACATATGGATCAAAGGGAATAGTAAATTTCACAATATATACCACCCCCACATCAACTATCCTTTATTTTTTGTGAGAATCCACATCAATTATCTTTAATTAATGTGTATGAGAACTTTTTATAATTTTGTATATATAAACTTTTTCTGTTGTGGTGTATCCAATGAAAAAAATAATTATTACATAATAAATTAAGTTTTATTACATGTGTGCTTTCACATGTATAAGATGTAAATGCCATGCAGTTCTGAAATAAAAAAGAGTTGTACAAACCGTAGGATATGTGTAATCCGGAGAGTATGGAGAGTACCTGCAAATTTTCAAAGAGGAAGAAATTAAAGGAAAAAATGGATAAGCTTATCATTTACTCGCTGCCCCGTCTCTTAATATAAGTTATTTTAGAATTGTACACAAATATTAAGAAAATGATTGTATAACATTAAATATAATATCAATTGTATATATTGTCCTTGTATTGAAAAAAGAAAATGTTATTTATTGGGCAAAAAATAGTGAGAGAACCAAAGTTATATTTAATACTTGAGGTAATATTAGAAATTAAGCAATTAATGTTTACTTGAAATTCTCAAACGTCATATATTAAGAGACAAAAGCGCTTCTATAAAATGACTTATATTAAGAAACAGAGGGAGGACTTAATTATTACTATCACAATATTGCAGTAACATGTGCTACAATGCGCGTGCAAGCATGAATATATACATATACATATATACATACAAATATTATATAATACATATGTATAAAAAATAGTTAATAGTCTGCCAAATAATTAGGTGAACAAGTTTTAACTCCCGCGTTTGTCCAAACTGTATATAATACACTTTTCACACAAATTAAAGTAAAAAAGTAAAAGAAAAAATATAAATAAGTTTCTATTTTACCCGCAATAGAACCCACGTACGTAGGTATATATATAAAATCTTTTTTCTAAAAATATTGACTCATACTTGAATACTTTTTTGAAAGTAAAATAGACACTATACAATATTTTAAATTTTAAGTATCTAATTTATACATCCTTTAGGAGACTAAAAAAAAATCAGTTTGAGCACTCCTGTTACATATTGTGAAAAATCTCTCTCGGATCACAATTATAAAAGACATCAATACATGTAATTTGATAAAATTATAAAAATAACTCACTATATTAAATATATTTTTTTAAAAATAATATCATTCATATATATCCTTTCATAAAATCACAAAATATATTATTTTCTTTTCAATTTCATGGGACAGGAGAGTATATAGTTGGTCCTCATATATGCTCCTTTGACCACTGTCAGAAACACATGCAATACAAGAAAGAGAGAGTAAACTTCTTAGACAACTCTACGTGGAGAGAGAAGAGAGAGGAGAAATTAAAAGGGTTTAGATTATTATACCCATAGAAATTGTAAGGTATCCCTTGTTGGATGGCATAATGAGGGAAAGTTGCTGCTGAAGAAAAAGCTGCTCCCACTCCACCTTGAAATCCAGCCGCCTGGAAACTACCCATTACCCTAAAGTTCCTTCCTCCTGCCAATCATTTTTATAAAAGTATTCCTTATACATTAATGATATTTTCTTCTTGATTTCTAGAACCAGTAACGAGAAGAAGAAAGACGTAATTAATTAAGGCTGTTAATATTGTTAAAATAAAATATATCGTTAAAATAATAAATGTTGCTTAAAATGATATCGCTAGAACAATTATAATAAAGTATCATAAAATGTATACTTGTTATGATTATTTTTACTCTGACAATATCAACCGTCTTAATTAATGTCTAATGTTAATTTATTGTGTATTGATGCTAATTAGTTATGTATAACTATATGTTCGTAACAAGCTATATATATACTCCTACATATATATTATTCCCTCCGTCCCATAATAAACGTCTTAATTTGAGTTTAGTGATCAAAATAACCATTTTCAAAATAAATAATTAAAAATATTTATATAGAATTATTAAATCACGAAACTTGACATTAGTAATATTCTCTTCTTATTTTATTATGATCATAATCTCTCGGCGTATATCTTGAATTTTTTTTAAAATTTATTAATTTTAAAAATTATTAATTTGACCATGAAATGAAAGATTAACTAGGATATTTATTCTGGACAGAGAGAGTACAAAAAGAAAAAGTGTTCTTGAACAGTAGAAATGAGCTGTCATGCATGCTGTTTCGCAACATATCTTCCAAGTATATTTGTAGTTGTAAAGCAGTTCTTAGGTACAATTAATGGGCTGTCACTAATTCTCACTCTTATTCATTATCACCAAACATGAGAAAAAAAAAGAGAGAGGTTTTTCCATAATTGGTGGAATATTCATGTTAGCAACCTGCATGGATACACACACACACATACATATATATATATATATATATATATAAACATATACATATAATATATGTGTGTGTGGGTAAAGAGAGATTTATTCCGGATACACAAATTTTTGCGTGTCCTGGACACAAACAAGCTTCTGTGTGATAAATGATTATGGAGTTTATGCTACATGCAACATGTAAGGATCCCTTTGCAGTGAAGGCAAGTTATAGTTTGGACAGGAAAGTTTGGTGCTGGACCTTATGATTTGAGAACTTGATTTAAATGTCATAACAAACGCTTACTAAAGCATAAAATTTAAAAGGAAAAAAGAAATGTAGTATTTTATTAATGTAATTTTTATTTTATATATATGTATGGGAAATAAGAAAAATACTATAATTCAATATTTCAAATACCATGCTTTGGAGTGGAAGGCTTAGATCTTTGAACACCCAAAGAAGCAAGGTTACAATTAGCTCTCCTTCCATCAATCACAGGAGCAGCATCAACACAAGCTCTCATGGCGGCATCCGCTTCACGAAAAGTTACCTAATTTGGAAATAATAATAACTCAACCACTGATGAAAGTTCCATACATAACCCAAAAAAAGAAAAATGAAAGAAAAAAAAATGTTAGAATGGTTGTATTTATAATCATATAGAATTTTTTGAGGAAAACCCATTATTTAGATCTTACATTTTCTTCAAGATCTTGCAAGTTAAAAAAAAAGAAGAAGAAGAAGAATAAATACCACTATATCAAGGAAAAAAAGAAGAAGATCATTTAGGAGCAGTGAGTGGATTTGGATTTCAAGCTATTCGCTCTGGATAGTCCATTCGAACAGTCTTATAGAAATTAGTTGATTATAATAGAATTGAGTTGCAACTCTCTAACTATACAAACACAACTCATTCATATAGGATTGTCAACTATCCAAAACGAACTACTTGAGATCAAGATCCGCAGTTAGTTAGTGGCAAAAAGAAATTATACAAAAGGGAATTAATTAAATTAAAGAAAAGGTTGAAAACATACAAATCCATAGCCTTTGGATCTTCCAGTAGTTTTATCAGTGATAACAACAGCTTCCAAGATCTCACCAAACTGCTCAAAGTATTTCTTCATGGTTTCTTTCTGAGTTTCCCAAGCCAAACCCCCAACAAACACTTTTGTGTAAGTTGTATCTCCAAACTGACCTGCTGGACTCATTTTCTTAGTCTTTTTTTTTCTTATTTCTACACTATTTGATCTATATATAGTAATATGAGAAAACTAGGTGAAATTGAAGTACTATAGCTATATAGGGATCTTTTTTTCCTAAATTTAGAGGGGAATTGTTTGATGATGGAGGAAGAAGGTGAAGGGTGGTGTTGATGATCAGACAAGAGGGTCAGAGATCCAGGAGGGAAAAAAATAAGAGAGAGAGAGAGAATGGAGGGAAGAGAAAGTAAAAGGTGGAAAAAGAAGAAAGGGGTTCATATAATAGAGACATGAATTATATACACAACAGCCCCCACTTGTTTACATAATGGAAATAAACTCCTCACGCGCTATAATGTGTCTGAATTCGAGTTCAAAATAAAGCACAATTGAATTCTAAGAGTACCAGTTGATAAGAGTACCAGTTAAGTCATTTTAATTTATTACAGATCATTTTAGTTTATTACTGATATATTAAAAAGGGTTGATAAGTTATTAATACTCATGATTATTTTAGTTTATTACTAATATATTAAAAAGTGTTGATAAGTTATTAATACTCATGATAGTAGCGTTGAGATTTTATACTTTATCTGTGTTAGGATAAAAGTACTTAAAACAATTTTAAGTACTTCCAAGTTAAATGTCTACTTATCTTAAATAATTTATTTTTTACAATAATTTGTTTATAATACATTTAGTATTAATTGTCATATTTCTATTTCCTATGCATATTTATAGAGTATCACTAGTCATGCGCAAAAAATTATGCAATTAAATGATAATTTAAATAAAGACAATTTATCATTTTATCATCTTTCTTAATATGCGTAAAAAGTCAACTAAAACTTTTATTCAGAATTTTTTGATCTCAAATGATGAGACAATGAATAAGACAAAATATATTTTATGGTCTAGTCAATCACAAGAGTACCTCATCAATATAATAATGTCACATCATTTATAACAATATTTGAGACTAAAATTTTGAAAACTCTAATATTACCTTATTAAATATATGAAGGTCAGGTGATAACTTGACAGGGAAGCTGAATTTTTCTAAACTAAAGAATTAGGATTTTACTCTAAACTTTTCTTTTCACTTGTCTCTTTCTTGAAGTGATGAAATATTTTAAAATTGTATTTAAAAATAAATACATTGAATTTTCTTAATAAAATAATCACAATATAATTTTTCAAAAATAATTTCAACATCAAGCTGTCAATTAAGAACCTAAAATACAAAAGAAAAACTTTACTTTTCTCTTCCTTTTTTTCTCATGTAATATAATACTTCATTCGTCCCCAAAACGATGATCAAAGTATAATTTGCACATATATTAAGAAAAATTAAAGTAAAAAAAAGATAGTAAAAAAATTTTAAATTTATTCTTAGTGGCATCACAAGATTATATTAAAGCAATGACTATTTTTATTTTTTTACATTAATAGGTCCTGCTAAATAACTTAGTTACTTTTTATTTTATGTATTTTATCTCATCTTTTTAAAAATAAATTTATTTTTTTTTAGTCATCCTTTTGAAGACGGGGAGAGTATATGTCAAACTAGGACGCGCCAGAGTGAGAGTGAGGCAGAAATTGGCTGTATTGTTTTAATTTTATTTTTTGGGGGAATTAATTAGGTTGTATTATTATGTCCCTCATGGCTGTTGCTTTTAGTTTTAAAAGTTAAAAAACAGAATGGCATAATTGCAAATTACCCATACTATCTACGATAATTACGAACTTACCAAGCTTTTCTCACCTCGGATGCACCAAAAGCATAGTGGCAGAAACGGAACGGTATTCATGTTTGGGGAACAGTCAAAGTCAAACCCTCACGACTGCCCACCGTCCTTTTTTATCCACTAATGCTAAGCCTGATCATGCCAGGTCACTATATCAAAATGCAACCATGAAAATCTCACCCCTATATATATATATCAGCCAGGATCACGTCCGGACTCTCGGACTTGATCAAAATACCGACCTTAAATTTTTTATTTTTTTTACATTTTTTTTTTCAAAACAATTAAAAATATATATATAAGTATTTTTGGTACTGAAAAAATTTGTTAAGACACTGTTTTGGGTATGATTTAGATACATATAACAAAAAGTATTGTACCGACTGTATAACACTGTTTGTTATATGTATCCAAATCATACTCAAAATATTGTATTAACAAATTTTTTCAGTACCAAAAATAACTATACATTTTTTATTAGTTGTTTTAAAAAAAAAGTGTAAAAAAAAAAAAATTTGGGGTCCGGATTTTATCAGATCCGAGAGTCCGGACCTGATCCGGCCTATATATATATATATATATATATTATTGTTATAGACACTTAATCTTTTAAAGACATTTATTGTTTTGATAATATTATTTTTGTTAACTTTTTTTGTTCTTATTTTAATTCTATTGTAAGTAAAAGTTTATCATATATCGTTTCACATATAAAATGTAATTGATTATTTTTAAAATGCATTTATCATTTACCCATACTTAATATAAATTATTAATCTCAATATTAGTGTCACCTAGTAGGAGCTAGGTAGACATTAATATTTTCATTTCACAATATTGTATTTGAATTGATAGCTAATTAATATCCTGATATGACTTCAAATATTTTACTCTCTCTATTTTATGAAAGTCTTATTTGTTACTCCCTCCGTTCCAAAATTAAAGATACATTTTAATTTTTTAAGTCAATTTATAAAATTCTAAAATTCAAAATTGATATAAAGTTATTTAATTTTAACATAAACAAATATAACAATTATAAACTAATTATAAAGTACCACTAATTATCATCTTTGTTGTTTTCAAAACTTGAACAAAATTATATCAATTTTGAATTTTAAAATTTCGTGAATTGACTTTAAAAAGTCAAAATGTATCTCTTGTAAATAACACTAGTATAAAATACACAATATTTTTTTATTTATTATATTTATTTCAATATCATGCTACCACTAATAAACTAGTAATTTATTTTTTAGGGTAAACATGCAACAATAATATATCATTCATATTTTTAAATTTGCAAATGAGAAAATTCTTTTTATGAAACATAAAAATATGAAAAATGATATTTGTTTATTAATATTAAAAGCTGCATATGGCGCACGCGCGCGCACACACACACATATATATGGGTTTCGTTGCACAGCAATCGTTAGCTAGGGCACTATTCTAGCTAATAAATCTGTAGCCATTCATTGTATGATTTAAGGGGTGAGATTGAATAAGGCTTGGGTCTGGCCACAGGTAACCTGCGCCCTGTGCAACTCTTACTTGCGGCTAGACTAATGACTATTATGCCCTTATTTTGACTTTTTGAAATTGGCCGCACCTTCTACTTGCGGCCAAGATATAGGAAAAAAAAGGAGTTAGGCTTGGCCGCCAGAATATCCCTTTACTCCTTTGTTCTATAATAGTCAATATTTTGGCTGATTCTTCTAAATCGACATGCTAGTTACAAGAATAACGAAGTAGTGACAAATTTGTTACTTGATTGTGGTCGTGAAATTTATGATTCCTACCTCGTGGGATCTTGTAGTGAACTGTTCACCATTATTGTATTGTATCTTCAAAAGAAATCTCGTCCAAGGAAATTCAATCAATACAATTGGTCCAAAGAAATTCAATTAATACAATTGTTCTCCACTATGATAGATGACTGATGTACAAATCTCTGATGAAACAAATTTTGGATGAATCAGCCAAAATTTTGACTATTACGCTGAAGATGAAACAAAGGAAGTAAAGGGATACTCTGGCCGCAGGTAAGAACTGCGGCCAAACCATGGCCAACTCTTTTTTTTTCCTGTATTCTGGCCGCAGGTAGGAGGTGCGGCCAGTTTGAAATAATGGCATAATAATCATTAGTTTGGCCCCAAGTAAGAGTTGCACTGGCCGCAGGTCTACCTGCGGCCAGTCCCAAGACTTATTCAATTTCACCCCTTAGATCATACAATGAGCGGTCACAGATTTATTAGCTGAAATAGTACTCTAAGCTAACGATTGTTGTGGAACGAAACTCTCTCTCTCTATATATATATAGTATATACTCCTTTTTAATTGTTTCAAAAGTTTATGTATGGTTACATATATCATATGCAACTGTTAATTTGTAAAAGAAAATTAAATCAACAAAATAATAAAGCTGTCATGATTTATTGAAACCAATTATATTAACAATTGTTTTTGAAGAAAAAATATTTAGTGAATTACATGGAAGTGGGTAGGAAAAAAATAGACATCCCATGTAGCTTTAGTTAAACATTATAATCTTTAAAGTGTGTACCCATTTGATCATGTCAATTAAAATTAGAAAAGGACGGATATAAATAGTGATAATTTTTTGCATTTTATTCCATTCGTTTTAGCTTGGATCTACCTTTGTACTACAAATATGGAGCTTTAATTAAGATATTAGCAATTTTTAAAATTTTCTCTTTTTGGAAGATAATATAACTAATAATATTGTATTATCAACGAATAACTATTGCATACTTTATTTGTCATAGTACATACTCCTTTTGTCCGAATTTAATTAAGTGACTATTTATATTTGTATATAAATTCTTGATACAAGTGATTTAACATTATCTATCCCACACAGGTGGCACACGTATTACGTGTATAAATTATGTGGAGTAAAATAAGAGTTTTATAAAATTTAGAGTACTAAGTATAAAGATACAAGAAATTAAAAAATAATGATAATATAATTAAAGTTATAAGGGCAAAAGGGAAAAGAAAAGAATGTGACACAAAATCATCAAAAGCCTCTATGAAGGCTTTATAATATAATAATATAACTTGCACCCATGACACACGTGTTGTATGTGTGAATCATGTGATATATAAAATTAGAAACTTAATAAAATTGGAGAATTAAATAAAATAATAAAAAAATTAAATTAAGAAGGGCGAAATTCATGGAAACTTTGCGTGTGTAAATTATGTGAGATATAAAATTAGAACTTTATAAAAATTGAGGACTAAATAGAAAAATAAAAAAAATTAAATTAAAAAAGATAAAATAGTAATATAGCTAAAATTTTAGGGGCAAAAAAAAAGACGTTTGACACAAAATTACCAAGTTTATGTGGGAAGCCTCACAGAGACTTTATAATATAGATGGATAATAAATAGATATGTGAATTTGATCACTAATCCATCTTTCTTAGAGCTAACAAATAGAAAAGAATAATAAAATAATAATCTCATTTACAATAATTGCTTTCAAATGCCACAAATAGATATGTATATATTTTACATTGCATGCAGGGTTGAATGGATGTAAAGGTGAAGTGATGAAAACATATGAGAGATAAATTTCATTTCTAAGAAAAGGAAAGGTGTTTTTTTAAGAGAAACTTTAAATGAATTTTAATAATAATAATAATAATTTATGAAAGTTGGTAAACAGTTTCACGTGATGAACATTAGAATACAGGTACACCAACGGGCAAAATAGTGTGAACGAGTAATTCACGAACGAAGATGATGCAGTGGAAAATATTAATAAAAACTCGGATTTTCATGTGTTTTATATTTATTGAGATTAATTTATTTTTTTGTTTATACATATTATTAGCAAATTTAATAGTTTATTTTTTTTACCACGTTAGTATTTGGAGATTATTTTTAAAATTTATTAGGATTTTATTTTTAATTTTAATTGTTCTTTTTTGTATAGTCGTACAAAATTTGCTTAGTATTCTAGATTAATATATTTTTTAGGATTTTTGAGACATTCAATATTTAACTTGGGAGAACATAACAGTTTGGTCCATCGGGGATATTTGGGAGGAGAAACCGACAATAAGCAGATCATGGTATTATCTTACCACATTTTGAGATTGATAAGTCAAAAGTTGCGCTTGCTAACAGTATAGCGTCCCTCTCGAAAAGCATCAAGAATGACAAAGGAGAGAGGATCATAGTGAGCAATCGGTAGTCTTGGAAGCTCCCAAACAAACGAGCTAGATACAGAGAAAAATTATCAAGGGCACTCTCATAATCCCTATGGCAAGAATGGCCGAAAGGTCGGTGTTGATCAAAGCCAAACTGTCTCATGACTCTCTGAGATGAATAAAGAACGGTGTCAAACTCATCATCCTTAACAAAGTAGAGAAGCTCAGCAGCTCGGAGAAACAAAAACCAAGAGAGTGACGACCCCTTACAAACCTTTGGCGCTCGAGAAAGAGTGGAATTCTTTCCTATAGAAATGAGGAAGGAGACCGCCATCTGTTTCTATAGTGTAAGGACGAGCAACAAAAGATGAAAAATCTTCGATGTAGAGCCTCAAGTCCGAAGAAACCCCATGATCAATCCAACGGGAGGTACGAGAAACAATATTCAGCGATGTGAAGGACAGTGAAAGTTTCTTCTTCTTCTTGGAGAAATGCAAGAAGGTAGAATGACCTTTAGTTTGTTGATCGATTGCCCGGAATGGATACTCTTTCATTGTGAAAAAAAGAGTGTAGTCTTTGAGAATATTCAGAGAAAAAGACAAAATCCAATTAAGGTAAAGTGGCTCAAAAAAGAAAGATTGAAGTCACCTGAGAGGGAGTAGATGAAACAATCAAGAATTATCCAAACATAAGAAACCATGTGAGTAAACAAGAGAATGAGAAAGAGAATAAAAAATGGAATGAGGCATGCCACCTAGGGGGAGGTCTCTCCTTACCCTTTATCCGCCCCGGCTTGTTGAACATTTGTTTGAATTTTTGATGTCTCTTCGTTGAAGAAAGAAAGAAAGAAATACGAGGAAGAGAGAAATTCTAAGAGAAGCTAGAGGAGTAAAGAAATATGAGTAGTCTGGGTGATGGACTCCACGACACGCTTGCGTGAGGTGGTCGTCGTCCGGATCGTTTCTAACAAGTTGATAGGATGGATAGCTTGCAACACCTTAACCCCTCGCCTATATGTAGACGGTAACCTTGGTACAATTGCTTGCCAATGAAATTTGCGGAGGATGAACACTAACGACACTTCGACCCCTCACTTATATTGAAGCAGTAATCTCGGTACAATCGACGATTGATGCGGTAGAAGACGCCATACACAACTATGAATGGTTGTATGATAAGTTAATTATGAATCTCTCAAGAAAACTAAGGAACACTTAGGAATCCTTCAAAGAACCACAAGTAGAGAAACAAACTCACAATAATATTGATAATCTGAAAATTAGTTATTAGAAACCATTACAACATCAAGCCTATTTATACTAAGCTTGGAAACAATATAGAAGCCCACAATTGTTGAAACACAAGCACACAATTGTTGAAACACAACATTACAGAAATCATGTAATTGAACATAAATGCTAATTCCCTGTTTTTAGTGGAAGGAATCTCGAAATCCAAGAAAAGTCAAAATCTGACAAACTGATCCAAGGGGTTCCCGCTGGGGTGGGAAAATTGTACTGAGTTTTGGCGCCGGGGCCCGAGATTTTAGCCTAGCTGAGATCACCGGGGCGCGAAACAAATGGGTCTAGAACTGGGGCGAGAAATTTGAACTGCAAATTGGCGCCGGGGCGCGGAAAATGAACTATAAGTTCCCGCTGGGGCGAACTCCCCTGTTTCCAACCAAACTGATTTCTTTCATTGTCTGGTTCGCCACTTCCATTTGTAACATGTTCATGGTCTTCATATGCTTGGACTCCAACTCCATAACCTCTATACTCCCTAGTTCATGAATCATTCCGTTGAGTCCTTCTTTGAAACGTTTAGCTCGAGCTCTCGTAACGGGTCCAAGTGGCAAATGCAATGGGTCTTCTCGGGCTTTGTCGTGGGTTTTCAAACTAAGGATGTCCTCATCATACCTCTCCTCTTGAAAAAGATTTGTCCTCAAATCACCTACATCAAACGGGCTTAGATCAGAAACATTGAAAGTCGCACTAACAGTATACTCACCAGGTAAATCCAGTTTGTAAGCGTTATCATTAATGCGTTCAAGTACTTGAAATGGTCCATCTCCTCTTGGAAGTAGTTTTGAACGTCTTTGAGCAGGAAATCTTTCCTTACGCCGACCTTTGTTGGCCTGCCTGGCATATTGATCCGTCCTCTTTTCAATATTCAGTCTTGTCTTCTCATGTATCTTCTTAACAAAATTAGCTTTATGTACTAAGCATTCTTCGAGTAACCAACTCTTCACCATGCATAGCAACCTCTCTATCTTCTTCCAATGGTGGCATAGAGTCATTGTCACTATTTTCTTCCTCGGTTTCCACTTCTTCATTATCAAGCAATAACATAGTTCTTTGATTTGGGCATTGATTTGTAATATGTCCCCAGCCTTGACATTTAAAGTATACAATATCTCGATTACGACTAGTAGAAGGTTGATTAGTTTTACCTTGCATTCCTTGAGTAGTCGTTCCCTGCTTGATTTCTGGCTTTAGTTTGAAAACAGTTTGCTTGTCCTCGTGTTTCATATTATTGGATTTCCATGATGATCCTGTGGTAGGATTTGTTCGCTGGCCACATCTCCTCTTAAGTTGCTTCTCTATTTTGATAGCCATGTACACCATATCTTTCAATACCACATAATGTTGACACTCCACCAAATCTACAGTTTTCCAATTTAACCCTGCTGAAAATCGGGCCATGGTTGCCTCATTATCCTTGCCGATGTCAGCTCTAGACATTAACATCTCCATCTCCTTGAAGTAGTCCTCCACACTCTTGCTTCCCTATTTCAAGTTTTGCAAATTTTGAAACAGATCTCGGTAGTAGTGGCTTGGCACAAACCTCTTTTTCATTACAGCTTTCATTTCTGCCCAAGTCTCTATTAGACGTTCTCTGCATCTCCTTCGTCTGGTCATCAATTAATCCCACCAAGTAACTGCATAATCTAAAAATTCTACAGCTACAATTCTAACTTTCTTGAGATCCGAGTAGTTGTGACAATCAAATATCCATTCCATTTTCTTCTCCCATTCTAAGTATGCCTCGGGATCATTCATGCCTTGGAATGTGGGAATTTTCATTTTGATGCTATCGAGGTTGTTGTCCTCGATTTCGGCCGCCTCTATCCCTTGCAAAATGTCTTCTAGGGATAAAGCCAGTTTCTCGATCCTCTTTCTTGCTAAACCTTTCATCATAGTAATTTGTCTCCTCTAGCCTAGCTTCCTTTTGTTGGGCTTTTCCTTTCGGACGCCCACCCGAAGGGATTTGAGTTTGTTTCCCTTGAGTGTCACTCAACTGATCGATGCGATCATACACCTGCTCCATAGCCATCCCTAACTGTTGGGAAAATTCTTTCATCATAGCCTCCATCATGAGTTTTGAGTCAAAATTCGATGTAGAAGGTTCATTTTCAATTGCCTTATCTCTTGTGTTAGATATATTTTCTGTAAAACAAAGGTTAGTAGAAAACAAATTCATTACCACTCCCTTACGTGTTTCGCTCAAACAAGGTATGAAACGCTCGTGTATCACATAAATAGGCTTTTACCCTCTAAGAATCTCACTACTCTTGCCTTTTTCTGCTCGTAGTTCTCTCTAATAGGTTCTTTTTGAATTCTCCAAATAATTCCACAGTTTACTATTGAATTCAACAAGACTTATCATAAAACAACTATAGCAAGTATGACTTATGAGATACCCAACAAAATTCCACAATTGCCAAATATGACTTTTCAAATGAAATCCTAATAATAGCAATAATAATTTTCTGCACTTTTTTTTTATTTTTTGACTATAATTCAACAATAAAAGTAAAGATGAGTAACTTGATAGGAACTTAGCTTTGATACCAAATGATGGACTCCACGGCATGCTTGCGTGATGTGGTCATCGCCCGGATCATTTCTAACAAGTTGATAGGATGGATAACTTGCAACACCTTAACCCCTCGCCTATATGTAGACGATAACCGTGGTACAATTGCTTACCAATGAAATTTGCGGAGGATGAACGCCAACGACACTTTGACCCCTCGCTTATATTGAAGCAGTAATCTCGGTACAACAACGATTGATGCGGTAGAAGACGTCACACACAACTATGAATGGTTGTATGATAAGTCAATTATGAATCTCTCAAGAAAACTAAGGAACACTTAGGAATCTTTCAAAGAACCATAAGTAGAGAAACAAACTCACAATAATATTAATAATCTGAAAATTGGTTATTAGAAACCATTACAACATCAAGCCTATTTATACTAAGCTTGGAAACAATCTAGAAAACCACAATTGTTGAAACACAACATTACAGAAATCATGTAATTGAACATAAATGCTAATTCCTTGTTTTTGGGGGAAGGAATCTCGAAATCCAAAAAAAGTCAAAATCTGGCAAACTGATCTAGGGGGTTCCCGCTGGGGCGGGAAAATTGTACTGAGTTTTGGCGTCGGGGCTCGGTTCCCGTTGGGGCGCGAGATTTTAGCCTAACTGAGATCATCGGGGCGAGAAACAAATGGGTTTAGAGCCGGGGCGAGAAATTTGAACTGCAAATTGGTGCCGGGGCGCAGTTCCCGCCGGGGCGCGGAAAATGAACTATAAGTTCCCGCCGGGGCGAGCTCCCCCGTTTCCAACCAAACTGATTTCTTTTGTTGTCTGGTTCGCCACTTCCATTTGCAACGTGTTCATGATCTTCATATGCTTGGACTCCAACTCCATAACCTCTGTACTCCCTAGTTCATGAATCATTCCGTTGAGTCCTTCTTTGAAGTATTTAGCTCGAGCTCTCGTAACGGGTCCAAGTAGCAAATGCAATGGATCTTCTCGGGCTTTGTCATGGGTTTCTGAACTAAGGATGTCCTCATCACTGGGGTGGATGTATATATATATATGTATATATATATATATAGTGCTCCAATTTCTAGAAAATTAAGGAAACAAGGACACTGATCAAGATTTGAAAAGATTTAATAAAAGATTGCACAAGACATCCTAGGAGAACTCCCCTAGGGTTCGGCCACCCTAGGGTTTGGCTCCCTAGGTGTTTCCCTTTCCCGAAGACTCCATTTTTCAAGGCTCGCAAAATTGAATTCTGGAGATTATTCAGAAAATTAAAGTGGGACTTCAAGACTTGGAATATCTTGCACGATCGCCACTCCGAAGGCGTGACTCATGTGCAGGGGGAAAATGTGAGCCCAAGTACAAATTAGAGTTCACATGTGACCTAAAAAATTTAATGAAAACGAAAAAGCCAAAAATAAATGAGCGAGACCTGAGAGAAGTGAAAGTAGTATGCACACAAGCCAATCATATTTGATATGATGTAGCATATACTTTGTAATCTTATTCGGTTATTAAAGGCATTTTATATTATCTACATGGTGCTGTTATATTAAATGTGATAAACCCATAGTTTTGAGTAATGCTTTTAAAATCATGATGGGGATCATGCTAATGAGATCTAAATTCTAGATAGCTCACAAACTAAAATTGTTCCTAATCGATGGATTACTAAAAAGGGGATTAGTGAATCCAGATAGATTAACACATACGTTGCTTGCTCTTATGAAGAGGATGATTGATCTCATAATCATTTGTGTGGAGACACTAAAGCAAGTATGTATGTGCTTATTAGAGAATAAGTTCACTGAACGTAGCTCGCTAAGGAATACCTAATGGAGTTTTACTCGCCTGTCAATAGAAATTCCTCTAGTGATAGTAGTACAAGTGATCCTTGGACTTGAGATCATCATAGTATCTTGTGTATGATGAGTTATACTTTGACATGTCCCTTAAGACTTTTAGGGTATATCAAAGGGTGTGATTGGGTATAATAAGTTATACATGGAGATAGGCGAATGCTCAATAAAGAATCTACCACTTTTAGTAAAAGGAGAGAATGTCCTATGTGATTCGATAAATGACGACTCAGAAGTCTTTGGCCAAAGCAGAATGAAATTAGAAAGGAGTTTCTAATTTGCATTATCAGAGTTGTGCATTTGAGAATCGAAATACATATAATTAAATAAAATAAGACTTGACAGTAATTCTATGTCTTATATTTAATTGGGACATTGTATGATAGAAGGATTGAATTGTACGGTAACTATTCACTGAAAGGTTCTTTTGTGATTAATGTTGAAATCTATATTATTTGGAAAGTCGTTGATCGCTAAGGGGCTTACCCTTATTGTAGAATAAATAATATTTATTTAAATGAATTAAATAGTTTAATTTATTTATTTAAATAAGATTAGAATTGTTCTAATTGATTTATTAACAACCGGTTTAATATGGAAAACCTAAAGGGTCACACCGCAAAAGGAAAATATTTATTTAAGAAGTAAATGGCATAATCGTAATAATAAGTTAAGTATATTTAATTTAATCTATAGAGATAGAATAAATTAAATACCTTAATATTTATTATTTAATATTTTGGAAATATTAAATATAAATTAATAAGAGGAGTCTTATTATTATAATTACTATTACTATTATTTAATTCCTAATAGGGATTGAGAATTAATTAATAAAAGTACTCTCTCATGAATTCCTAATTGGATTAGGAGTTCAATTAATTAAAGGAGTTTAATTAAAATAAAAATACTAATCCTAAATAGTTTATGAGGGTTCCCTATATCTATAAATAAGATGAGTCTTATCATGATTTAGGGTTAGACAGTTACACACTCTTCCATAAGAATTAGAGAGAGAGAGTACTTGCAATTTCTATAGAGATAGAAACTAGGGTTTTGCCAACACCCATCTTCTTGAACAACTATTATTCCTTGGTGGATCACCTCTAGAGGCCAAACACTTGGGTGGCTAACGTTGATCAAAGGAAGAAATTTAATCAGTGAAATTCAAGGAGAACGCGAAGGATTTGGAGGTGAACTCGTACCTGTGGAAGCATAGTTCTATAAGGGTATGATTCTCATACTTTATCTCTTTCGTTTAATTGATAATCGAGTACATGGATGATCATGGTGATGGTTTGTATAAAAATTTTAAAATCCGTTTTATTGCGTTTCCGCACTATTTATGTAATTTGATTGCATGTTCACGCTATATACAAACCTAACAGTGGCATCAGAGCCTAACCTTGTGCTAATTATCGATTATTATGATTCCATGTATGTATGGGTATGCGATTGGATCGATTTTCTAGGCAACGAAAAAAAAATTCGAAGTCTGCTACGCAGCCGCGCCGCTTCTAGTTCATTCTGGAGTGCGGCCGCGCCCGAACCCAGAAATCGTTTCTGGGGGTGCAGCGCGGCCGTGCCGTTCCTAGTTTATTTTGGAGCGCGGCCGCGCCGGTCTGCATATTTTGAAATTTTTTTATTTTGATTTTATTTATTTTCAATTAAGATAAAAGGTTTATTTTGAATTGGAATATAATTAAAATTAAAAGTTTTATTTGAACTTGGAATAGGATTCCATGTTTCCTAGAATAAAGGAGTTTATTCACATATGGAATAGGATTCCATGTTTCCTTCAAATAAAGATGTTTATTTTGATAAGGAATAAGATTTAACATATTTTATTTTTCCAAGCAAGTTAAAATAAAGGAGTTTATTTTGAACTTGAAATTGGATTCCATGTTAATTGAAATAAAAGAGTTTATTTTGATTTGAAATTTGATTAAAAATAAAGGAGTTTATTTTTATTCAAAATTGGATAAAATAAAATAAATAAGTTTATTATGATTTAAATTTTGATTAGAATAAAGGAGTTTATTTTTATTTCAAAATTGGATTTCTAGTAAACTTTTAATTGCCCATTAATTGATATCAATGCATATATTGAATGGTTTTAATATTCATGGGATGAATGTTATTTATTGATACATATGGAGATATGTATGATACTAAATAGGGATTGATTATGGACTACTGACCAATGTGTGATTGAATTTATTTTAGTGGATGCTTTAATGAATGAGTTTTTATAAATGGGGTCTGCGTACCTCGTCTTCTCTAATTTTTCTTAATATAAATTCTATCTCCCTCCTATGTACTTCCTCTTGACTGCTGATCAAGGTTTCTATTTATTGTAAATAGTTTATGTAATAGGTTTAGTTAGAATTACTTGAAGAATTGGAGACAAAGGAGCAAGGAGCGCTTGAAGACCCGTTTGTAATGGGGCCCGGGTTTAAATGTAATAGTTATATTTAAATTTTGTTCTTGCACCATAGGCTTGACCTTTTGGTTCACTTGGTGGCTCTAGTGAACCAAACTTAAATAAAAGTCCATAATCAATCCGGGTAGAATATAATATTCTATATGTGCATGGTTACTATGTATATATTATATATTATACAACATGCTTCGCATGTTAAATAATATGACACATATTTTATATATATATGTGCATGCGCGCTAAACAAGATGAGACAAATAACAACAAACCCCTCAAAGAAATTATATTAAGTCTTAAGCGCTCAAAGATATTTGGAATATCGAACGTTGCCTTCTAGCATGGTAAAGCAATAGAGTATTAAATATTTAATATGAATTTGTTGTGTCACCACAAGGCAAGTATTAAATATTTAAGATGTTGCATTATCACATTTGATGCTTATTAAGGAATTGAACATTATTGTTTTGTTGTGTCACCACAAGGACGGTATTTTTCTCTTCACATATATGAAAGTGCTAGGTTGGACTTAACTTAGATAATTTTGATTCAGATGTGTCACCACTTGATCAAAATAATCTAAGAGACAAAATACAAGGAGTTACATAGTGATGTAATTGACAATAGTTGTCTACCTATTTATTTATATATCGTTTGTTGTGTCACCACAAGGCTGTATACATTTGAAATGGGATCCTTATTCTCACTAGCAAATTTTTAATTTGATATGCCGAACTATATAGGGAGGGTAATATAGTTTCATGAAAATAGTGGGAGACACCAATTTAAAATAAAGACCTAATTTATTTTGGTAATTAATTAAAAGAATGTATGCTAAAATGTTGTTAAATTATAAATTCATTTACAGAATTTTACGATGTCTAATTCACTATCACTGCAGAGCATATTAGATGCTAATTAGCCATGACCAAATTAAAAGGACTGGTTAAAGAATTTGAGAATAGTTCTCAAGGCTGAAAAGCTATCTTATGTCCTTAATATGCCTATCCCTGCAATGGTTGCAGACAATGCCTCAGAGGAAGAGATTGCTACTTTTGGAAAGTAGCAAGATGATGCACAATTGGCTCAATGCATCATGCTCGCATCCATGAGTAACGAGCTTCAGCGTCAGGATGAAACTATGGATGCTCCTACTGTACTCCGGCACCTTCAAGGAGTTGAAGGGTGAGGAAAGTAGGACTATTAGATATCAGATATCTAAGGAGCTTTTTCGATCTAGAATAACGATGACACTACAGTACAGACATATGTCCTAAAATGATCAATCTGATTGAACAATTAGGACAACAAGGTTTTGTCATGGATGGAGAGTTGATCCAAGATTTGATCTTGCAATCACTTCCGGACTCTTTCTCACAATTGTTGTGAATTTTCACATGAACAAGCTATATGTCAGCCTGCCTGAGTTGCTTAAACATGTTGAAAACTGTAAAGAGTCACTTTCCAACCAAGAAAAATCAAGTCTTACTAGTAGATGATTCTTCCAGGAAGCGGAAGAGGGCCAAAGGATCTTCTTAAAAGAAGAACAATTCAAAGAAGGTAAATGGAATGGCAAAAACAAAGGACAATAAGAACAAGACTGATACAGATAGCAAATGAGTTTGCTTCCGCTGCAATAAGTCTGGATACTAGAAAGGAAACTGTAAGGAGAATCTTACAGAGGCTAACCAGAAGAAGCTTAGTGAAGCTTCAGTTATAGATATAAGTTTGTTCATGATTAAAAATAAATCTTTCTGTAAGTCAAGGTTCTACTTGGGTATTGGATACCGGCTGTAGTTCTCACGTATGCAATCCAATGCAGAGACTAAGCAAAAGTAGAAAGTTAAACAAAGAGTAAGTAATCTTATGTGTGGAATGGAGCAAAGGTTGCTGCATTAACCATAGAAACTTATAGTTTAGCGTTGCCTACGGGCAAGTCTATTAAGTTAATAAGTTATTATTATGTTCCAGTTCTCTTTAGAAACATTATTACTTCCGTTGTTGGTCAAGGAAGGTTCTGGTATTATATTTAAGAACAATTGTTATTCTATTTATAATGATAATATTTTGTTTGAAACTGGAAGAATACTTGATAGATTTTGTATACTTGACTTACATGAAAAACATTTTGCAAATTGAAAAAACTAATAAAAGAAAAGGAGATGGTCATTGAAAGAGTTGAATGTGTGTATTTGATGAAATATAAGTCTGAATTATTTTGAAAGGTTTAAAGAATTCAGAAGTGAAACATATTGACAAAGTATTAAGATTCTTTGATCAGATCGAGGAAAGAATACTTGTTCAATGAGTTTCTAGATCATCTCAAAATGGTATTTTCTCATAATGGACACCTCCGATACGCAATAATTGATTGGTGTATCTAAAAGGAAAAATTATACCTTGTTGGACATGGTGCAGTCCATGATAATTTTTACCGACATTCTAGTATCCATCTGGGGTTATGCCCTAGAAACGGCTGCATATCTACAAGATAAGGTAACCTCAAAATCCGGCCTCAAGACTCCATAAGGGTTATGGATAGGAAGGATTCCTACTCTTAAGTATGTTAAGATAAGGGGTTGTCCAACTTATGTGAAAAGGTTTCAAAGATAAGTTTGGGACAAAATCTGACAAGTGCATACTTGTGGGATATCTTAAAGAAAGTTTAGGGTATTATTACTATAATCCTACACGCTGCCTTCTTAGATAAAGGTGTTTATCATTGAAGGAGCTAGTGGGAGGGTAATAGATCTTGAAGGAGTTCAAGAACCACAAAGCACTTTAAGTCGAACCGAGGAACCTGTAGATAGACCTATTGTACCACAACCGAATCGTAAATCTGGAAGAGTACCGAACATACCTGGGAGGTATGGATTCATCATAGAGGATGATGATGAGGTACGCATCATAGAGGATGATGATCCAGTTATATACGATGAGGCTATGAGCAGAAGACACTCAGAGAAATAGCAGATGACCATAAAATCCGAAATGGACTCCATGTATGAGAACCAAGTATAGACTCTGGTTACTCCACAAAAGGGCATAGCGCTTAGAGTGTGAATATGGGTCTTTAAGAGAAAGACTGGGACAAATGGCAAGGTGGAGACCTATAAGACCAGACCTGTTTAAAAAGTTTTTCAAGTCAAGGAGTTGACTGTGATAAAACCTTATTACCGGGTAATGCTCAAGTCTATTTGGATTTTGCTTGTGATTGCAGCTTATTACGAAATCTAGAAAAATGGATATGGAGACGCCCTTCCTCAATGAAGATTTGAGGAGAATGTATATATGATACAACCAGAGGAATTTGTTTCAATGGTTTAAGAAAATCGTGTTTTAAGCTACAATGATCCATTAATAGATTGAAACAAGCTTCTCAAAGATGGAACATTCATTTTGATGAGACAATCAAAAGAGTTTGATTTGATCAAAAACAAGAATGAACTTAGTGTGTACAAAAGGGTTAGTGGGAGCACTGTGACATTCTTGGTATTAAATGTTGATATACTACTGATAAGGAATAACACACCAATGCTACAATCAGTAAAGATAAAATTGTTTAAACATTCCTCCATGAATGACTTGGGAGGAGCATCCTATAAATTGGGGATATAAATCTATATAGATAAATTTAAAAGGATGTTCGGCTTGACCCAATGAACGTATATTCATTCGATGCTAAAGGTGTTTAGCATGGCAAACTCCAATAGAGGTCTCATGATGATGAGCCATGGAGTGTATCTCTCTAAAATTGTCTCCAATTAAAAGAGAGATCGCATGAGTTAATATCAAGTATGTAGTGAATATACAAGGCCTGATGTTGATTAGTCAGATTCTGGAGAAGATCATTGTAAGATAGTGATAAACATCTTTAAGTACTTAACCGGTACTGAAGATGTGATCATGATTCATGGTAGGTTTGAATTGAAACTAGAGGGCTAAACAGACTCAAGTTTTTCAGACTAACCAAGACGATAACAAATCCACTTTAGGGTAAATAGTTACCTCAAAAGGTGGTGCAGTGAATTGGAAAGGTTCCAAACAGCAAAAAGTTGCTGGTTTAGTGACAAAGACAAAGTATATAGCTGTAAATGAAGCTGTAAGTTGATTGTTTGGATGAAAAGGTTCATTACAGAACTAGAAATAGTTCCTAAGTCTCATCTTGGATTCAAACAAGTGTTGCGACACTTTCATTTGATTAGTAGAATCATTGAAAGAGGAAAAGTCACTATAGAGATAGTGGACTCTCGAGAACAACATTGCATATCCATTTACTGAAGCTTTATCCAAACAGCAGGATGATCGTCACTTAGAGAAGAAGGGTATTAGATACCATGGCGATTGACTTTAGTGCAAGTGGGAGATTGAAAGTAGTATGCACACAAGCCAATCATATTTGATATGATGTAGCATATATTTTGTAATCTTATTCGGTTATTAAAGGCATTTTATATTATCTACATGGTGCTGTTATATTAAATGTGATAAACCCATAGTTTTGAGCAATGCTTTTAGAATCATGATGGGGATCATGCTAATGAGATCTAAATTCTAGATAGCTCACAAACTAAAATTGTTCCTAATCGATAGATTACTAAAAAGGGGATTAGTGAATCCAGATAGATTAACACATACGTTGCTTGCTCTTATGAAGAGGATGATTGATCTCATAATCATTTGTGTGGAGACACTAAAGCAAGTATGTATGTGCTTATTAGAGAATAAGTTCACTGAACGTAGCTCGCTAAGGAATACCTAATGGAGTTTTACTCGCCTGTCAATAGGAATTCCTCTAGTGATAGTAGTACAAGTGATCCTTGGACTTGAGATCATCATAGTATCTTGTGTATGATGAGTTATACTTTGACATGTCCCTTAAGACCTTTAGGGTATATCAAAGGGTATGATTGGGTATAATAAGTTATACATGGAGATAGGTGAATGATCAATAAAGAATCTACCACTTCTAGTAAAAGGAGAGAATGTCCTATGTGATTCGATAAATGACGACTCAGAAGTCTTTGACCAAAGCAGAATGAAATTAGAAAGGAGTTTCTAATTTGCATTATCAGAGTTGTGCATTTGAGAATCGAAATATATATAATTAAATAAAATAAGACTTGACAGTAATTCCATGTCTTATATTTAATTGGGATATTGTATGGTAGAAGGATTGAATTGTACGGTAACTATTCACTGAAAGGTTCTTTTGTGATTAATGTTGAAATCTATATTATCTGGAAAGTTGTTTATCGCTAAGGGGGCTTACCCTTATTGTAGAATAAATATTATTTATTTAAATGAATTAAATAGTTTAATTTATTTATTTAAATAAGATTAGAATTGTTCTAATTGATTTATTAACAACCGGTTTAATATGGAGAACCTAAAGGGTCACACCGCAAAAAAAAAATATTTATTTAAGAAGTAAATGGCATAATCGTAATAATAAGTTAAGTGTATTTAATTTAATCTATAAAGATAGAATAAATTAAATAGCTTAATATTTATTATTTAATATTTTGGAAATATTAAATATAAATTAATAAGAGGAGTCTTATTATTATTATTACTATTACTATTATTTAATTTCTAATAGGGATTGATAATTAATTAATAGAAGTACTCTCTCATGAATTCCTAATTGGATTAGGAGTTTAATTAATTAAAGGAGTTTAATTAAAATAAAAACACTAATCCTAAATAGTTTTGGAGGGTTCCCTATATCTATAAATAAGAGGAGTCTTATCATGATTTAGGGTTAAACAGTTACACACTCTTCCATAAGAATTGGAGAGAGAGAGTACTTGCAATTTCTATAGAGATAGAAACTAGGGTTTTGCCAACACCCATCTTCTTGAATAACTATTATTCCTTGGTGGATCACCTATAGAGGCCAAATACTTGGGTGGCTAACGTTGATCAAAGGAAGGAATTTAATCGGTGGAATTCAAGGAGAACGCGAAGGATTTGGAGGTGAACTCGTACTTGTGGAAGCATGGTTCTACAAGGGTATGATTCTCATACTTTATCTCTTTCGTTTAATTGATAATCGAGTACATGGATGATCATGGTGATGGTTTGTATAAAAATTTTAAAATCCGTTTTATTGCGCTTCCGCACTATTTATGTAATTTGATTGCATGTTCACGCTATATACAAACCTAACAAGAAGCCTCCACGAGTCCCGAGACAGAAGACTCATGATAGCGACTCATTTTGGGAATTGATTGAGGGATTGAATTGGTAGCTAGAAGGATAAGACGATTTAGAAATTACTCGGGCAACTAAGGGTATTTCTGAAATTTCTCCTGAGGTCACATGCCAGGCACACGACCCAGATACGTGCTAGGCATGTGATCACTTTCGAAGAAGCTCTATAAATACTCTCTCCATTCTAATAGAAGGGACCTTTTGATTCTTTCTGAACTTTAGACACTTAAGAATGCTCTTTGGATCTTAGATACTCAAGAAGGCTGTTGGATTCTAGGAGTTCTGCCACGTGTTACTAGAATAATTGCTTACCTATTCTTTTCCCCTTTTCAACTCATCAATTAATTTCGTGCTCTTTGTGGATTTATCTCCTCCTCAGCCAACACGAAACCCTAACCTTAGTAAGGTATGATTTCCTTGCGCACAGACTTTATCCTATAAAGGTAGAGTAAAAATCAAAAGAAGTGACACAATGGAAGATGGTAAGGAATAGAAATAATCACATGAATTGAATTTATGTAATTTTGCAATCACAGGAATTCACAAAGTTAGATAAATTGACTCTAAGTAGCCACAGTATTTCATAAATCTGATAATAAGAGTTAACCTTAAAACACATAAAAACATCCTTTAAATACTAAACAATAAGCTGGGAATCCTAATTACGCAAGAAATAATTAAAATACGAAATAATCTAAATAAACCAAAAATTGAAAAAAATTCGGAAGGCCTAAACACAACTTTCCAGGCCTTTTTTGGGCTTTGTACGGTGTCCATCACGGCCGAAGGCAATAAGTCTTATAAGGCTTGTCGCAAGCTTCGATTTGATATATTATGAGTCCCATAACTCTCAACGGAACAAAAGTTATTGTAATAAGAGTGTGTTTCCTTCTTGAACTTGGATTTCTTCAATTTCTTCCTTCCTTTTCCTATTTGGACTGTGTCAAGAAGAATGTTGTTTCACTACGCAACTGAAGAACAAGAAACCTCACACTACTCCCGAAAGAAAATTTCTCTATAAATTCAAAAGTTCATCGCTCAAGCTTAGAGAATCATGAAAGTAATTCTTAAATATTTTGTATTATTTACTTTTTCTAGTAAACTGTTTTATTGTTTATGGGCTTGCTTACTGCTCTTCATTATCCGACTCAAATTTGTATTTTCTTTAAGAAGGTACAAAAAAAAATTCAAACTATTATTCGGTTGCATAATCTCTTAAAAAATTAAAATTAATTACTTAATAATTAACTTAATTAATATTCTCTCTGTTCCAAAATTAGAGATACAATTTGATTTTTGAGGTCAAACGATGACATATTAAACTTCAAAATTGATATGACTCATAAAAGTTTAAAATAAAATAAATTTTGTGATTAATAGTTTTTGTTATATACTATATAATTATAATAATTGTATTAACTAAAATTAAATAAATTTACATCAATTTAAAGTTTAATATGCCTTCATTTAATCTCAAAAGTTAAATTGTATTTCTAATTTTAAAACATATAGAATTTTATTTTTTTTGAAAACTATTTACTCCCTCTAGTATAGCTCTTTGGCACCTAACAAATTTTATATACAAATAGTATCTACTTTCGGTAGTTTGAGACTTGTGTTAACTGAAAAAGATTAACGAATAAGGTCCTTTTTTTAATATTTCTTTTGAACATGTGAAAATTTGAAAAGGTTATGCTCATGAGATTATTTTATTTTTTGAGCTCAAACATGAGTTTGACTGTTTATTATGGATAATAATATATCTTGCGATTTTATATGTCTATTTTTTAGTTGTGAGTTACGTGAATAATTATAATTAATAATATTTTAACGATATATTTGATATAATGCACCAATTTTATAATTTTACTCAATCTCATATATTGATATACATCACAATTGTAATTCGATAAAAAACTCTCACAAGATATGACTCTCTATTATCACTAGGCCATTCTACTTTATGTGTATGTGATAATGAAGTCAACAACTTCTTAATTTTTATTTTTTTTGTACTTTTTTACTCCTTTTGATAGGTAGGTGCATGAAATTAAAAAAATCAACTATTTTAGTCAAATAATATGAACCCAACAATTAAACGCCAAGCAAGCCGTAAAGGCAGTTTCTAATATTGGCCAAAAGGTTGACCGTCTTTTAGCATTGCCTTTTGACTTTCTGTAAATTTTATCAAATAAAAAATAAAAATAATAAAGAAAATCAAGTCACTATATTTACTCTGAATTTTAAATTATTTTATCCGAATATATTTTCATGCTCAGAATATTGAAACTTCAAAGAAATATTCACAAAAAGAAGAAACGGTCTATTATAACTATTTTGAATTGTTACTCTGACCCAT